>LPNX011051369.1:4782-104366 GCA_001517045.1 Pseudotsuga menziesii | reverse complement strand
TCACCATTGAAGCTACTTTCACCGTGAGAGCCCCTTTTGGCCCATTTCCACCATTGGAGAAAGAGAAGAAGCAGCTTGAAGCTCGGAGCCACCGACATCGGGCCAGCGCAACGGACTTCACCAACCTCCACATTGGAGGTAACATTAATAAAGATCATTATTTACTGTTTACTGTTTTTGTTTCATGTTATTTACTTTCTATTGTTTTGCTTCATGAATGTTTAGATTTAGTTTTTTTTATTTCAGTTATAGCTTTTAATTCATATATCATTTGAACTGCTACTAAGGAATCCATTGTCCTTAGTAGGTACTCATTCGTACAAGCTAGGGCTAAAACCCTAGCAAGAATAAGATTGCAAATTTGTGATGAAGTTGAAACACTTCCGAGATAATCTTCGTATGGAAAAGAATGTCTCCCTCACTGAGAGGGAGTGTTGAGATTACAACATCAGGAGGCATTCTCTAGTCTTGTAATATCAAGACAGTAGGCTTGTGTAGTCCTACGAATACCTCATATGATTGAGGTGGATAGTAGGCTTGTGTAGTCCTATGAATATCCTCATATGATTGAGGTGGACAGTAGGCTTGTGTAGTCCTACAAATATCCTCATATGATTGAGGTGGGAAGTAGGCTTGTGTAGTCGTATGAATATCCTCATATGATTGAGGTGGTGATGTTGTAAAGTCTTGTGAGTAATATCAAGACAATAGGCCTGTGTAGTACTACGAATATCCTCATATGATTGAGGTGGACAATAGGTTTGTGTATTGCTATGAATATCGTCATATGATTGAGGTGGACAGTAGGCTTGTGTAGTCCTACGAATATCCTCATGTTGTGAGGTGGTGTACTTTACTATGTAAAGTAGATATACTATGTGATGTATGGCTAGTCATGGTCAACATGTGCTACAAGTATCCTTTACGGATTAGCTACCCCTAGAGTGATTTACTTTAGCATATGGATATATGACCTGGGGAAATACATATGATCATAGGTTCAGAAACAGTCTTATGAGTATGATATGATTAATTATTGAATACACACATGGACCATGAAGAGATGTTTAATATAAGCACAAATATAGTGAGAGAATTTGAATTGAAGTTATGGAAAACAAGTACAGTTAATTTGATATGATTAATTATTGAATACACACATGGACCATGAAGAGATGTTTAATATAAGCACAAATATAGTGAGAGAATTTGAATTGAAGTTATGGCAAACAAGTACAGTTAATTAAGGGTTCAACTCCTTAATTTATGCAAATGGTTATTGGAAATAAACACTGATGGAGATGCACTATTTCTGTTCAGTTACATTCGGTTATGTTCAGTTACATTCAGTTATGTTCAATTACATTCAGTTATGTTTAGTTACATTCAGTTCAACTCAATTACATTCAGTTCAACTCAATTACATTTAGTTCAACTTAGTTAACTACCCAGTTAGAGTTAGTTAATTAATGGAAGGAACATATCTTCATGTGGAAGATAATTATGGAGTGCTAGCTTGACACCAAATCATCATGGGGTGCATGATTAAAGATGGATCATTGTTCTAAGTGTTAACAAGTTGTTGAGACATGAAACCATTCTATTTTTGTTGTAAAACCTATCTTTACCTGTTATTAAAGTGCTATGCACTTGGCAAGTTAGATACAGTGTTCCATTTCGATCTCCTCTCTCTGGTGCTCTCGGTGAAAGAAATATGATATTATGTGGTAATCATTCTTTGGTACTAATCTATGATACTCTAAGATTGTTTGTTGGGTTTTTTAACCTCTGAATCAGTAGAGGGTTTTCCTAGGGTATATCCTATGTTCTATGGTTTGATTTATGTATTTGGATTATTGAAGAGATTTATATGCACTGTTATTATGGATTAAAGTTTTAAAGTTTAAGCTTCTACATATTTTTCTCAATCACTAACATGCCAGGTTTTTAGTGCATGTATCATGGTATCTAGTTCTAGGTCATCAGTGGCATAATTCTTCTCGCCTTATTTTGAATTCCTAGACTTGTATACTACAACATAATTTTCTTGGATTAGTACTGTGCTTAAACCTTCTATAAATGTATCGGTTGATATGACAACATCTTTAAAACGATCAACAATTTTTAAGATAGGGGATATGGTTAACAAATTCTTTAATTTATTAAAACTTTCATTACATTTTTCACTCCAATCCAATTTCTTACCTTTCTTATGTAAGGAAGTTATTGGGTAAGCTATTTTGGAGAATCCTTCAATGAATTTCCAGTAGTTTCCAATAATCTGCATGAATGATCTTATGTTGGTCACATTCATTGGAGTAGGCCAATTAGTCATAGCCTTAATATTATTGGGATTGATTGATATCCCATCTTTAGATACCACGTGCCCTAGATATTGAATTTTTTCTTTAAAGAAGTCGCACTTGCTAAACTTAGCAAACAGTTCTTGTTCCCTTAATACTTGTTAAATTATTTTTAAGCGTTCTTCGTGCTCTTGTTTATTTTTAGAGTAGACCAATATGCCACTGATAAAGACGACTACAAATTTATCTAAGTATTTTCTAAACACACTATTCATTAAACACATGAAACATGTTGGGAATTTGTTACCCTAAAGGACATTGTGACAAACTCGTAATGACCATATATGGTTCCAAAAGTAGTTTTAAAGATGTCTTCATCCTTGATCTATACTTGATGGTATCAAGATACTAAATTTGTTTTTGAGCAGATTGTTTCCCTTAAAAACTTTTCAAATAGATCGTCAATCTAGGGAAAATGATATTGATTTTTAATAGTCATTTTTTGTAATTGTCAATAATCTATACATAGTCTCAGAGTGCCATCTTTTTTCTTTACAAATAAGATAGGTTCTTCCCAAGGGGAAACACTAGGTCGAATGTATTTTTTATCAATTAGTTCATGTAATTGTGATTTAAGCTCATTAATCTCTACTATATTCATTTGATAGGGATCCTTTGATGTTGGTACCGCCCCCAGAACCAAATCTATCGTAAAGTCTATATCCCTCTTCGAAGGTAGTTCAGGAACTTCTTACAGAAATATGTCTTTAAAATATTTTAAAAATGGTATATCCTCTATTTTAAGTTGATTGTCATTTTCTTTGTCATCCATTAAATAAACTCCAAAAAATTTGCATCCCTTATGTATGAACCTTTTTATATGTAAGGAAAAGATTCTCATATGGTAACTTTTTGGGGAATTTCTTTTACAGGAATGGTATTACCTTTATCATGTAAACATGTGAAAGTTTTATCATATGAGTTTAACATAACTCCGTGTTTCTCTAACCAGTCTATTCCTATCATCAAATCATAAGACCATAATGGAAAGTTATTTAAGTCAACATGTGTCTTCAATTCATTCATAATAAATTCACAGTTTTTCACGTAACTAGTGACTTTCCATTTTGTTCATGTAGTAATTTGTACAAGACAAAAATTTTCAAACTTATATTGTTGTAATTTATATAATTCTACAATTATAGGTGATATATAACTTAAAATGGCACCTAGATCAATCAATATAGAAATGGGTTTGTCTTGTATCATACCTTTTGATTTTGACAATTGATGTTTGATGGTGTCTTGATGATTCTCCAATTCTACACTGATTATGGGCATGATTCTTTCCTTATACCCCACTGTAATAGCTTCTTAAATTGAGTGCAAACTATTAAATAATTTCTTTGTTATGGGACAGTCTTTAAATTAATGTGGTTCACCATATTCCCAGCATTTTAGTGGTTCCTTTTGTGCAGTAATTGTATTGAAGGTAGTGGGTGGTTCTCTTTCTTTTGCTGTAGGATTCAGCAGCTTAAAGATTTTATAGTTATTCCATTGATATCCCCGATAATTGTAATGTCCCCAACCCTCTTACCGGCGAAGAGGAAGCTACCGAACCATCAAAACCTCTGGGAAACTAGCCCCATGACATTGAACATACAAAAAATCAAAATGCTTGAACATAAAACATGCTAAGATGCATAATAATTTACATACACAATGGAAGCAAACATACATTCATTGCATTCAACATGTTCATCATCATTCATTAAAAATCAAATATGATTGCAGAAGTAAAATAGACAAGAATACTTATCTTATCAAGAATTCGTCCCGCAACCAGCTACGTCGCTGCAACGTTCCACCCAACCATAGGCTAGCGTGCTCATCAATATCTCAGCAACACTGCCACCCCCGAGCTGGAAATGATTCCCTAAGGAATAAGGGACAAGCAGGCTTACACATAGCCAAGGACACACAAAACAGCCAAGTCAACACAGTTGAATTTATCAGGCTATCAAGAAGCTAGGAAAAGCTGAATTCTAAGCTGGTGGTCTCATTGGAGAGCTAAGGACACCTACACCAAAGCTATCCTGTCTTCTAAGACACCCACACACACCCAACGCCAGGAATCAGTCCCTTATCTGATTCACAGTTCCTCAGGCCCTGACTTCGCTTTCTAGTGCTATCCCGAGGTTGTGGAGAAGAAAGCCAGCCATCTAACTCTGTCTGTGTATCTCCCAAACACCAGGTTTCTCAAGCATACCCAGATTTCAAACCCACTCCGCATAGTTCGAAGACCAACCACTACATACCCACAGTAAAACCAAGCGATTCACAGCTTTGTGAGGAAACAAAAGAAAACATGGTGACAACTTAGAAATGGTGAACACAACTCAGGTCAAGAAAGGTGAATCTGAGTTGTTCTTGGCCCTAGCATGGCCAAAACAACTCAACAGCAACCCCAAAAGGTAGTTGCACCCACAGCAAATGAACGACGTGGGGAAAACCACAGCCCCGGTCTCAACAATGAAGTGACGGGAAAAATACATAGTTCGAAATCGGTAGGGAAAGCATACACCCAACACCATCCACCCAATTGGTAAGGAAAAAATATATACACATAGAGATCGTGTCCTGAGGCTGACCTTCTAGCTTGCTGCGTGAAGAAAAACCAGGAAGAATCTTGTACATGAAGAATGAAGAGCGAACCGTCCCTCCGCATGAAGATGGGCCAAAACGATGGAGAGAGTGGGGGATTCGAAGAATCCCTACCCATGCGAAGTGGTGGAGTGTACATTTGGGAAAACCTACCACCCACCACTACCCAACAATAACTACCCCCAACTAACAACAGGAGAAGTTTAAATGAGTGGTTGACACACGAATTTTCCCCATAGGCTCAAGGTTTGACAATCCCCCCCTTATCCTTAGGAAAATCATGCCCTTATCATTAACGTTGCACTGTCATAGCTGGTTGTAGGTTCATTTTAATTAATGTGCATATTTACATGATGCCAAAACTATTATGTGTCAGATAGCATGATATACCATCGGCAACGATCCCAATTGCTGAAACATAACACAACTAGATTGAGGGTGGGGTTTTTTCCTTTAGCTCCACACCACGATTAATTACAATATATACATCATGTATCTTCTAATGCAACCGGGGTAAAAACTGGGGATATTACAATCCCCTCCCCCTTGGAATAACATTGTCCTCGGTGTTCCAATACATAGGAATACATATACAATTTGCACATCAAAATTTCAAAATTTTGCAGATCTGTCCCACGTTCAATTATTTACTTGAACTTCAGGACCAAGCCCCTTGGCTTCCACAAGATTCTATTGCTGATTCTTAGCTTTTGGCTCATCCCCAAGTCTAGGAACTTTGTGGCTGCGACCCTCTTTATGTTCCCTCGTTGGGCAGTCCTGGCGGTAATGATGTCCTCCGCATTTCCAACATTTCGCTGACTGCTTCATCTGTACCTGCTCAATTTCCTTTGAGCCTTCATTCCTGGAACGTTTCTTAATAGATCACTTGGAATAATTTCCCATCATTGATCCACTTTCCTTTCCTTTTCGTATTGCTCCCAGAAGGCTTTTTACCTCCTTTTGCAAACAAATAGAGTCTTGCAAAATCTGGTGGTTCATCTCATTCTGCCTTTTCTGTATCTTGAGCATCTCTCCAAGATTCTCTTGGGTCTTGGAAATCATTTGAAGGAGACTTCCAGCCAAATCCAACAGCTTCTGGTCTGTTGCCATGATCAATGTGCACTACTGGATTTTACTTTTCTCACCTATGAAATGCATCATTGAAATTCTGTTAGACAAAGCATAATATAGGCATTAAAATCAGTCAATTAATTGCCCAGTTGGCATGACAGTCCAAGTCTTTTCAAGGAGACTTTCATACTCTTCATGCCTTCCCAACAGGCACATGAGGTCATTCATGTCCATTCTTGGTCAGGCAATTAACTATTCCAGCATTCACAATTTACTTTAAGAAAATACATACATTCTATTTTCATTCATACATGCATTCAATAATCTTTTGTTTTCACAATGCATAAGTATATATATATCAAAAAGGAAAGAGAGAGAAGCAAGAGTTTTTCCCCTCTTTTTCTTATTCCATCCTGGAACCCACACCACCACTGTGGTTTTCATGCTCTCAGCCTCTTTTACTTCATCGTGAATGCTGGACCAATCCCTCTTGGTCATGACACTTAGTGTCTCTGGTCTATTTCAGACCTCTCAACCATGAAGCCTCCCCACAGGGTTTGTCTCAGCTGCTAGGACCTTCATAGCGTCACTAGCACCTTTTTCATTACTACTCATTCTGAGCTCTTCAGGACAGTCACATGTCCACATGAACCCCTAGGATTCCTTCATGGTCCTCGCTCCCAGCGATAACTATATTCAAACGTTGAATGGATTCACATGTTTATTTTATTCTC
Organism: Pseudotsuga menziesii; assembly: GCA_001517045.1. Classification (NCBI taxonomy): domain Eukaryota; kingdom Viridiplantae; phylum Streptophyta; class Pinopsida; order Pinales; family Pinaceae; genus Pseudotsuga; species Pseudotsuga menziesii. The sequence continues at coordinate 97,594 of LPNX011051369.1, read as the reverse complement.
AATGGTTATTATCTCTTAAAAAAGAGCTTAGAATATCATATCCAAATCATATACACATGTATATTCATAAGAAAGAAATTGCAAAATAATCCAATACTTATCTGTATTGTGCGTTTCCTCTTTGGTCCACAGGATCCTGCTTCGCTTTGCAAGCCTTGGGATTGCCTATGGACTTGGATGTTAGGTCAGCACATAGACTGCTTCACAACATCCTTTTATATATATCAAGCATAGTCAAGCCAACCTACAGTTGGGTTTATCAGACCGTCCAACCAAGCCAATATACAATTGGTTTTATCAGGCTGCAACCAATCAAGCCAATAGACTACTGGGTTTAGCAAGATACTCATCCAAGCCAACTAATAGTTGGGTTTATCAGACTCTAGGTAGTCAAGCCAACACTATAACATTCCCATAATTTCCACAGCATCAATTAATTAATGTCCAGCCAACCATAATTTCCATAATTTTCACAACATCAAATAACTACACAGTCAATCCAACCTACAGTTGGGTTTATCAGACCGTCCAGCCAATACACCTTCATGCCGACTGGCCTTGGAACTTTACCATTATCATTTATAGGTTTCATTTCCAGCAATGAGCTCTAATTCCACTACCCCATACAACATAAGAAACCACTCCCTTCTCTGCTCTTTAGTCCCTCGGTAATGTCTCCTTCTTTGTGCTCTTCAGTAAAAGGGAGGATGATCCCAAGCAATTGTCCATTTAGTGTGAAACACTAGACTGCATCTATTTATCCTGACAACACAAGCAATATAAGCAAACTCATCAGCGTTATTGCTCTAAAACTATAATCATATTTCACATCATTCACTATCAAGTATTGAGACACCAAGAGTGCATCCACTCCCTAGGGTGTAGTCAATATTGAAAACCCTTTCATGATCCAACATCAGGAAAGCATGCACCCCTTTTATATGTGTGCCATGTAGGCCCTATTTATACTCAAGCAATCTTCCATAATGGAAAGAAAATCAAAACATGCTCTGCATATTGAATTTAACAATTTGACATGCATATTCTTAGCTAAGGTCACAGAACACTTATCCATTTGCCGAGGCAGTATTCCTTCGTTAAGGAGGAATAAGAGCTCCCTTATCTGAGTTGAGAGTCCCTCGGTTTGCCATCCCAACTCCTTTTTACATTTCATATCCACACATGTCTTACCAACATAATCTATACCATCTCACTCATGTTTCTTACCAAACATGTAGTGTAGATGAGACATTTCCAAAATTTCCAATGGAGTTTCACCTGAAGCCAATTTCCAATATAGGGGAGAACCTCCCCATAAAGTTTGGCTCCTTCAGGCCATCACACATGGTCTTCCTGCAATGTGTACCCCTGGCACATTCATCAAGTATCCAAATAGTCAATCATTATCTGATAATACAATCCAAATTGATTGTTCCATAACCAAGCAATGTCATTAGTAATTAAATTCAATAGGAATTTGCAAATCTCTCTACTACAGAAATTGATTTGCTTAGCAATGAGGTGATCCTAATTTGTTTGTCTCTTGTAAGAAACACCACTAATCCCATTAGAATTTTATGCTTACTGGCATCACATGAACATCCACTTACAACACGTCCTCCTGACACAATTCTATGCAAGCCAATAGTGATTAGCAGTTGTCATCAATTTCGCAAATCTGAAATTTACAAATTCAATTTGACAACACATTCTGCATACAGACTATTTTCACAACCATGAGAGTCTCATGAGGTTTGGCTCTTTCACATGGTAGATTTCAGTCTTTGTCATGGTCTTACCCACTTTTCCATGCCCCAAGCAATCTACCTGAAATCTGAACTTCAATCATCCAAACACTTGGTAAGTCTTGATGCATATAACTTTTTCATTGTTTAAATTACAAGGTATAGTCTCCTCATTTATGCCAAAATGAAATGTTTAGATACTCCTTACTTCACAAGCGTATCATTTGTACCACCTTTCCCTTCCATAGAGCATTTACGGCAGCTAATTGAACATGAATACCCTCTTATTGCACTTATTATCCTGCATGGATCCTACTTACACCCTTGACATTACTAGTTTGGTTGGTCTCTTGCAGGAGATTACGAAATTCTCTCACCAACTTTTGATTCTGGACTTGTTGCCTTATCCCTTTCTCCATAGGGTTGCTGGTCACATTCGTCAGCATCAGCAACATATTCAGCCATGTCCATGTTGTCGTTGGTTTTCCCACTAATTCCAACAGCAATGCAATAATTACCATTAGTGGTTCGTTATAAATGTATAATTCTCACTACTCTTACCAACATGTAATATCCTATGCATGCAAGGCATATCCTCATACATTTTATGTACAAAACTTATAAAGTGTAATTATAATTAGCAAGAGAGGGTTTAAGGAAATTTTCCTTTTCAAGTCCCTGATCTTTGCATGGAACTCCTCTTCCACACATTAGCTGGTTTGACTTCATAGTCCTTACTACTTCTAGGCATGCAATTCTGGGATTGTCCATATTGACAACAACACAATTCTTTTCAGCAACCGCTAGTACTTCCTGGTCCTCATTCAAATTCTGGTGGTTCAACTTTGTTCCCTACTAGATAAGCTTTCCAATGCCTATCCACATGCTTCATTCTGACCTCAGGTGTGAAAGCCACACCACTTCTAAAATAATGTTTTTCACCAATTTTAGACAAAACACACAATTGTATTTTGGTCTGGAATGCTAACTTCAGCCATTTAGAATTTTTTTTTCCTTTTCAGCCTTGAAATCTGCTGAAGAACTGCTAAAAAATCCACTGAAATTCACTGAGAAATCCCACTAGAAAAACCCCAAATTCGTTTTCCCAATCGGATCTCTTCCCCACTAATTTTTTGACACTTCGGCAGTTAGAAAAACTAGCTTTCTCTGATGCCCATCGGTGGTCTGATCGTTTATTTTCCTCTGACGCATCGAATCCGTAGTTGTCTAAGCTTCTGAACTTTATCGGTGATGCCAAGGACTCTGTAACGTCTCTGTATTGACTATCAAAAGCGTTAACTGCTATAGCATGCAGTATTGGCGATCAGAACCGGTATCCCTTACAGCATTGGCAAGGAAACTAACTCCATGGCACGGTATCGGTGATCGGGAGCACTATCCATCAGGTGGATAGTTCCTTAGGCATCCATAACAGTGGCAGCAAAACCAATTGTGGGTTCTGCAGACCATAAAACCTATCGGCAATCAGAACCTCTAATCACTATGTGTCAGTGATCTGGACAACTAACTTCTTCTAATGCATCGACGAACCAATCCACTAACCTTCTCCGACATATCAACGGTCTCATCACTATTTTCCTGTGATGTGTCGATGGCTCAAACAATAACTTTCACCAACGTTACCACCGCATCGGCAGCTCCATCATCTAAATTTTGCTGATGGTCTGTCGAAACTTCCTCCTTTTCCTTTCGCCGCGTTGGCTGCGCCATCAACTAGTTTTCACCGACGACATCAACGATCAAATCCTCTAACATTTTTCGATGATTTCAGCACTTAGATAAATTTCGTTATCTTTTCTCCTCCACATTGATGCCCTTATCGTCTAGCTTTCACCAATGTTTGCCGCTTCATCAGTGACCTCATCAACTAAACATTTTCGATGATGTTCATCGACGGTCCGTCCAACTAACATTTTCTGTCATATCGGCGATTTGATCCTCTATTTTTCTCCAATGTGTCGACTACTCTGTTGTCTAACTCTCATCGATGTTTTGGTGGTCTGATCTTCTAACTTTTGTCGATCCAATCAACTAATCTTTGCGGACACTGCAGCTTCAACTTCAACTTTCTGCCAAAGTATCGGTTGTTTGAATCAACTAAAAATTCCCAACATTCATCGACGGTCAAGACAACTAATCTCTCCCAACATATCGGTGAACCAAATGACTAGCTTATCCCGACGTATCGACAATCCGTTTAACTAACTGTCTCTGATGTATTGGCAGTCCAATATTCTAATATTTTCCAATGATTTCAGCACTTCGGCAAAAATTTTATTTCCTTGTCTATTTCCGCATGAACTCCTCAAACAACTAACCTTCGTCGACGTTTCGGCGGTCTTCGGGAGATCTCCGTCGAAACTGTGTCTCTGCCTTCAACTTATTTCCATCCAAACCTTCTCTTCTCTTCTACCTCATCCTCTAATTGTCGGTGATCCCATCTTCTATTTTTCTCCGATACTTGCCACCGCATCGGCTTCTCAAACAACTAAATTTCGTCGACGGTGGTGACGTTTCGGTGACTGCATCACCTAATCATCGACGATCCAATCAGCTAAACTTTGCCGATCACCGATGGTCTCATGACTTAGAAAAATTTTCAAAAATTTTCTCTTTATCTTCTTTCTGCCATTGTTGTTGGCGGCTCCACCAACTAACGTTCTCTCTTTCCCGCCGATTTTTAATAGTCATTTTTTTTAAATTGTCAATAATCTATAGATAGTCTCAGAGTGCCATGTTTTTTATTTACAAATAAAATAGGTTCTTCCCAAGGGGAAACACTAGGTTGAATGTATTTTTTATCAACTAGTTCATGTAATTGTGATTTAAGCTCATTAATATCAACTATATTCATCTGATAGGGATCCTTTAATGCTGGTACCGCCCTCGGTACCAAATCTATCGTAAAGTCTATATCCCTCTTCGAAGGTAGTTCAGGAAATTCTTACAGAAATATGTCTTTAAAATATTTTAAAAATGGTATATCCTCTATTTTAAGTTGATTATCATTTTATTTTTCATCCATTAAATAAACTCCAAAAAAATTTACATCCCTTATGTACGAACCTTTTTATATGTAAGGCAAAGATTCTCATATGGTAACTTTTTGGGGAATTTCTTTTACAGGAATGGTATTACCTTTATCATGTAAACATGTGAAAGTTTTATCATATGAGTTTAACATAACTCCGTGTTTCTCTAATGAATCCATTCCTATTAGCAAATCATAATACCATAATGGTAAGGTATTTAAGTCAGCATGTGTCTTCAATTCATTCATAATAAATTCACAGTTTTTCACGTAACTAGTGACTTTCCATTTTGTTCATGTAGTAATTTGTACAAGACAAGATTTTTCAAACTTGTATTGTTGTAATTTATATAATTCTACAATTATAGGTGATATCTATAACTTTAAATGGCACCTGGATCAATCAATATATAAATGGGTTTGTCTTGTATCATACCTTTCGATTTTGACAATTGATGTTTGATGGTCTGTTTGATTATTCTCCAATTCCACACTGATTATGGGCATGCTTCTTTCCTTATTCCCCACTATAATAGCTTCTTAAATTGAGTGAAAATTATTAAATTATTTCTTTGTTATGGGACAGTATTTAAATTAATGTGGCTCACCACATTCCTAGCATTCTAGTGGTTCCTTTTGTGTAGTAATTTTATTGAAGGTAGTGGGTGGTTCTCTTTCTTTTCCTATAGGATTCGACAGCTTAAATATTTTATAGTTATTCCAATGATATCCCCGATAGTTGTAACGTCCCTAACCCTCTTACTGGCGAAGAGAACGCTACCAAACCATCAAAAACCTCCGGGAAACTAGCCCCATGAGCATGAACATACATAAAATTGAAATGCTTGAACATAAAACATGCTAAGATGCATAATCATTTACATACACAGTGGGAGCAAACATACATTCATTCAAGCATTCAACATGTTCATCATCATTCATTAAACATTAAATATGATTGCAAAAGTAAAATAGACAAGAATACTTATCTTATCAAGAATTCATCCTGCAACCAGCTACGTCACTGCAACATTCCACCCAACCATAGGCCAGCGTGCTCATCAATCTCTCCGCAACATTTCCACCCTCGAGTTGGGCATGATTCCCCAAGGAATAAGGGACAAGAAGGCTTACACATAGCCAAGGATACACAAAACAGCCAAGTCAACACAGTTGGATTTATCAGGCCGTCAAGGAGCTAGGAAAAGATGAATGATAAGCTGGTGGTATCATTGGAGAGCTAAGGATGCCTACACCAAATCTGGCTTGACTTCTAAGACACCCACACACACCCAACACCAGGAATCAATCCCTTCTCTGCTTCATAGTCCCTCAGGCCTTGACTTCCCTTTCCAGTGTTATCCTAGGGTTGTGAAGAAGAAAGCCAACCATCTAACTCTGTCTGTGTATCTCCCAAACACCAGGTTTCTCAAGTATACCCAGCTTTCAAACCCACTTCGCAAAGTCCAAAGACCAACCACTGCATACCTGTCGTAAAACCAAGTGATTCATAGCTTTGTGAGGAAACAAAAGAAAATAGGGTGACAACTCAGAAATGGTGAACGCAACTCAGGTCAAGCAATGCGAATCTGATTTGTTCTTTTCCCTAGCGTGGCCAAAAAAACTCAGCAGCAACCCCAAAAGGTAGTTACACCCACAACAAACGAATGACGTGGGGAAAACCACATCCTCGGTCTCAACAATGAAGTGACGGAAAAAATACATAGTCCGGAATCGGTAGGGAAAGCATACACCCAACACCATCCACCTAGTCTGTAAGGAAAACATCTATACACACAAAGATCATGTCCTAAGGCTTCCCTTCTAGCTTGTTGCATGAAGAAAAACCAGGAAGAATCTTGTGCATAAAGAATGAAGAGAGAACCATCCCTCCGCATGAAGATGGGCCAAAATGATGGAGAGAGTGGGGGAGTCGAAGAATCCCTACTGACGTGAAGTGGTGGAGTTTGCTGGTGGAGTGTGCATGTGGGAAAACCTACCACCCACCACTAACCAGCAATAAATTCCCCCAACTAACAATAGGAGAAGTTTAAGTGAGTGTTTGACACATGGCTTTTCCCCATAGGCTCAAGGTTTGACAATCCCCCCCTTATCCTTAGGAAAATCATTCCCTTTTCATTAACGTTGCACCGTCGTAGCTGGCTGTAGGTTCATTTTAATTAATGTGCATATTTACATGATGCCAAAACTATTATGTGCCGGATAGCACGATATACCATCGACAACGATCCCAATTGCCGAAACATAACACAACCAAATCGATGGTGCGGCTTTTGCCTTTATCTCCACACCACGATTAATTACAATATATACATCATGTATCTTCTAATGCAACTGAGGTCAAAACCAGGGATATTACAATAGTTATTCCCAATGTTCTTATAAAACTTAGTATATTTATTTTTCTGATTGAAGTTGTCACATATTTTAGTTTTCCAATTAGGTATGTTTTCCCTTTTATTATTATTTTGATCATAGCAGAAGTTTTATTCTCATTGCCTCTTCTAGAGTTTTCAGATTATCATACTTAATTCTCTCTTTAAAGATAAGAGGTAAACATCCTATAAAGCATTGTATTTTGGGTTTTTTTTCAATGATATAAGACACATAACGAAATAAACTTAAGAATTTACTACAAAGTTCCTTCATTGTCATAGCACCTAATCTTAATTCGTAAAATTATTTATCTTTTCTTCATAATATTTTTCTGAGAGATACTTTTGTTTAAAATGTTTCTTGAATATTTTCCATATTACATAACGTTCTTTTATGCCTTTTACTTTCTTTATGTCTTGCCAGTAGATATATGTTTTTCCTGCTAATTTATAGATGTCATTTTTTCTTTTAATTCATTGAAATAGTTATAAATATGAAAATATTTCTTCATTCTTGATAACCAAGCTTCTGCTTCTTTTACTTTTTCGATCTCTCCGCTAAACATAGGAGGTTTGATCTTTTTGAATTCACCCGAAATTTCTTCATTTGATTTGTATTTATTTTTCTTTTTGGTACTATCACTAATTTCACTAGAATCTTTCTGTTTTTCAATATTATGTTTTGCTGATTTTTCACTTGAAGATTCAGTCTCATGTTTGGAAAACTCAAGTTTCATTCCCTTACGTTTATAAGGTGTATTTTTTTCTATGTTAAGCTCTAATCCCTTATTTTTCTCTTTTTCTTACTGTGTAGTTTAGATAGAAGAAAGGTATTTAACTCTTCCTATGCTTTCATGATACGCTTGTTGTATTTGTTAACTCATTTAGTTTTGTCATTAATTCCTTCATTATTTGTTGTAATTCAGATGGGCTATCATTGCTACTTTCATTTAAGTTTACCCATATTTCACCATTCCTTATGTTTCCTATGTTTTCGTGCTCATTTTTTACTAGATTCCTAGGATGTGATTCTTCTTCAGTAGATTTTCCTACATCTACCATAATTCCCTACGAAAATCAAGGTTATTCTTCTCTTCGTGATCGTAAGATATTCAAACAACAAGAAGATAAAGTTAGTTTTCTATTTTATCATTTTCAATGTTGGGATCATTTAGTCCAAGTGTTATAACCATGATATCATACCATTCTATCACACACCTATAAAATCAATAAATTAAAAAAAAATTACTCTATTATTTACTATTTTGTCATAATATGTAATTGTTGGTCGCAACACCTTATAACTATAGTCACATGTATTTAGGCATCTAATTTTAACTTGCATTGGTTCTATCCTTGATTGATAGGTTAAATCAGTTGGGGTATCGCCTCTTATTTATGATGACCTTAACATAGTCTTCCCAAGGTAATGTGTGCAGTACTTTGGGGTTTATTTTTAAAGTGTGGTTTTCTTAGGATCTAAGCATAAAAACTAAGGCTTAGTCCTAGCTACTCTTCGTTATAAATCCTACATTCTTACTTTTAAAGTGTGTTTTGCTTAGGATATAAGCATATGTTTACTTTCATTTCCACTTGCTTCTAGTGCGCCAACTCCTTCATTACCAGTTCATGCAAAAACCCATTTTTTTCCATTATGCATAATGCCTTAAGCATCGCGTTGCACCGGGCCCTCTATGTAGGGATTGAGCCGACTTCCATTCACCAAATTAGGAAACATCACGCCATTTAGCTATTGCAACTATACCGCACCTCCCTCGATAATGAAATTGATAACATAAGGACCTAAAGATTGCATTTGCAACTTACTTATATGTTTCACAAACTTACTGTTGTACAACAACACCAAGTCGCCTTGCTAAAAGTGCTTGTTCTTGATGTGTCGATCATGACAATACTATTGTCGATCATTCTTAATGCATTGATGGAATCCTACGATGAACTGGATTTGTTGACATAGATCCGTCGACAGGGATTCACGCTCTGTTGACACCCTTAACTTAGCGTTATCCCTAAGCACCAACCTAGATAGGTTTTACCCTATCCAGCAACACCTGCGAAGTAGATGAGGTATCACCTGAGATGTTCGAAAGAGCAATTTAGGAACCACGTTTCCATAGTAAGAAGGAGGATTGATCATCTATTGCCTAACTGTCACAACATTACTTTCGAGATCCATACAAAGGTTTACTTTCACAATTTCATATCAGATCGCATCAACATATTCAAATCGCAACAACATACTTACTCAGAAACAGATCGATCACTATAAGATGATTAAAAACAAAGAAACATTGCATCATTTAGAAAGAACCATCATACCGTGGTATTAGTTCATTCACATTGCATCACATGGAAAACAAGAAAGCAGAGAGACATAAAAACAGAGTGTTTCCATCAAAATTCCATTATGTCATATTACTTCTGCATTGAAAGAGGTTCTCAAAAACATCTCCACAATTGCGACAAAACAGAAACCAGTCTTCTGCAGAGTACAATTCAACATAAGATCATTACATTCATCCCTTCATTGATTGATCAAAATATATTTCAATATTACATTCCTACCGCTATTTATAGGCTCGTGCATTTTACAAAATGGCCCACTTTGATCAACTTCCTAACTAACTTGGACCAAAACTACAAAACTATGACCAATTCCTACAAAATTGTGACTAAGATGACTCTTTGTCGACTTTTTTGCCTTATGCACAATATTTTGACTTGCATACCATCTTCCACCTTGTGCATCATCTTCGATCTTGCTCATTACCCTTGGTGTTGCACAACTTGTCTTCCTCAAAACCTCCTGCCAACAACCCCCCAACACAATATTCTCGCTCTCCCTCGAGCCACGTCAACTAGAAATAGTGTAGTCATTTATTTTAATCTTGAAGTCCTCATATTGTTGTTTGAATTCTTCTACTTTCTCCTTCACCTTGTCACTAATCTTCATATAGTCTATGACCTCCCATTCAAATGGATGCTCAGTAATATTCACGTTCACCTGTCTTTGGCCTTTCTGCACCACTTGAAGTGCAGTAATTTCTTTCAGTGACAGCTGCATGCCAATGTCCTAAAAATCCTTGAGCTAAGTTGTGCCTATTTTGACGCTCCTATTCCTTCGTGACTCGCTGCTGCAATTCCTTTTAATCTGTTTCCTTTCTCGCTTCCACAACTAGGGGCATCAATCTAAGTGATGTCCATGGTGCAACCAACTATGCTTATGATTCCCTCAGTTGTGTGTTCAACTATTCTAACTGTTCATCTTGAACCACTCTACCCAAAAAATGTGAGGCATTGGTAATCACCTTGGCCTCATTCTCTATTTCCTCAAGTCGCATCATGACGTCCTCAATGGTGCCCTTGCACTCCGCATATTTCTTTAGAGGTGTTCACGGATTTACTAGTGATTGCAAGTCTTGAAGGTCACACTTGAAACCTACAATAAATTCTCTAAGTTTCTTCACTTTTGCTTCTACATCCATATCCTCCGCTATCACCGATAATTCCTAACAGCAAAAAAAAAAACCCTTCTCTAACCGTGCTCTGTCATCCCATAGCTGTTCCTTCTCAACAACTAGTCCGTATTGCTCCTTCTTCAAATTCCCAATATCTTGCTTTGCTACCTCCTCTCGCTTTTACGACTTCAACAAGTGATCATTGATGATCTGCTCCCGGTCGACCAACTCTTGTGTTGCCATCTTTTGTAATGCACCAATGTGTGCATTGATAACTCATTTACGTCCAACGCAATTGTTTCAAATTGATGTAGTGAGGCATCAACATCCTCACTCTAGGTTTCCAATGCTCACGGTGGAATCGACACAATCCTGACCTGCTTCCCTTTACTTTTCTTAGCTATTCTATGCAACATATTTTCTTTCAGCATCCTTTTCGAATTTGCATTAATTAGTGATGTGATTTTTTATTTTACCTCTGTAAATCCCTCTATCGACTGCCGCCTTAGTTGAGTCTCAGTTCCAGTCATTGCTGCTGTGATGGCCATAATGATGCAGTTCGCTTGTTCATCCTCCATTGTCATTGTGCCGCTAGCGTTTCCTTGCTCTTGTCCTTTCTTTGTTCTTGTCTCCTCATATAACCACTCCACTTCTGAATCTGTCGGAGTCCTTGATTATGCTTCTCATGACTCTTAATCTCTTTTTTGTACCAGTGCTTTATCCACCAGGGTATCAATAGGAGGTCCTGATTTGACATCTAATACTTCCTCCGAACTAGCTGACTCCCTCCATGTCACAGGACACTTTGCCACTATGGAGTCCATCTCCTAATTGGTTAGCTTATAATGCATAGCCAACCATTTTTTGTCATGGTATCTCCTTGCTTACACATGTATAGCATGCGGGCCTATGGAGAATCTGACAAAATGTCTGTACTTTGTCACCAATTCCTCTGACAACTGTGGAACCATGGTTGTTGTGGCTTACAACGCATCCTAATATAGGAAAAACTCTATTGCACAATCCTGCAATAGATCGCCCTCACCGAGATACCAAATATTCTGATACCTGGCTCCCTTGCTGACTTTGGAAATTGCCACGTCCATTCCCTGATAATCCCCATGCTCCATCCACATGACTAAGTTAATAAAAATTATCATCCAACTATAGGTAAATGGTTGCTTCCCCTCTTGGATCAGCATTGCATCTTCAGTCAATTGGTTGAGTAGAAATAAGGACCAATTCATTTGTATGCATGCGGCGCACAACTCAGCACATGCGATGACTCTCGAAGTACATTGGTTTGGATGATTCATTCACACCACCTTAATGGCCAGAATATTTTCTACAACATGAACATCCTTGTCATTAATTTGTAACCATGACATATGTCCTCTTGTCATGATTGAATCCATACTTCTTTTTCAACTTTGTAGCCAACCTCTTATTGTTATATTTTCTGCGAATGTACTGGGATAGGTCAATCCTTTGCATGGAAAACCCTATTATTTGCGATATTAGTTCAACAGTAACTGGTACCGGTCTTTCCAACCATAGATATCCCCCATGAAAACATGCCAACAATTGTTTGGCACACGCGTTGGCTTTCGCCAACCTACCGAAATTAGGCATATGAATGAGGCCTCAAAGCCACGAATTCTCTAATCCCAACGCCCAATACTGCGGGGTGCACACTATTGATTCGTTCTCCTACCCAGTCTTCTTCTCAAAATAATCCACTGTGCACTCTACAAACCCCATCATATCATGGTCCCCGTATTTGATTCGCATTAAACATAGCACAATGTTGAACATGCACTTCATTCTCATCGGCAACACTAGAATATTGATATGATACCTCTGGTTATTTATTGGCTTCCATGGCTTTACACCAGACATTCATGGTGGAACAAAGCCAGTGATTTTTGTAGTGGTCCCCCATGTCCTCGTTGTGGATCCCTTTGCTATGGCTTCTTCTTCCACTTTGGCCAAACTTCTTGTGCTTCTCTTCTTCTGCATTGGTGACATGGGTCGACTGGCCACCCTCTTCTTCCGTGTAATTGGTGATGATCCCACTGACATATTGGCCACCTCCTCTAGAATTTGAACACCAATGAATGGTGAACACTTAGCACTCCCACTGGAAATATCTTGCAGCATGTCGACACTCTACATAACTGAAAACTTCTTAGTAAACTCTCAACTATGCTCTTCACTCTCACTTAGATTTATTCTCGACGCTTCTCTTACTCAATTCTGCAACTCGATATTCATAATGGTGACCTCAAGCCACACCCTACCAATTCTTATAATGCAGGCTAGATCATTTGAAAGTTTTTCCAATCATTTTGACCAACTCCGCCATTCATCACCCAAATCCATTGTCGATTCTCCCGATATAACGATTGGATCCGCCATTAATGCACATCTCTTCCAACAACACCGCTAGATAACTAGTTTAACTACTACATTTACTACCCGATTTGACTCTATCACATCCTTATAGACGTCGCCACATTGCTCCCTAACTATGACCTCAACACGTCTTCCTGCGCTACCACTTGCTTCTAGTGCACTAGCCTCTTCATTATCACTTCATGCACAAACCCAATTTTTTTTCCAGTCTGTGCAATGCCTCAAGCATCGTGTTGCATTGGGCCCTCTCTGTAGGGCTCGAGCCAGATTTCATTCACCAACTAAGGAAACATTGCACCATTTAGCTATTGCAACTATACCGCACCTCCTTTGGTAATGAAATTAATAACATAAGGACCCAACCAATGCATTTGCAACTTACATTGATGTTTCACAAACTTACTATCGTACAACAGCACCAAGTTGCCTTGTTGGAAGTGCTTGTTCTTGATGTGTCGATCATGCTAGGATTTTTGTAGATCATTATCAACGCGTTAATGAAATCCTGTCACAAACCGATCTTCTTCTAATTGTACCAACTGATCTAGGCATTTTTTCAATGCTCCTTCATCATCCATCCTTGTTGCTGCTACGATGTGCAAACTTTGAACAATGTATTCCAATGGCATCACTACCTTTTTCCCATACACCAACTTGAACGGTGTCTACCCCTTCAACCTTTTACAAGTAGTGCAATAATCCCATAATACTGCCAGATTCTTCAAATACCAGTCATCCTGGTTCGCATTGCATACCTTTTTAAGCGCATGCCCCAACACCTTATTGGATGCTTCAACTGTCCCATTAGCTTGCAGATGATAAGGGGTGCTTTTCTTGTGTTGTATTTGGAACTCTTATGTCAATGCACAGATTGTGTGATTAATGATGTGACTCCCCTAATCACTCATCAAGGTCTTCAGACAACCAAAACAAGTGACAATATTGTCGAATAGAAACCTTGCTGCATTCACGGTAGTGCAATTTGTTACTGGTGCATCTTTTGCCCAACTTGTCAAATAATATGTCGTTGTGATGATATATCGCACACTGGTTCTTTTTCTTGGTGTTTTGATTGGTACCACAAAATCTACTGTCCATTTATCAAATGTATGCAGCATTACTTGAGGTACCAATGGAATCTCATCCCTTCGTGACGGCTTCCTAGTTCTTTGGAAGACATCACAAGTCCTCACATAGTCTTTCGCATCACCATTAAGAGTTGGCCACCAAGGTGCCATGAGGAGTACCTTCCTGGAAGTTGCATGACCTCCATAGTGTCCCCATGTGACTCCTGCATGTCATTTTGTCAATACCCTTTCTTGTTCATGCGGTAGGACACATCGACATAAGATCTCATCAAGTCCCATTTTGTAGAGTTATTTGAAAATAAACTGGAAATCCTTGACCCGAACAACCAACTACTTCTTTTGATTTGTAGTTAATCCATCCAGTGCCATTCTTGTTGCCAAAAACTTAACTATTTTCTCACATTAGTCATCAACCATTCCCATCATGAATAGTTGTGCATCGGATTGTCCGTCCTTGATGTTCATCGGTTCTTCACCTGTCTCAATTCACGACAAATTTTCAGGTCCTATTTTTAAGTGACCTGGCTTCACAATGATCTCAAAATCAAACTTTTTGAAGATGAGTAGCCAATTATATATCTTCCCCCTCAACATAGGCTTATTCACCAGGTATTTCAACGCAGAGTGATCAGTGAACATCTTGAAATGACCTCCCAACAGATAGTGTCGAAACTTATGTAATGCGTAGACCATTTCCAATGCTTCTCTCTCCCTCGTGGTATAATTCTTCTCCATAGATGGCAGATTCTGACTAAAAAAAGGAATCAGATGATCAATATCCCCTTAACCTGGTGGTGCCAACACTAATCCCAATGCGATTGACGATGCATCAACATGAACATGGAATTCTTTCGTCCAATCTGGAAAAACCAATATTATTGTTGTAGCCATCTTCATTTTTAATGTGTCGAAGATTCCTTGACACTCGTGACTCCATTCGAACTGTGCATCCTTCTTCAAAAACTTCTCCATAGTTGTTGTAATCAAGGAATATCCTCTGATGAAGTTGCGATAGTATCCTATATGTCCTAATGTCGCTCTAAGCAACTTCACGTTTGTCGGTGGTGGCAAGTTAACAATAAGCACAATATTTTTTGGATCTACCAACAGTCCTTCCTTATAGACAATGTGCCCTAACAACATCCTAATTGGCGCACAAAATATGCATTTCTTCGAACTCAACACAATATGCTGTTTTCAATACCTCTCTAGCATAAGTTAGTGATTTGCAAGATGACCCTTTACCAACCCATACACCGTCCAATCGTCCATGTATACCACCAAAACATTCTATATAAAATCCTTAAACGAAAGAACTATGATCCTAGACAATATCATATGTGCATTCTTGAGTCCAAATGGCATCACCGTTTACTGAAAACATCCCCATTCAGTAACAAAAGTTGTCTTATGCTGATCCTCTTTTGCAATCTTGATATGATAATATCCAAAAAATCCATTCGCGAATGAATAGATCTCTTGACTTCCTACTCCTTCCAACACTTCATCAGTAAACAACATCGAAAATGGATCATGACGGCATGCGTCATTCAGCTTCCTAACATCAACAATGATCCAAACCTTGCTTTTCTTCTTATCTTGCACAACCATAGGATGATCCACTCTGATTCTGCAAATGGTTCTATGATTCCTACGTCTAGCATTCTATCAAGCTTAGCTTTGAATATCTCCTTGTATCACAGATTCAGGCGATACATGCGTTGCTTTAAATGCTTCGCATATAGATTCAATGGGATTTTCATTTATCCCAAATATCCTAGTATCCCTTTCATTTCAGAAAACTTTGTCAGAAACAACTGTTGAAATTGATACAACAGATCAGTGATCTTTGCCATAGTTTCTTCATCCCAATAGTCTCCAATATTTGTGAATTTTGGTTCCTCCTATGTCCCAATGTTGACCTTTTGAATCACCAATGGTTGGTGAACTTTATCTGTCGGCATCTCTGGTGTTGTGATTTCTAGACTTCCTTTGGATTCTAGAATGTTGATGTTCCTTCGGTCATCTCCATCGTCATGTCCTCCTATTACATTATAACTTACATTGTAAAAATCCATCATCGACTGCATCATTGATGCTTCATGCAGGTCAATCGGATATGCAACTGAACTACCTTCAAAACAATGTCGCAAATATGTTGTAGCACACTCTAAAGCACATGATCATCATCCAAAATACTGAAGGTGTGACTGAAACGAATTGACAAATCTTCCCATGTTGTATTCTCTCTGTGAAGCTTGATTGATACATACCACTGTCGTGGAATTTCATCCAACGTGTGTACAAAATCATGTACCCACTCATTCTTTGGTCACGATACCCACATGGTCAAACATGAAATCAAATGATCGTTAGGATCATTACTCCCATCATACTTCTCAGGTTGGTATTGTTTTGTTCTGTTGAACCAAATTTCCATCAACCTGTGACATAGCAACCACCCATTGATCGATTTATTGTGTGTCACCCACCAACGTGTTGGAGTAGCCTTCAATGCTTTATCCAATGCCAATAGCCTCTATGTTTTTTAAACCCTATCTTCAAAATCATCCAAAAATTCAGGTAAATCAGGCTATCCCTCATAAGTTGATAACTCAACAATCTCTATTGTGACTCTCTGTAGCGACTGAGTAATTCTGCCACACTTCCGAATTGATATATCATGCATCCGATTCTGCCAATTCTCTAATGCATCATCAGAATCCAATGATGCAGAGCTTGAGATTTTCCATCCTAGCTCTCCATTTGTAATAGGGTGGACATAATCTTCTGAGATGTTGTATGCATGGTCACATCCCCCTACAACTTCTTCTTTTACTAGTTCAACATACCTCCTTCCTTCACTTAGATTCATTAGGTCTATGACTCTGAAATCGTGGTTCTCGAAATTCATCATGCACTTCTTGAAGTTGATCACCACCAAGATGTCATTATCCCATCCGATCCCCAACAGTGTAGGATACGATCTTCCTTCATCGACAATCTCGATAACGTCAAAATATGCATATGTCCTCATTCATTTGACTTTCACCACTAGACGCAGTACTCACCCAATTGGTGTCATGCTGGCTTGGTTATCCAGTCGTAGCTATACAGGGGACCAAACTAGACTTGGTTTCCCCATCTTCTCCCATATCTTCTTCGTCAAAATGTTGACATGCAACCCTAGATCCATAATAACTGAATCTACCTCATAATCCCTAATATGGATATTAATTCTCATTTCTTTCCTGGTTTCTTCTTGTTTAGGGAGTTCATAGAAGACACCTTCTGCCTCTTATCTGGTTGATGCAATAGATTCATGATCTCAGAGAGCGCATCAAGATATTTTTCTAGTGACAGACAACATTCAAAGAAATTTTCAAGGTACCATGTTGCCGCAATAATCATGCTACAAGATTTGAATAAAAAATAGGTGGAATTTCATAAACAAGAAACTTACCTATATCTCTTATTATGGCATCAAATGCTTCAAAGAATGTATCCCTCTCAGTGTTGACATCAAATTTCACCTTTTTCGTCCAGCTAACCGAACTTGTGGAATCGGACCATCATCTCCTATCGGTGCACCTCTACAAGTAATAACAACAACATCAGTAGACTAAACTCTGGGTTCTTCTGAGATCATCCCCACCATTGGTCCTTGGTTCTGGTTTGGTGGTGGAGTTACTGGCTGGTTTGCATTTTGATTCACATTTTGGTTCTGGTTTTTCGGTGGCGGAACAATCCTTGCTTGCCACTTCACAATCAGCTGTGGACAGTCTTCAACTCTGTGATCTACAGCAGTACACTAGGAACATTGTGACTGTAAGTTTGTACAATCTATCTGGTAGTTCCCCAACACTTTGCAATTATAACATTGCACAGGTCCATGACCTCATACTCCTCCTCGACCCGAACCTCTACCTCGTCCTCCTTGGAATCCTTCACGAAATCTTCCCTATTGTTGATATTCCGATTGATTGAACTGTTGATGTGAAGAGGTATTCGTCTGTAGTTGAATGTACTACAGTTGAGTATATTGCACCTGAGTATACTATGGATGTTGTGGAGCATACTGCATATGGTTGTATTGTGGCTACGTTAGAGAAAACTATAGTTTTGATTACGAATGCGGTACAAATTGCGACTGCAGTTGTGAATGTACTACCTGTGGTGGTTACTACGGTGGTGGTCTCTCCGTCGATCGATGATATTCTCCCTTCACATAATATGTATCCATCGTCCTATCTTGGAGAAAATCATATGCTCGACAATGCTTGTCTTCATGGCACACAGATCGACAAAACATACAATATAAGTTCATAGGATTGGATACCATCTTATGAAGATATATACAGTCTTCGTGTCAATGTCCATGAACCTAACAAATACGACACCATGGCATGCCTCCATTTCTTAACAAATTCGGAGCTCCCGACAATAAGTAATTTCAAAAATCTAGGCATTGATCCTTATGATGTCCCTTCACATGACACCGAGTACCCCATATTTCCTCACGATGTTACCTTCCCTTATTGATATCTTGCAATTGGATCATCAGTTTCACCAGTTGCAATTGATTATGATTCATGCCAACTCCAGTATTTCCAACCTGTAAAGCTTCCAGTTTCATTGCAATCTCTAGAGCCTCACTCTGTGTCGCAATCTTCTATTGCATCAAGGGCATCCTGGTATGCAGTACTAGTGTCGTAATGAACCACTCCTTGTGCTTTACATCACCCATTCCAAAACTGAATTTCCCCATCAGTGTCTTGAATTGCTGATCAAAATCCCAGATGGATTCATTTGGATATTGCTTGATCTCCTTCAACTTCATGATATATTGTGCCGCATAGTTAGGCTTTCTGAACTCTTCGATCAATCCAGTTTTTGATCTCTGCCAATGTTTTAGTTGGAGTCCCTGTGGGAACTTGTACAAACTTCATGTACCAATCCAGTGCTCGACCTCGAAAATTTGTCACCAACTAACCTCTCTTAACATCATCATCTTGATCCTTCTTTATAATCCATACTACCTCGCACAGAAACCAGTATTGGTCGAAATCTTATGTCTCGTTCTCATGAAACAAAGGTAACTTTACATCATTTCCCACCATCTTTGGCCTTCTTCCAACATTCGTTGATCCACTACTATTAGAGTGTTGACGACACATCGAAAAATTTGGTGTTGAGCTAGTATTTCTTTCGGAGTGCGGCACGGTGCATGGATTTGTGGGTACGTTGTTGCTCGGGGTTGGTCCTTCCTTGGGTTCGAGCGTAGCTTGGTCGTCTCCTTCATCATTGTAGGGTCTCTTCGTCCTTTGCGATCTTCTGTCGTAGATTCTTATTTCGCTCACAACGGGACTCTCCTAAGTCCTCTACCTCTTCTCTTTCTGAAACCTTGCCCCACTTCGCAGAAGACCACATCTTTCCTCGGCTTCCCTCATAGTCTCATCGTAACTCCCATACATCTACCCCGTATCATTTCCTCTAACCCTCCTCTCTGCAGTACCCGCATCCTCTGCACACTAGGGCTCTACCCATCAGATTTCATCTTCAATATTCCCTTTTCATAGATGAGCATCTTAATCGACAATTGCAAGGATAACATAAACCTACCTCTTGGTCCCTTGAAGAATTCCCTTTTCGCGTCAGTGCAATACTTGACTGTGTCGACTGTGAACTCAATGATGTATCCCTCTAAGATGTTGTCAAGCCACACTTTGACAGCCCTCAATGCTCTACTGTCTAACTCCTATGGCTGTTGAATCAACTCCGAGGTCCAACAAGTGGGTTCACTTCCTTGAAAATTTGTCTTCTAATAGGTCAACTATGCCAACAACTCATATGAGATGATCTGAAACTCAGAGAATAAGTACTCGTGGAGATCAGAATAGAGATATATTCCTAGCCACTCTTCTGTTGTTACTCTAGGTATCTAATTCTCTTTTGTTGCAAAATCCCAAGCCTTCTAATCGAACCAATATTGAATCTATGGTCTAGTCGAACGCCGCAACATATCATCCTTCTCCTCCCACTACAGTCTCGACAACATAACCAATTATTGACATAGATCCGTCTACAGGGGTTCATGCTCTATCGACATCCTTAACTCAACGATCTCCTTGAGCATCGACCCAGATAGGTTTTACCCTATCCAGCAACACCTGTAAAGCAGATGAAGTCTCAGCCGAAATGTTTGAGAGAACTGTCAGAACCATGCTTCCGCAGTAAGAAGGACGATCAAGCATCTATTTTCTAACTATCACAACATTATTTCAGAGATCCAAACAAAGGTTTACGTTCACAATTTCATATCAGACCGCATCAACATATTTACATCGTAGCAACATAATTACTCAGAAACAGATCGATCACTATAAGATGACTTAAAATAGAGAAATATCGCATCATTCAGAAAGAACTATCATACTGCAGTATTAGTTCATTCACATTGCATCATGGGGAAAACAGGAAATAAAAAAGACATAAAAAAACAGTGTTTCCATCAATTCTCCGTCATGTCATATTACTTCCGCATCAAAACGGGTTCTCAAAAACATCTCCACAGTTGCAAAAAAACATAAACCAATTTTCCTTAGAGTACAATTCAGCATAAGATCATTATATTCATCACTTCATTGATTGATCAAAAGATATCTCAATATTACATTCTTATCTCTACTTATGGCTTGGGCCTTTTACAAAATGGTCCACTTTGATGAAATTCCTAACTATCTTGGACCAAAACTTCGAAAGTATGACCAATTCCTACAAAATTATGACTAAGCGAGGTCTTTGTTGAATTTTCGACCTTGCACACCATCTTTTGTCTTGCACATCATCTTTCGCCTTATGCATCATCTTCGATCTTGTGGATCACCGTTGGTGCTGCGCAACTTGTCTTCCTCAAAACCACCTGCCAACACATGCTAAACTATGGCTAGACTTATTCAACCACCATTTTTCACCCTTCATAAACAATGGTTAGTGATGGCCAAACATGGTCAAGCTTCACTAAAGTCAACAACCTTACCTAACCGACTTCAACCATAGTAAAACACGACTCACAAATGTCAATAATGGGCAACTAAAGTAAACCATCATTAACCAAAGTCATCCATGGTACATTAAAGTCGATTATGGCCAAACAATATTTAACCACCATTTATGACCCATCATCAAGTATGGTTAATGATGGTCAAACAATGTCAACCTTCACCAAAGTCAACCATAATCACCATGGTTAACTAATTTCTACCATTGTCCAATAATATCATTAATGGTTAACTATGGTAAAACACTATCATCCATCTTTTGACATCCAATGCCAACTATTGTAAATAATTCTTAATCATGGTTAACCTTAGCTAACAAATGTCAACAATTTCCCCGCATGATTCACTAAAGTTAACCATGGCTAATCAAAATCAAACATGGTTCATTAAAGTCAGCTATGGTCAAATAATAACAAACCATTGTTAATTATGGTGAAACATAGTCAAGCATGGTAAACAGAGTCCACCTTCGTCACCCATACTAAAACCATAAGCAACTATGATTAACGAGAGTCTAACTTTGTCAATAATGTCAACAATAGTCAACCATAATCAAACATGGTAAAAAATTGACAAACATGGCTAATCATAATTAAACATGGTCAACCATTTTATATCATACTCTACTACAGTTAACTATTGTTAGTCATGGTCAGACACAATGAACCGTAGTTGACCATTTTCAAAATAGGGTAAACCATAGTCAAACATGATTAACCACGGTTGAGCTTACTTAACCATGATGATTTAAGATGGTTAATCTTCCCTAACAAAACTCAATCATAATAAAAGATGATTCACAAAAGTCAACAATAGTTAACTAAAGTTAACCAAAGAAAACCATGGTTCATTAAAGTCAACTATGATAAAACAATATTCAATTATGGTTAATTATTGTAAGACTTATTGAATTTTCATTAGTGAGTGAACATCAACCATGGTTCACTAATGTCAACCATGGTTTACCACAGTCAACCATAAACACACATGGTTATCTAAATCCTATCATTGTCCATTGTCAAACAATATTCAATTTTAACTTATGGTTAACTATGGAAAAACATTATAACCATCATTTGAAACGCATCATCAACTATTGCTAATAATAAGCAAATGTGTTTAAACTTAGGTCTAGATTAAATATAATATATATATAATCTTTGTATTATTTTTTAATATAATATTATTAATATTTTGGAGACATGCTTGTGTTTTTCTTGATTATTAATAACAACCACATTAATAATATTAATTTGTTTGAATAACTTAAAGACACATATTAAAATATTTTCTCCTAAAAAATGAATAAACAAACAATATACACTATATAGCTTAGTGTAGCTGTTATCGAATGATTGAGAGACAATTAATATTAATAACCAATATACCGCACTTTATACTTTATAGTTATAGAATGTTTGCCCTGTGTGGTCGTTTTACATTACATTGTATATGAAACTTGTGGTATGTATAGTATCAGGTGGGTGGTGGGTGGTGGGTGGTGGAGGATATTAAAAGTGAGCATCAAACCTACTATGTCGGATATCTATCGTTCATGTGCTTGATCTCTCTCCTTTTCAGATTGCGGAGCCCATATTTATCCACACATTCATAAAAGCATAGACTTATCCGGTTCCTTATATTATTTGATTATGATTGATTCCGATCTCATTATCCCTTACAGCCACCTCAATTCTTTATATCCATCAAAACTCCCTTTTTTATTCGAAACAATCGTCCACTCTGCTGCAAGGATTTATAGTCTGGATTCCTGATTACTCCATTGTTGCTTCTCGCATATGATCTCGATATGGCTTTAGAGATACGAAGGGTATCCTAAAGAGATAAGGGAGACATCATCATTGTGACGTCCCCCGCATTACAGAGCATATTGTTGCGTAAACCTTCTTAAGACTGCAGAATAGAAAGGCAATTACTAATTGGAATAAAATCTATATACCAAAACTCACAGAAAGCTTCTACTTCTTGTATTTTTATAAATTTTATTTATATGTATTTTATATCATTTATTTTAGTTATATATATTTTTAATTAATAATATAATGCTTAATATATAAGTTTTATAAATTTTAATTATATGTATTTTAAATCATTTATTTTAGTTATATGCATTTTAATTCATAATATAATATTTAAGAAAAATATTAAAAACAAATAAATAATCTTTATAAAATCAATAAAAAATATATTTCTATCAAGTTTTAATAATTCAATATCCAACATTTGTTTCATAAGCTTCATAGGTGATAGTAATCCTCGCATGAAAAGTTCTACGCAAAAATAAGTGAGTTTCTTACATCAAATGTCTCTCGTGGCTTAGAGAGTGTCTCCATTAAGAAATTGATGCCAAATCGGTTGATAAAGAGTTATTTTAGCAAATATTTTAACTTAGGTTTTTTTTTTTTTTTTATCTTTAGCATACACTATTTTTTCAACTTATTAGTTTTTTTTTATAAAAAATAATTATTTTTAAAATTAAAAAATTGAAGTAAAAACACTTCGTCTTTGTATTTGATTTTCTTTCTTAATTGAGAGATTGTCCAAACATACATTTTTGTTATCGGTAATTATGAGAACTAGTTGAACCCAACAACTAAACAAAAAAATAGTACATATTTATTATCGGCAATTATGAGAAATATCAGATTCCAACCAGGGAAAAAAAAATTAACAACAAGGGCTTTAAAATAAGTGTCAGAGCATGTCCAGCAAAAGAAAGAGATTTAAAATAAGTGTTAGAATGTCGAGCAAGGGCAAGAGAAATTTGATTAATTGAGAGAAAAATAAAGACTTATGAGATTCATCTCATCATGCTACTATTAATTATATGCATTTCATATGGGAGTCTTTCTATAATCGGATCGCTCTTAGTAGCCCCATCCACAAATCCAAAAGTTACGAGAACAACTCATCGATGAACCTCCCCTTTAAATGAAAAACATTGGGTATGGGATATGATATTAGTAATGTTTAAATACCAAGTTTTAGATATTTAGCAAATTTAACTTTTGTTCATATATGTTTAAAATTTAAAAGTTATGTTATTTATATAAAATTTATATAAATCTTATTTTACAATCTAAGAATAATATTTCATTAACACTAACATTTTATTTTTAGAGAAACTTTAGATTTAAATGATAGTTGTGCAATGATGTTCTTTTTGATGAAAATATAATATTAATGTAGCTAACATCCATGTTGATATGGTTGTTGATCTCATATTGTGCCCAAATTTTTATGAAAATTTCAAATTTTTAATAAACATAATAACAATAGCAAGATAACATTCTACATGGTTTTGTAAAGTTGAAAAAGTTAAAAGATGAGGAGGTCCTCTTCCAGTTGAAGTAGCTTCATTGCATGCTCCTCAAGTGCCTCTTCATCACCCATACCAGTTGCTGTAGCGATGAGTAGACTAGGAACAATGTACTCCATAGGACTAATTGCCTCTTTCCCACATACCAGTTTGAATGGTGTATGCCCGGTGAGCCTCTTGTAAGTGGTGTGATACGCCCACAGTATCGCAGGGATATTTAAATCCCAGTCATCTCGTTGAGCATTACATACCTTTGTCAGCGTGGTTTCCAATATTTTGTTGAAGGATTCTATAGTTCCATTTTCATGTGGATGATATGGGGTGCTCTTCTTATGCTACACCTAGAACTCCTCTGTCAGTGCTTTTACTGTGCAGTTGATAAAGTGGCTACCCTGGTCGCTCATCAATATCCTAGGGAATACGAATTGAATCACAATGTTTTCAAAGATGAACTTTGTTGCTGTCACAACAGTGCAATCCACAACTAGTGTGACCTCCACCCACCTTGTCAGATAGTCAGTTGATGTGATGATGTAGCATGCACCAATTCACTTCCTTGGCCGGTTGATTGGACCCACAAAGTCCACATCCCATTTATCAAAAGGTTGTAAAGTCACCTACGGTACAAGCGGCATCTCATCTCGTCGCGATGGTTTCCCAACACGTTGACAGACATCGCATCTCCCTGCATAGTCAGTAGCGTCATTATGCAATGTAGGCACCACATCCTAATGCACAGTACTTTACACACAGTAGCCATGCCTCCATAATGTCCACCCGCAACTCCTAAATGTGATTCTTCTAGAATTTTCCCTTGTTCACGAGGTAGAACACACCATCGCAGGATCTCATCAGGTCCAAGGTTGTATAAATGTCCTGTGATTAGCTAGAAATTCGAAGCCTTCACTACCAATTGCTTCTTTTGACTGGTCGTCATCTCCCCCGGTGCAACTTCGGTTGCCAAGAACTGAATTATTGGTGCATAATGGTCATACGCGATATCAACTCGAAACATCTGTGCATCTGGCAATCCATCATCAATATTGGTGGGCTCTTCACCTCTCTCAATGTGAGATAGATGATCAGGAATGGAATTCAAGAATCCTAGCTTCACATTTATTTAAAAATCAAATTCCTAAAAGAGAAGTAGCCAGCAACATATCCTCACCCCAACACAGGCTTATTGACTAGACACTTCAAAGCTGAATGGTCAGTGAACATCTTGAAGTGACCGCCCAAGAGATAATGCATGTATTTCTACAGCACATATACCATCTCCAACCCCTCTCTTTCTGTGGTCATGTAATTCTTCTCAGCAAAGGATAACTTCCTCTTGGAAAAGGAAATCGGATGATCTAGATCTCCTTCTCCTAGTTACGCGAGTACCACTCCCAGTGCAACAAATGAGGCATCGAAATGGACATGAAACTACATGGTCGAGTGGGGAAACACAAGTATGGGTGTTGAAGCCATCTTGGCCTTCAATGTAT
This sequence comes from Pseudotsuga menziesii, assembly GCA_001517045.1. Classification (NCBI taxonomy): domain Eukaryota; kingdom Viridiplantae; phylum Streptophyta; class Pinopsida; order Pinales; family Pinaceae; genus Pseudotsuga; species Pseudotsuga menziesii. The sequence continues at coordinate 71,528 of LPNX011051369.1, read as the reverse complement.
TGAAGATACATTGACATTCAAGGCTCCATATGAATGTGGCATCCTTCTTTAACAGTTTCTCCATGGGAGCGGTAATCACAGCATAATTGTGGATAAACTTGTGATAGTACCCCGTATTCTCTAGTGTCATGTGGAGCATCTTCATATTTGTAGGTGGTGGCAGTCTCAAAATGAGTGCAATATTTGTTGGATCAACCAAAAGCCCTTTTTTACATATGATGTGACCCAATAGTATCCCAAATGGTGCACAGAAGATGCACTTCTTTGAATTCAATGCGATTTGATACTGTCGACACCGTTCCAACATCGAGTGTAGGTTTTCCAAGTGATCCTTGATCAATCCATAGATCGTCCAGTCATCCATATATACTTGCATAAATTTATGAATTAAATCTTTAAATTCAGCAACAATGATGCCAGAGAATACTGCATGCGTGTTTTTCAACCCAAAGGGCTTTATTGTGTACTAAAAGCAACCCCATTCAGTGACAAATGTGGTTTTGTGGTGGTCTTCCTTTGCAATTCTGATATGGTGATACCCAAAAAATCCATATGTGAAGGAATACATTTCTTGACCACCTACTCCCTCAAGAACCTCATCCGTGAAAGGTGTCGAAAAGGGATCATGCATGCAAGCATCATTCAGCTTCCTTAGATCGACACAGATTCAGACCTCCTCGGTCTTCTTGTCTTGGACCACCATAGGACTTATCCATTCTGATTCTTCAGCCGGCTCAATAATCCCAGCTTCCAACATCCAATCAAGTTTATCCTTGACCCATTATTTATATCACATATTCAACTGGTATGACCTCTTTCGCATTGGTTTTGCATCTAGTTTTAACGGGATTTTCATTTCCCTAAGTCACCCAAATCCCCTTCATTTCTGAGAATTTTGTGGGGAACAAGTCTTGAAAGTCATGCAGGAGATATATGATATTTACCATAGTATCCTCGTCCCAGTAATCCCCAATATTGGAAAATTTTGGATTCTCCTCCGTCCCAATGTTAACTTTCTTAATCTTCAGCGGTTGAGTCATGGGATCCATCATCCCATTTGGTGCTACGAAATCCTGACTTCCTTCAGTCTCTGGAATATTTTTGTTGCGCATTTCATCATCATCTTTCAGCTTGCCAGAAAGGCTATAGCATTCCATCATGATTGCATATGGCAATGCGCATGTGGGTCCCCAGGATATGCGACTGGGACAACTTTCAAGACTGCGTCCCGAATGATATGTAGTGCATTTTTAACCTCTGTGTTAACATCTGCAAAGTCAAAGGTATGCACAAAGAAAACAGTCAACTCCTCCCAAGTGGTGATTTCTCTGCGCAGCTCTACTAATATGTACCAAGATCTTGGCATTTCATCCAATGTGTGAATAAAAGCATGGACCCACTCATCCTTGGGTCATGATGCCCATAGCGTCTAGCATTCCCTCAGATGACTACAAGGGCTATTCTATCCATCATATCTCCAAGTGTGGTATACCTCCATATCGCCGAAGTGCACAGTCATCTACCATCAACATTGTTCCCATTCATGAATGGTCTCCTTATGAACCACCCACCACCATGTTGGAGTGGCCTTCAATGCTTCTCCTAATGCCAACAAGCACTCAGGATCAGATACCTTTGCTTCAAATTCCTCTAGGAACCTAGATAGTTCCGGTATCCCTTCATATATCAATAAATCAATGATCTCAATCATGACATGTCCCAAGAACTGCGTGATTATCCCACACTTTATGAGTGATATCTCATGCAACCGATTTTGCCAATTCTCCAGTGCATCATTAGAATAAGAGGATGTAGAGCTAGCATTGTGCCAGCCCATTTATCCATCTATAGTAGGATGGATTTAATCCTTAGAGATATTGTAAACGTGATCCCATCCTCTCATGACTTCATCTTTGACTGGTTCAATATATCGCCTTCCTTCATTTGGATCCATCGAGGCAATGACTCAGATATCCTCATTCTCAAATGTCATCAACCGCTTCTTAAAATTTATCACGGCCATGTTTTCGTTGGCCCAACCAATCCCTAGCAGTGCAGGGTAGGATCCCCCTCCATAAATGACTTTGATTACATCAAAATTAGCATGAGTCCTCATACCTTCGACATCTACAGCCAAATTCAACACACAACTGATCGGTTGAACTTTGGCTTGATTATCCAATCTTAGCTGCACTGGGGACCAACCAAGATTCGACTCCCCCATCTTCTGCCACGTCTATTTTGTCAAGATATTCACATCTGACCCAGGATCAGGAATAAATCAATCAAATTTGTAGTCCCCAATCTTGATGTTCATCTACATTTCTTTGCTCGTCTTTTTCTTATGCGAAGAATTTACCGCAAAGTCATGCAACTCTCTATCCGGCCGGTGCGGCAACTTCTCAATCTCAACCAGGGCATCAAGATATTTTGCTAGGGATAAAAAAATTGCAAAGAAATGTTGTAATGTACCATACCACCACGATGGTCTAGCTTCTAACGAAGAATCAAAAGGAGAAGGCATGCCAAAAATAGGTGTCTTACCGGGATTTCTTCCAAGCGCCTCGCGAGCTTTGAAAAAGATATCTCTCTTAGTCCTGATATTAAACTGTGATTTCTACTTGCCAGCCAATCGCACTTGTGGTGCATATTCTCTAGTCTTCGCACCTCCTCGAGTAACAATACTGACATCAACATCCTTTATCTGCGGTTCTGCTAGGATGGTCGCAACCGACATCCCTTGATTTTGGTTCTGCGGTGGAGGCTGGTTCGGTGGTGGATTCTAGTTCAGTGCTGGGTTCATAGGATGATTGATATTCTAATTTTGTACTGGAATTTGGGGTTGCCCATGATTTTGTAGTTGTTGTTGGTTTTGTATTTGATTCTGGGCCTAGAACTAATTTTGATTCAGTAATAAAGCAACATTGCCAGCCTGCCATCTCGCAATTAACTAAGGAAAATTTTCAACAGTATGATCATTCACCGCGCAGTACACGCATTGCAAATGGTGACAATCTATATGATAGTGGCCAAATGTCCCACAGTTGTAACACTGGATAGATGCACGACCTCTTCCTCCTCCATGACTGAAACCTCCTCTTCCCCTGAATCCAAATCCTCCACGGTATCCTCCTTGTTGCTGATATTTTTTTTGAGGGACCTACTGCTAATAATGGGGTTGCACCATTTGCAGTTGTGGGGGATTCGGCTGCTTCTGAACATAGTGTGTTGCTTGTATGTACTGCAGTTGTGGACCCATTTGGTTTTGGGTGTATGGTGGTCTCAGTGCGAACTACGGCTATGGTACGACCTGCGCCTGTGTTTGTAATGCAATAAACTGCATCTACGGTGGTGGCGTATACTAGACTTGAGGTGGCGGCTGTATCACCTGCGGCTATGGCTGCTACACCATGCACGGATATTCACCTTTCACAAAATATACGTCATAGGTCCTTTCTTGAAGCAGATCGTAAGCCCGACAATCCTTATCCTCATGCCCAACTAAGCAACAAAAGGTGCAATATAAGCTTGCAGGATTTGCAACCATTTTATGCATGTAGTTATAATCTTCATGTCGATGCCCATATACCTAACATATGCGACACCACGGCACACTATCGCAAATCAACAGGTTCGGTGCTTCTGATAGTAGATAAATCCAGAAAGAGGGATAGGGCCATGTTGTCGTTGGCCCAACCAATCCCTAGCAGCACGGGGTAGGAGGCCCCTCCATCGAAAACTTTGATTACATTGAAATTAGCATGATTCCTCATACCTTCTACAACTACAACCAAATTTGACACACGATCGATCGGTTGAACTTTGGCTTGATTAGCCAGTCTTAGTTGCACTGGGGACCCACCAAGCTTTGGCTCCCCCATATTTTTCCACATCTGTTTCGTCAAGATATTCACATCTGACCCAAGATCCAAAATAATTGAATCAAATTTGTAGTCCCCGATCTGGATGTTCATCCACATTTCTTTTCCCGTCTTTTTCTTTTGTAAAGAATTTATCGCAAGGTCCTGCAACTCTCTATCTGACCGGTGCAGCAAATTATCGATCTCAACCAGGGCATTGGGATCTTTTGCCAGGGATAAAAATCTCTCGAATAACTGTTGTAATTTACCATACTATCGCAATGGTCCAGATTCTAACGAACAATCAAAAGTAGAAGGCATACCAAACATAGGTGTCTTACCAGGATTTCTTCCAATCACCTTGCGAGCTTCAAAAAAGGTATCTCTCTCAATCACGATATCAAACTATGCTTTCTTCTTGCCAACCAATGCATTTATGGTCAAGCTCCATCATCTCCAGTCGTTGTGCCTCCTTGAGTAACAATCCTGACATCAACATCCTCTATCCGCAGTTCTGCTAGGATGGTCGCAACTATCGGCCCTTGATTTTGGTTCTGCAATGAAGGATGATTCAGTGGTGGATTTTGGTTCACCGAAGGGTTCATAGGCTGATTGATATTATGATTTTGTACTGGAATTTGGGGCTGCACTTGATTCTGTAGTTGCTAATGGTTCTGTATTTCATTCTAGGCCTGAAACAGATTCTGATTCTATAATAAAGGAACATTGTCAGCCTAACATCTCGCAATTAACTGAGTACAATTTTCAACAGTATGATCATTCACCGCGCAGTACACACATTGCAAATGGGGAAAATCTCTTTGATAGTGGCCAAATGTCCCACAGTTGTAATACTGGATAGATGCATGACCTCGTCCTCCTCCATGGCCAAAACCTCCTCTTCCCCTCAATCCAAATTTTCCATGGTATCCTCCTTGTTGCTGATATTATTGTTGAGCGACCTACTGTTGATACTGGAGTTGCGCCATTTTCTATTGTGGGGGATTTGGTTGATGCTGAACATAGTGCATTGCTTGGAAATACTATGGCTATGGAGCCATTGGGGTTTGGGTGTAGTGTGATCTCAGCGCGAACTGCAGTTGTGGTGCGACTTGTGCCTGTGGTTGCGACGGAATAAACTGCATATGCAGTGGTGGCATATATTGGAATTGGGGTGGCGGTTGAATCACCTGTAGCTGTGGATGTTGCACCATGCGCTGATCTTCACCTTTCAACAAATATGCATCATAGGTTCGTTCTTGAAGCATATCATAAGCCCAACAATCTGCGTGCCCAACTGAACAATAGAAGGTGCAATATAAGCTTGTAGGCTTTGTAACCATTTTCTACATGTAGGTGTAATCTTCATGTTGGTGCCCATATACCTGACATATGCGACATAACGGCACACTACTGCAACTCAAGGGGTTTGGCATTCCTAATAGTAGATAATTCTGGAAAGAGGGACATGTATTTTTCATGTCCATCCACATGACACTAAGTACACCACAAGTCATCATGTTCATATTTCTCCTTCTTGATATCCTGCAGTTGAATTGTTATGTTCACCAGTTGCACCTAGATTTGGTTCATACCGACAGTAGTTTCTCGAATAGGTGAAGCTTCTAGCTTCATCGCAATTTCCAGTTCCTTGCTTTGGGTCACAATCTTTTGCTACATTAATGGGTGTCGAACATGAGGGAAAAGTGCCGCAATGAACCATTCTTTATGTTGGACATCACTCATATCAAAGATAAGAACCTCTTATCAAAGTCCCAGACCGTTTAGTTAGGGAATTGCTTGATTTCCTTTAGCTCTGTAATGTACTGTGCTTCATATTTTGGTTTCTTGAATTCTTCAAGCAGTCCCTTCTGAATCTTATCCAAAGTCTTTGTTGTGGTCCCCTGCGGGACCTGTATGAACCTCATGTACCAATCGAGTGCATGACCCCAGAGGGTGATCACTCACTGGCCTTTCTTTACATCCTTATTGGTAATTTGTCCGACAGTCAAGACTACCTCACATAAGAACCAATATTATTCTCGGTCATCAGTGCCATTTCCATCGAACATAGGTAGCTTCATATCGTCTCCTGCCATCCTAGACCTTCTTCCTGTAGACGCTTCTTTACTACTAGATGTCGCTTGGCACGTCGGACACGTTGACGTATATTGTGTATATTTTCCTGATCGTGGAGGAGTGCATGAAGGTGTGGACACGTTGCTACTAGGGTTTGACCTTTCTTCCATCCTGGGCGTAGACTGGGTCTTCTCGTCCTATTCGTCACTATAGGGTCGCTTTGTCTCGTGTGGTTGTCCTTCACAGTTCTGCATTCTAATCGTAGTACGATCTCCTATCCTCTACCTCTTCTCTGCTCGAAACCTTGCTCCCCTTGTACAACCACTCTCTTCCTTGTCTACCCTCACAATCTCATCGAAACTTACACCTGTCTACCCCTTATCTTTCCATTCGTCGGCCCCCTTCTTCATGGTGTTCATAGCCTCTGCACAGCAGAGTCTTACTAATCGAAGTGCATCTTTAGTATGCCCTTTTCACAAACAAGCATCTTGATTAACAATTATAGAGACAGCAAGAACCTACCTCGTGGCCCATTGAAGAATTCCTATTTTGCTTCACTGTAGGACTTGTTAGTATCAACTGCGAACTCAGTGATGTATCCTTCCAGAATACTGTCCAACCAAAAATTGATAGCCCATGACGCCTTATTATCAGTTTCTTGGATTTCTTGAAGTAGCTCGGGGGTCCAAGACGTCGACTCTCCTCCCTGGAAGTTGTGCTTTTTGTAGGTGAATCACGCCAACCACTCATAGAGAATGATGGGAAACTCTTAGAAAAACCATTCATGAGGACCGTCATGAATGTATCTTTCCAACCATTTATCTGTCCTCAACTTCGGGTTTTGGTTCTCAGCTTCAGTGAACTCTTGCAGTCTTAGGTCAAACAAATATTGGATCTCTAGTTTCGTCGGATGCCACAACATATCCTCCTCTTACATCACAATGAACTCCTGGAAACGAAACCATTTGTTATCCAAAACCCACCAACAACACCTCATCAACAGGGGTTCCCACTCTATTGACGCCCAACCAGCGTGATCTCCCTGAGCACCAGCCTAGATAGGTTTTACCCTGCCCGAAAAAACTTGCAGAGCAGATGAAGTCTCACTCGAGATGTTCGAGGGAGAGCTATCAGAACCAAGTTTCCTACAGTAAGGAGGAGGATTGGGGCATCAGATATTTACCAGCATAACTATCAGATCTAGCAGAACCATTTATCAGATATCGTAGTATTCATCACATATCTATCTTTTCTATCATAGTTTTAACAGATCACATACATCAACTATTCATCGCAACAGTATGGCATTCATCATTCATAAAATAGAAAATACAGGAAAATACATCATAGCAGTATTGCATTCCTCATAAAACAAATCCATCGCAGCAAATAAAGGCAAGAAAAGACATTGCAGCATATGCAAGAGGAATGAGGACAAAAGTGATTGAGCTAAATATTCCTTCGTATCATATTACTTTCATCGCAATAGATCCAAAACAACAGTCTTCTTTCTCCATAGCAAGAGAAAGATCAATCCACAGAGTCGCTCACAAAGCACCAAAAGACTCAATCTCTTATTTCAGTATCGTCTCATACACCTCTTGATTATCTCTTTACAATTTCAATTTGAATCTATATATAGGCTTGCGTCTTTACATTCAAGTTCCACTTCTAACTAACTTCTAACTGATTTAACCACTAATGACCTATATCCACAAAATATGGTCAAGCGATACAAAACTATGCATAAAATATTCAAAAGCGGTTTATTTTCCATCTGTCGGGCTCCCTTTGACTTGCGTGGTGTCACGTGAGCTTGCGCAGCCTCCATGGTGCTGTGCAACTCACTTACCCAAACCCCTGCCAACAGAGTGCATCATGAAACAGAGAAGAAAAATATCTTCTCAAACCGAGACAGAATATTGCTCATGACATCGTCCATTGAGGCCCCATAGAAAGAGTCAATAAACATATCTAATTCTTCAAGTCTAAAAACCAACCCAAGTTATATGATATATAATACTCGAAACAAAAAGACATCCAACACAATTGGTGACAAATAGTCTATCTACCTAGAAAAGACTTGTAAACAACCTAAACTACATCAAAAGATAGTCAAAATACCAGACGCCATATGAACTCCATCTCTAAATTCCTCAAAATAAATGCTACCATCCATATCACCAGTGGATTCCTTGGATAGCCTGTATGTTGCATCATTGTATTCCACATAGATATGATAAAGTGAACATGAATAAAATCATATATCAACATCCTAACTCTGACCAACCAATGTTCCAACAACGGAAAGTGTAAAGAAGAGAATCATCTTTCCTATTCAATAATTGTTTCATTAAATAGTGTTCAAACTACTTCTTTTTACAAACCATAATAAACCCCACATTGCAAAAAGTAATCATAGTAAGTGAAATAGGATCCAATAGGATCCATTAATATCATCTTCAATCATTCTTACATACCCTTTGTCACTATGGCTTTTTGTTAAAAAAATAAAATAAAAACGTTAAAATAAAATAGAATGCTAGAGAATGGAAATGATTTTCTGATTTCAAATATTTTTTTAACTATATAAATTTTAAAAACAATTTTATTGGTATTTTAAAATTATTAAACATTAAAACTTACTATGGGAAAATAAGAACATTTAAATTCTTTAAAGCACATATTTAATAATTAAATATAATTAAAAAATAATATTAATTATTAAGTTTATTTTTATTTTAATATTTAATTTAACAAATTTCAATAATAACTTTTAAAAATGATTTATACATTTGTTATGGATGATTTGAGTGCGAATAAATAAATTTTTCAAGCATGATTTTGAAAGAATTGGTCTATGTTTTCCAAAATCTAGAATATAGTTGTTAACTTCTGGATTTTTGGGTGTGTCATTAGTTTTTGATGGTGCTAAATCCATTTCTACCATCAAAACTTATATTAAAACATAGATAAACTATGCTTTTGCAAACTAGAAAATTACTCATTAGTCCTAACCACATCGTAGAATTTTTAGACTACTCCTATATGTTTATACTTTATATAAATATACTAGAAGAGTCACTGAACTTGAGGCTCATAAATACCCATAGGAAACAAGTTAAGTAATAAAAATAAGTTTTATGTTACTTGTTTTCCATAGTTAGTTGTAGTCATTTAATGTATATCTATTTACGCCGAAGGTGTATATATGTTAGAATTTTGGGGTGGACTGCCATCTATGTTTTTTCATCTACGGACGAGAGTGAGACAAGTGTACTATCCAGATTGATTCTATGGACGTCGTCCAAGATTAAACAAGAATGAGACAAGTGTACTGTCTAGATTGATTCTATGCCTATCATTCAAAATTAATAATTCATAATTTCAAATAAAAGAAAAAAATAGCTTAATTAACATGTGATAAGTACAGTTAATGATAGTTGTAAAAATTAAAATTAATCATCAACTATTTGATTATTAGATACAACTACGAGCTTAACTCTATCAATCATTAGATACAACTATTAGCTTAACTCCAATGATTCTAGAACTATTAGGTTAACTTCAACTCTAATCACAGTTATATTGGATAACTATTAGCTTAACTATTAGATACACTATTAGTTTAACTCCAATGATTCTACAACTATTAGCTTAAATTCAACTCTAGTTGCTTAAGGATTAGTCCAATTGCATTTGGCATCTAGGAGTCTAGCTAATGTGAGTGGTGTAAGAGTCAAACTCCTAATAAAATAGTTGGAACTCCTAATAAACTCCTCCAAACTCCTAATAAACTCCCGCATCTTGTACTTGGACATCTAGCTAATATACAGTTCATATTACATGTTTAGGTTTTTCATATAGATATAATTAGGTTTTCGATTCTTTTTAAAGGAGGTTAGTTTAACTCATAATTAACAATTTCAAAAAAAAAATTGTTTAGTTAACATTTGATAAGTACAATTAGTGATAGTTGTGAAAAAAGAAAACTTCAACTTCAACTATTGGATTATTAGATACAACTATTCAATTATTAGCTTAAATACATTGATGATACAACTATTAGCTTAACTTCAACTCCAATCATGACTTTTAGTTGAATTGCAATTGCCAATATATTTACTTTTAAATTAACTATTAGATACAACTACTAACTTAAGTCCAATGATTTTACAATTATCAGATTAACTTCAACTCTAGTCACTGTTATATTGCTTAAATTTTAGATTAACTCCAATGATTCTATAACTATTAGCTTAACTTTAACTCTAATAGTCATTATATTGGATAACTATTAGATTGTTCCAATAGTGATACAACTATTAAAATAAATTTAAATGAACTCTATCTCTTAGCATGAGAAGTTGACCTTGATTGCAGTGAAACCATGCACCAAGAACAATCACTTAAGTAATGTGCAAATTATGTGACACTTGAACTCCATATGGCACTTGGGAGTCGAGTTAATGTGCATAAGGCATAGTCTAAGATTTATATTAACTTTTAAATTAACCATTAGATACAACTATTAGCTTAACTCCAATGATGATACCACTATGAGCCTAGCTTCAACTATGAGTTTAACAACCATAAATTAAGTTGTTGTTATATTAGCTTAACTATTAGATACAAGTAATTGATGCATTCTTTAGTAAAAGAAACGTTATCAATATGTCAAATATATACCCCTACCCGTATTTCAAACATATTAATCTTAGTGATATGGTTGGTGCTAGTCTATGCCTAACTTATATGTTATCAAATAACATTTATCTATACATGAGCAACGAATTTTTTGTTATATTCTTTTTTATTTTGTAATTGTTTATTTTTAATTTGAAAAAAAAAAGCTAAACAACACACTTGTCTCATCATAGTATAATCCAGAAAAAGCCTAAATACTACTCCTAACTAAATTCTAAAATTATAAATACTAATCTATACCATTATTAATCATTTAATATAAATTATACATATTAAATATTATTTCCGAATGTAATGCCAAGAACATTTAAACTCAAAACACTCGCTCACAAAATGCACTTAAACTTTATCACAAAATGCACTTAAACTTTATCAGCCCAATAATAGAAATTAAGAGAGATCTCATTGAGTAATTTAATTTAAAAAATAATTCATTTCAAAGTTCAAGAGATAACACCACTTTAAACGAGACGGCTACTTAGTCCTAACCCACAGATCTGATTGAGTAATTTAAAATAAAAAATAATTCATTTCAAACTTAAGAGATAAACATCACTATAAACGAGTCGGCTACTTAGTCCTAATCCATGGCCCGAACGAAATATGCGTTGTACAAAGATTCTACCCTACCCCCACGACGGAAATATTCCTTAGTAAAAATGATAGGATTCAAGCCCAACCTTAATTTATCAGCTCTCTATGATCTGAATTTGTTAAACCTGTTTTAACACTCTGCTCTATGTGATAATGAGTTTGATAAAGCTGTTTACACACTTCAAAAGCTTTGTACCAAACCTGTTCAGAAGCTTTATTCTATTCCTCTTTTCTTCTCACTATGATATTCTTCTGTTCTTTATACTATCTTACTCCATTATTGGATTCACTTTCTCCACCAGCTCACGCCATGTGTTTTTTTTTTGGATTCGCCGATGGAGACTGCAAAACCCATTATATAACAGCCACATATTAGATCAGGCTGTGTAATCTGAGCTCTCTTTCTCCTTATATTTCGTGTTTTGTTTGCTGCCGAGAAGAGATGGCGAAGGTGTCGGGCGTTCTGTATGTGCGCGTGTTAAAGGGCTCCAATTTAGTGATTGGCGATCACTTCGTAAAGAGTAGTGACCCTTACGTTGTCCTCACGTTGGGTGAACAGGTCCGTAATTTCTTAACCTAACGTAACCTACCAGCTTTTCATCTTAGAATCACGATACAATAAACTAATTGTAATTCAGCTTTCAGACACACTCTGTTCTGGTATAATGTTTTGTGGGAGACAAGCATTTTCGCTTTTCTACGAATTAATGCCTCTAACCGCACGTTTGCCTTCTTCTTTCTGTTCTCAGACACAGAAAACTGGTGTGAAAAAAAAGACCCTTAATCCAGTTTGGGATGAAGAGCTTAAGTTCACTGATGTTTCGTATACTGGTCATCGCTTACTCACTCTGGTATATATCTTCTTTTAAATCTCCTTATGTGTTTACTGAAATTTCAAGTGGGAGAGCTCATTGGATGTGGAATTAAATTCTGCATCCAACAAGTACCCACACTGCATACTTTTGACAGACTCAACTACCCTAAAAACAAGAAATACCTAAAAAAACGTGGTGACGACATCATCATAACGTTTTTAAGGTATTTCTTATTTTTGGGGTAGCGAGGCCCATTAAAAGTATGCAGCATGGGTACTCGTTGGATGCAGAATTTAATTTCGTATCCAACGAGCTCTACCCCTTAAAGTTTGAGTAAAAACATAGAGAGATATGTTGAAAATAAGAACAAAAAATAGCTTTTTTATGACAAATATGTCAATTCAACCATTATGGTTGACTCATTTTATTGAAGTTCTATTGGTTCTTGAATTCCAACTCACAAGAATTTATTGTTGGTGCGTTTTCTTATAAGGCCCATTTTAGACCCCAAATTTCCTCTAATGTCAATAGCTCTCTGCAATGTTCTCTACAAGATTATCATCAAAGTCATTGCTAATCGACTCAAACCCCTCCTCCCTTCTCTCATCTCCCCAGAACAAACTAACTATGTTGAAGGATGTGAAATCCTAGATGGCATCATTTTGACCCATGAAGTCATTCACTCCCTTAAGCTTTCCAAAAATTTAGGTATGCTTCTCAGACTTGATCTCTCCAAAGCTTTCAACAAAATGAACTGGACCTTCATCTAAAAAATCTTACTTTCCTTTGGCTTCGATCAGTCCTGGATAAGATGATTTCTCAGTCTCATCACTACTACCTTATTTTTCTGTTCTTATCAATGGCATCCCCTCCAAATCCTTTAACCCCTCTCGAGGTATAAGGCAAGGAGACCCTCTCTCCCCCTTCATCTTCATGCTCATGATGGAAGGCTTGGGGCGCATGCTTAACCACGCCAAGGCCCAAGGAGCTCTAAAAGGTCTCTCCCTCCATGAGCACACCCCTCTCACTTATCAACAATTTGTGGATGAAAACCTACTAATGGGCCACACCTCAATCAAGGAAGCATGATTTCTCGATACCATTCTTGCCACCTTCTCCAAATCCTCTAACATGACCATCAATATTGAGAAATCTGAGATATTCTTCTTCAATACTCCTCTTGCTACTCAGAGGAACATCTCTAGAATTCTAGGCTTCAAAGTAGCAAAACTTCCTTCGAAATATCTTGGTGCCCGCCTCACTGACTCAACACTCAAACATTCATCCTGGAATGAACTTGTCACCAAATTGCAGCTCTGTCTCTCTCAATGGACCCTATGCACTCTTAACCTAGATGGGCGTCTTTTTATCATTAAATCTATTCTGCAAGCCATGCCTCTTTATCTTTTTTTTGTTCTTACGCCCCCCAAATGGGTCCTCAAAATCATCTAGTCGCTTCAGAGAACTTTTCTTTGGCAAGGGAAAATGCATGCACATCATTCGGCCTTGGTTAAATGGGACACTGCCTGTCATACCAATGCGGACGGAGGATTAGGCCTTCGAGATCCATCGCAAAACAATGAATTCCTTAGTGCCAAAATCTAGTGGAACTGGATAACTAAAAATAGTATTCAGTGGGCACAACTCTGGAAAAAAAAGTACGTCGCTGACTGGCCTACTCGGAACCTAATTCGGTACTCATAGGACATCAAAGGTTCTCTCATTTGGAATGCTTCCAACTCTAAAAGACCAATCATCCAACAACACAGTTTTTGGGAAATCCATGATGGATCTTCAGCTAACTTCTAGACTGATTCCTAGAACCAACTTCGACCACTCGAAAACACTTTTAATCTTCATAACTTGCATGACAACTTCATGATTCCCTATCATGAAAAAGTCCACATCTTTTGGGAAGCAAATTCTTAACAAGATTTCTGAGAATGGATCACTCAGGATAAATGGCATGCACAAGATCAATAGGCCTATTCCGTCACATTATGGGAGGACATCCAACAGTGATTCATTTGAGTTAGACATGGAAGTGATATTATTCAATGGGGTTACAAGCCTAGGGGTATGTACACCATCAAAGAGGTTCACCAAATCATCAACATCTCACAAGAGTAGTCCAATACTTGTTGGAAAAAAATATAGGGAACCAAGACCTAGCCCAAAGTCCCAACCTTTCTTTGGCTATTCTTACACAGGAGTATCCTTACTTGGGATAACCTCCTTAAAAGGGGATTCATTGTTCCTTCCCACTGCTCACTCTACAAAGAACAAGGGGAAAATTTGGATCATCTTCTTGATCAATGACCCTTCTCAAAACAGTTATGGGATAAGATAACCTTTATCATCAAGAGAACAGATTGACGCCGAGGAAACATCTTAGAAACCATAAAAAATTGGCATGCTCATCCCTACCAAAACCCTATTCTCAACAGAATATGGCAGCTCATCCCTGGCTTCCTCATTTGGAACATTTGGAAGGAACGCAATCTCAGGATCTTAGAGAGCAGAGAAAATCTCGTGGAAAATTTTTGGATTAAATGCAAGCAAAATCTCAAGGAGACCACAATGCTCACTAGATGGAAAGATATGGATCTTCAAGCCAATTACTTGGAAAAATTGATCCCGGACAATTGGTTCACTCATTCCCTAGTTACCCTCATCACTTCCAATCCTCCCCCTCTTCACCCCTCCACTCCCTCGACTTGATCCACCCCACCCGGAGGGTTCTACAAACTCAAATTCGATGGGGCTTCAAAAGGAAACCCAAGAATTGCTGGATTTGGCGGAGTTTTCAAATCCGACACTCATCAGATCCTCTGTATTTTCTATGGAAAACTAGGGATTAAAAGCAACAATGCAACTGAGATGATGGGGCTTCTTCAAGGCATCAAAATCACCTTCTCTTAGGGTTTCTTTCCACTTGTTTTCAATGGTGACTCAATACTAATAATGAACATGGCTCAAGCAATGCGAAGGTCTCCTCTTGCTAGAGACTGGACCATGATCTTCAACAATTAGAAGTCCTACTCTCTCAGTCGACTACCATCACCTTTCAGCATGTCTGGCGCGAAGCCAACTCTCTTGTAGACAAAATAGCCAACTGGGGCGTTCTCTCACCCTCCTTCCTCTAGTAGAGCTCCCTTACAGAGATCTCAAACTTCAACTTCAGGAATGAATGCATTGAAATTGCTGCAAAGGATTTCTCCCCGAATGCGGGTGACATGGAGCACCAAGGTACACATGGCAGGAATGATAGGACACCACAAGCCATGGGGAAACATAGCCCACATGGTCTTGTTGACATAGAAATCCACAACATCCAGCCGACACCACCCCATCATCATGAAGGGACACCACCCCCTCATCACGTTGATGCATCACTGGTACAGGCCTCCTCCTCCTTCTAAACTTGCGACACTTCTAAATTCCCCAACCACACGTGTCCTCTCTACAATCAAGGTCCAGTATGATGAGTTCACCGCAATGATGGCCAGCCATAAATTGTATGTGGTTTCTCACTGGAGGGTTAAGTTCACCAGCTAGTGACCTTCTCCTCCACTGTTCACCTCTACTCCTCTCCATCAACCTCTTGCAAGCTACCTCACAGCGTTATCTCTTGCAACTTCACCACCTCCTACTCTCCAACACTTTGTTCGCATCATACCTCCTCAGAAATGAGGTACACGCAAGTGGGGACGTGCACGCATGGGTGCTAACAGTCCATGGGCCACAACCTTCAATCCTCAGGCCATCTCTCATGGCTTCAACATTGAATTTTTGACTCCCCTGCACACCATGATTGATGATTGGGAGGATGAGAACACCATCTCACTCTCAGCAGGAAATCACACCATGGAATGATGCAGGAACTACTGGGTGATCAAGAACCTGCTAACTTGCCTCATTCTTCACTCTGTCAACCTCCAAGTTGTTGCTCCCATTTCTGAGCCTAACCCCACCGATCCTGGTGTCCCTAGTCTTGGTATCCCTGGTCCTTTTGCTCCTCCAGCTCCTTCTATCCCCAACTCCTCCTCCGCCCCTGCCATTCCTTTCCCTTCTCCTTCATTGGCTCCTATGGACATCACCCCATTGTCCCCCCCACCTCAGAGACATTTTACCACTTCTGCAGGAAAATCCCCTCTTAGTCCGACAATCCTCAGGAAGACCCATCCCCTATCGTTCAAGCGTGCCAGTTCCATCACTAAGGATGGATCGAGAAGCATCACAAAATCCAACAATGAGGACAGCTCCAGTGATGATGCAGATGATACCAATCGCAAGGATGCACAACTGGGTTTCATTTTTCGGACTCCCATAATTGAGTATCCCTTCATCAAATTCTAAACCAGGTTTTATGTTTCAGCTTCTCCTCTTTTTAACAAATCTCCTGGGACAGTGGCCTCCCATGTTTAGGCCCATCAAGCCCAGCTTGAAGTTTTTTTGTAAAAATCTTAAACTCTTTACTATATGGATTTGTTTTCCCTCTATAAGGGAGGATCTCTTTGACTGCTCCAGCCTGCCTTCCCTTCATGGGAAGATTGGTTCTTTTTCTGTGTTTTTGCTTATCTACAAGTCAGATATATTGTATTGTACTTTTATCTGTAACACTATTTTCTCTCAATATAATAGACTTTGAACTTACAAAAAAAAGATAGTTCCTCCATCTTTAATCATTACTTGAAAATCTAGTGCTAGATATACAAAGAAAACTCTCGTGCTAGATATACAAAGCAATTGAGAACTTTGGATAATTTACAGTGAATGAAATTATGAGTACCACCAAAATCAATCAACACTTTTACCTTTATTTTTTTATATCTCCATCAATCTTGAGAGCTTGTAGAGTGTCAATTCTAGTCAATGCACGACAAGATATGGTGGATGTAATATCTTCAGGAGTAATAAATTCTACTTCTTCATCTTGAGATTGTTCCAATTATTTTTCTTCTTCCTCTTCACAATCTATGTAGAATAATATCTTTTCGCCACACTTATATCCCTTCCTATACTTGCTGTCACAATTAAATCATAGACCTTTCCCTCTTCTATCATCCAGTTGTTGAAGTGTCAACCTTTTAGGTGGTTTAGAAGAATGAACAATATTCTCTCTATATATGTTGTAGGTGGTTCTTCTAGTATCCATCGCAATATTTTTACTTTCAACCTTCCTTTCCTACATGAAATCCTTTTCTAAGGATTTTAGTTTGAAGAGACATACATCATGTTGAATTTTATCCTTCAAGGTTACACTAAATAGATACAACAATTTATCATCTGGTATTATTTCCACTCTCATACTCAACTTTTGAAACCATTGAATGTGCTCAGTTACTGCACCATTTTCCCTTACATCTATCAATTAGGTAAAGAAGGAATTGCTCTTAACATCACCATGATATGATATTAATTCTTCTGTAAAAATGAACCAAAAGGTAAGGGAGTTATTTTTTTGTTAAAAAATCCATTGGTACAATAGAAACTACTAAGGTTCTAAATATAAAAATGCAATATGTATCTTTTGGAGATTTGGAACCTAGTGTATGTCAAAGAATTTCTCCATCTGGATCCATGTTATAGGGTCCTTTCCATCAAACCTCCTCATGTCAATATTGGTGAGTTGGATACCCCTTTGCTACCATTTGTGACTACTTCCATCACTAGAATCAATTCCTCTTGGAATATTCTTATTCATGGAAGGTTTCTCAACATGGACACTAAATTTATCCTCCTAAGTACCCTGGAACACATTATCACCTATAGGGATATTTTGCCTTGAATTTTGTAGTGATTTTGTATGAGATTAGAAATATTAAATTAATATTTTCCTCCATATTATTATTCATATTTCCTATAATCCTGCCCTTATTTCCCATCATATTTTCCTCTAAATTAAGTAAATCAATCATTTTCATAGACGCTTTAATCATATCTTCCAACTTGCACACTAAAAAAGATAGGGCTTCACTTTCATCGTAATTAAGGGATGAATCCTTTGGTGGTTTGAATGGAGTGTGATATTTTCCACCTTATTTTGGTGGAATTTTGAACAATATAGATATATATCACACCTTGATTTCACCTCAAATATATCCTTCTACTAAAAATTATTCAAATTAAAAATGGCATACCTTTTTCAAGCCATGATTTGAAGACTAATTTACTGACTAACTTTCCAACTGAGTTAACCTTGAAATTTTGGCCCCTTTGAAACTAAGATATCATCTTGTGGTAGTCTAATGTGTCCTCCATCCAATTCTGTAGGTTTTGTTTAATTTGCATGTGCCAGAAAAAGTTGTGAGAATTTTGCCAAGAATTTTTATTTTTAGCTCTTCCAAGAGAGAGAAAGTGTACGACAAGCCATGTGTCCAATTTTTTTAATATGATTTTGAAAATAATACTTGAGAAATATTCTATGTATCATTCTTGATGCAACCAGTCTTACTCAATTTTGGTCTTGGATGCTCTAGATATAACAATTTTCCCTAGAACACCTAATTGAGACTAGCTTTTGGGATACTAATAAACCCTAACTTCTTGAGGGCATAACTACTAACTTGTAATATCTCTACATATGAAATGTTTACCATATATATGTAAGGATATTTTCTATATGGTTTTCATGCTTCGCTATCTAAAACCCTATAACAAAAATTATATAGCTAAAATTAAAATACGACCCATTTTTCGAAGCATCAAGCTCTCATACCAAATGTTATGCAACAATTACAACTAATGGACCCAAGATGACATAACTAATGTAATAAATATAATTACAATTACCACTAATAGACCTCAATCCCACATAAATAATATGTAATGAGCCACAATATAGGGGGTAATGTGCAAACATTTAGGGCTTAACATCCTCCAAGCCGATCATTGAGTGAAAACCTACTTTTCTTGGGGTTTCCAAAAAGAGTGTCCCTTATTTGGAGCACCCATATATGAGGTGAAGGTCTCATATATATTAATTGGAAGAACTTAAGGAAAAGGAATCCAAGGAAGGATCCAAGAATGATAAGTGAGATGTGCTAGAGACAATGAAAGGAGGAAATAAAGGTCCCAAGTCTATGGATAGTAATTAAATAGAACAATAGGAAGAATTGGAAGAATAAGGTTGAGTGCCCAAGTCTTACAAGGAACAATTTTCGGTTGAAGAGTCACCAAGGGAATAATATCCTTAATAAAACGTAATGCGAATTTTTTTTTGATGGAGTAGTGTTGCAAGAGGTGACCTAGAAATGTTGATGAGAGATATGAATGGTAAGACTAGTGGGAGACAACAATGCATACTAGAAAATAGCTCATGGTTGGAGAGTGGAGTCAAGAGATGGTACGCCCAGTGGTATAATTTTAGTAGATCGAGGCTGAACGTTTGTCAGAGATAGGTTGTTGGAAATATGCTCACACATCAGCCATAATAGTGTGTTGGAAACCAAAACAAAAATTTTCCCATCTACCTAGGAATCATTGTTGGTTCTAAGAAAGGTTTCAGTAAGTAGGTGTCGAACAGGTGCTTTGTATCTGTATTGTATTTTTCTTTGAATACTTTAATAAAAAGGATTTATGGTGCTCAATTTTGGCACCACACATATATTTGTTGTTCTTCTGTTCTTTTCTATTTGTTTATGGCATGAAGAGTTGAGTGACATAACAAGTTAAGCATAACCAAGTAAACGACACATAATAATAACTCCAAGTGTAGCTTGGGAAAGGTCATTGGGTGTAGAAATTCCAACTCACATGTAGATCAAGGTGAAGGTTTGGGCATGCCTTGATTAAATAGGTGTTTTCCATCACTGAGTAAGTGGGGGAGGGGGGGATTCTTTATGTCAAAATACAAGTTGCGTTGTATGATAGCTAATGACCAACAAGAAAAAAAATGGTTTTTTTTCTAGGGTTGTGACCTAACTTTTCTTAATGATCAGGATTTATTCCACATTTTCTAAAGTGGTCAAGTGGTTGACGCGCTTGCTAATTATTACTGCTTTATTAAAAACTAACTTTCAGTTCAACAAATTCTTGTAATTTTATTTTTCGCAGATCGTCGCATATAGGATTTATAGATTTGGAAAGGTTTTTCTTCAATTCACTATCGAAGTTCGTTTCCCTATAGGATCCTCAAGGCAAAGGGAGAAATCATGGGGACCAATTTTTTCTTGATAGGTGAAGGTATTTCTTTATCAAACATAATAAGGAGGTATTCGACATTTAGAATACCTCTCCAACATCATGGTTTTCTAGAGATTTTTCATTCAAGGATGATTCCCAAGTTTTTTACTATAATGGATGTCCAACATCTAAAGTTATAGGTAGATGTATGCCAATTATTTGAACATGTGTTGTTTTACCACCTATTTGCATATCACATATTTTATTCTTTCTTTAACTATAAGTTCATGTAATAGTGCTCTACAATGGATTTAGACGTTGCAGTTATGCTTATGAACCACTTAGCAATGGTTTTTTCCTAAGGGTTTGTTTTTCATTATGTATGGATATCCATAGTCACAAGCTCGTAAGTGGAAATATTTTGAGTTTTTTTTTGTCTTTAAAGTGGTTGATGAAATTCCTAAGGGTTTAAGTGTTTGAGGAATGGTCTATTCACCATTCTTTGGATTTCACTTCTGCTTCGAGAACAACACAACAACCTTTCACCTTATGGATATGTTTCTTTCTAAGAACACTTAATGTTTATGGATGAATTTTTTAGGTTTTGTATTTGTTTTAATGAATAAATTCAATTAAAATTACAAGGGATTTGTGTGGCTCATGAACAGTTACTTTTTGAAGGAAAACATCCTAAGGACCAAATTCCTTTATTTGTCCATCGCATTGGTAATTATTCAATCCTCTTTTTGGTGTTACAATTTCCTGTATAAATGGTTGGTTATAGGGTGGTTTCAACCGATGTATTTTTAATAAGGAATAAAAGATAATTCTTCCATTCCAAATAATTATAATTATTCCACTCTACCTACATATTATATACTAGAGAAAGTTGATGAAGTGACAATTGTGGTGGTTACCATTCCAAAGGTAATGGGATACATTCATTTTCTGAAAAAATGTAGCTATCTCCAAATTTAATAGTATTGTCCTCCTACGTAGTATATATTTCAGTGTATCTAAATGACTTACACAAGTAATTGTTATGGTTATTTATGTTCCAAAGTATTTTTTATTGTTTACTTCGATAATAATGCATATTATCATTGAGTGTTTGAGGAGGATTCTTAGTTTTGAGAAAGTTTGGGACTTTTGGGAAACCATTAGTTCTAAGATTTTGATCCTAACACTATATTTATTACTAGAATTCCTTACTAGGTATTGCTTCCCTTTTTTCATCATACTTTTGGTATATATTAATTTTTTAGGACATTGATAATACTTTGGGCACCTACATAAAATCGAATCTTGATATATTTGTAGTATATTTATGCACATATGTGCATATCTGTAATGATTGATCCAAGAGGATATTGGTGGCCACCCACCTATTCCTCTTGAACCCCCACCATTGTTTCTTTTAGTTTTCCAGTTTCCTTAATTGTAGCACAATTTACTATTTTTGGCAGTTTTTCAGGTCCTAAACTTCTGGAGCCATTTTGAGGCTCTAAACAACTTTTTTTTGGCATCGAATGGTCGAAAGATATGGATGTAGTCCTTAAAAATATATTTCTAACGATTTATCATGTGCGTCAAACGGAGGTAGTATGCTAAAGTTATGACCCTGAGAAATTGATGTACCAAGTTACCCAACAAGGCCCACATTAAGGTGTTTCACCTCCTAGGGTTAGGTTTTTGGATGTGTAGAGTTTCCATTGTTTCTCAATAATATATAGGCCTTCGAGCCTCATTGTAACACAGAGTTCAGAGGCATGTAGCTGCCACATCTCTTCTCAGAGATAAGCTACTAGCACTCTAGCTAGTTTATTTCCATTTTGTATGTAAACAAGTTTCAGTTATTGATTAATGAAATGAAGTGTTATTTTTGCTGCATATTTGTTTCTATGGTTATTTGTGTATTCTGTTGCGTTCCTGCATAAATCCGGATCAATGATATACACCTTCGTAAGGGTCTTCCAAACAAACCATTCTCAAATGGAAGAAAACTAAATACATACAAGAATTGGATTATAAAAAACAACATTTGGGTGTAGAATAGGTCATTTTCAAGGACATTTAAAAGCTACTTGTCCATATGCGTAAGTCCATCCTTCCAAGGAAAAAGGGACCAAATCAAAACCGATGTGATGGAATTTTTTTTGAAGGTATTGCATTTACAAACTAAAACTACTTTGAATGGGTTAAATCAACAAACAAACATTGAAATTTATTAGGATGAGGTAAATCAACAACTAAACATGTTAATTATGGAATCCACTCCTTCCCCTTGGAATAGAGTAGAGGAAGTTTTATTATTTGAAGAATCCTTAGGTGGAACATAAATATATCATGAAATTGATACAAGAAAACGATATCTTGTAAGAATCACGATCTCTCACATTCTTTGATCTAGAATATTTATAAAACAAAATGGAGATGAAAATAAAAAATGGAAACACACACAAAGATGGTGGGCATAGGATAGCAGTACACTAAAACTCAATTTTTAATAACGAATGAAATGAAAAAATGCTATTAGGATGATGCACAATCATGGACTCCTTTAAAGACACTTTAGATGCCACATAATACTGGAAAAAATGAGAAACTATGACTTTAGGTGACAATTAGGGGTACTTCCCTAACTTATTTGAAGATGAAGTAAAAAGAGAAAAGATAGGTAATTGAATCAGCTTTCATAATATATAGCATTTATGTAGACAAATTGTGTGTAAATGATTATAAAATTATTTTTCGTGAAATTGGGTTTCAAATTTTCAGCACATCTTTACATATATGTTTGTCTGAGTGCAGCAATATATGAGGTAAATGATGTCAATTTGGGATAAAATCTTGCAGACATATAAAGGACATATGGGCCTAGTGCAAAACTATTTATCCAGAATTTTTCATGAATTATTTTTATTATTATTAATTATTGAAGTCACAAAATCTTGAAATTAAAACGTTATGTGCAAGTGCAACACTCTAGGGGAAAAAATTAATGAAATCCTTGATTTCTAAATATAATATTGTAGAGATTGATCTTTTCCAGTGCACCATATAGTTTTCTTTGTAAATGGTGATGGAAATCAAAAGTTATATAAAAAACAATCGATGTATCTATTTTTTAAAACTGACGTGTGTCATTTAGAAAAATAATTATAAATAAATAAAACGTAGTTTTGAAGGAAAAAATTACATATTTAGAATGGTAAGATAGTACTCTACAATATTCTAGATTTTCATAAAAAAATATTGTGTATGTCATAGAAAAACACGCCATCTAAACTGAGCATATTGATAGACTTCTAAAAGACAAGCAATAGCCCTGGTTTATTTGTCCTAGCCAATAGGTTCGGTAGTTTGAAGCTATTTCTGAACAAAATGCCAAGCCTTATTCCCGTCAATTTTTTTAATTTTAAAATAGGGCATATGCGTTATAACGCATATGTGTTATAGCTTATTCATATCGCATATGCGATATAGCACATATGCTATATGAATAAGCTATAACGCATATGTGTTATAGCTTATTCATATTGCATATGCGATATAACGCATATGCGTTATAATGCATATGTGTTTTTTCTTAACTAATTTGGTATGAGAGTAAAAAAGAGTAATGGCATCCTTATCCCATTATAATACCATTTAGACAACACTATGATGTACACAAATAATTCCTCTTTTTAACGGTGAATGAAGCCATGGGTTGTGCATCCAAGAAAATAGGGCGGTGAACGAAGCCATGTGATGTGCATCCAAGAAAATAGGGCGAAGAACGAAGCCATTGGCTATGCATCAAAGAAAACAATAATTCCTCCCGTCCTTCGATCTATTCAGCTTCAAGGGAAAATTTGTAACATTAATAGAGAGATTGAAGATTGATTTATGTCATCGCTCAAAGGACATTATAAAGTCATGAGAATGCTTTTTTGGTATATCTTTTGGATGTAAAAAATCCAGAATGAGTATCGATGGATCAATGTATGCTCTCAATGCAAACTGCTAGTGATGATTCATCGATAAGCGATAGGTGACTTTAATCAACATTGTTATAGTTATCATTTTCTTTTAATCATCATCATGTTCTTTTAATCCTTGATTAAGGATGTAGAGTTATTTTAATATTTGATTAAAGATGGATGTCCAAAATTCAATCAAATGGCATATATATATTAACAATATTTATCATCCGCCATGTATAGAGCCAAAGTTTCATCACCATCATAGTCATCATCCTCCTCCTCCTCCTCCTCCTCATCACCATTGTTCATCATCATCGTCATCATCATCATCATCATCCTCATCATAGTCATCATCCTCATCCTCATCATCATCACCATCATTGTTCATCATCATCGTCGTCATCGTCATCATCATCATCCTCATTATCATCATCATCCTCATCATCATCCTCCTCCTCCTCCTCCTCCTCATCATCATCATCACCCTCATCCTCCTCCTCCTCCTCATCATCATTTTTCATCATCATTGTCATCATTGTCATCATCATCATCACCCTCATCCTCATCCTCATGATCATCATCATTGTTCATCGTCATCGCGATCATCATCATCATCATCATCGCCATCATCCTCCTCATCGTCACCATCATCATCATCATCATCATCATCATCATCATCACCCTCATCCTCATCATCATCATCATGGTTATCATCATCATCATCATCATTATCATCATCACCCTCATCCTCATCATCATCATCATAGTCATCATCCCCCACATCATCACCATCATTGTTCATCATCATCTTCATCATCATCCTCATCATCATCATCACCACCCTCATCATTATCATCATCATCACCACCCTCATCCTCCTCCTCATCATCATTGTCATCATCATCATCATTACCCTCATCCTCATCATCATCATCATAGTCATCCTCCTCCTCCTCCTCCTCCTCCTCCTCCTCCTCATTGTTCATCATCATCGTCATCATTATCATCATCATTCTCATCCTCCTCCTCCTCATCATCATCCTCCTCCTCCTCCTCATCATCATAGTCATCCTCTTCCTCCTCCTCCTCCTCCTCCTCATCATAGTCATCATCCTCATCCTCATCCTCCTCCTCCTCATCATCATCATCATTATAATCACCATCATCATCCTCATCATCATCATGGTCATCATCATCGGCATCATCATCATCATCACCCTCATCCTCATCATCATCATCATAGTCATAATCCTCCTCTTTCTCATCACCATCATCACCATCACCATCAGCCTCCTCCTCCTCCTCCTCCTCCTCATCATCATCACCATCATCATCATCATCGCCATCATCATCCTCATCATCATCATCATCGTCATCATCATCACCCTCATACTCATCATCATCATCATGGTCATCATCATCATCATCATCATCACCCTCATCCTCATCATCATCATCCTCCTCATCATCACCGTCATTGTTCATCATCATCGTCATCGTCATCATCATCACCACCCTCATCCTCCTCATCATCATCATTGTCATCATCATCATCATCATCACCCTCATCCTCATCATCATCATCATCACCCTCATCCTCATCATCATCATCATAGTCATCATCCTCCTCCTCATCATCATCACCATCATTGTTCATCATCATCATCATCCTCACCATCATCATCCTCATCCTCATCATCATCCTCACCATCATTGATCATCATCGTCATCATCATCATTACCATCATTGTTCATCATCAGCGTCACCATCCTCCTCCTCCTCCTCATCATCACCCTCATCATCACCATCACCATCATCACATCATCATCATCGCCATCATCATCCTCGTCATCCTCATCATCCTCATCATCATCGCCATCATCCTCATCATCATCATCATCATCACCCGCATGGACATCATCATCATCATCATAGTGATCATCCTCCTCATCATCACCATCATTGTTGATCATCATCGTCATCGTCATCATCATTGTCATCATCATCATCATCATCATCATCATCATCATCCTCATCATCATCATCCTCATCATCACCACCCTCATCCTCATCATCATCACCCTCATCATCATCATCAAAGTCATCATCCTCATCATCCTCATCAAAGTCATCATCCTCATCATCCTCATCATCATCATTATCATCACCATCATAGTCATCATCATCCTCATAATCATCGTCGTCATAGTCATACTATTCATTATAGAAATTTAACATATTTCAGTCCAATTTTGAAATGCATTTGATATTTAATATTTTAATATTTGATAAGCATAGATAAATGTAAATTACATATTCAGTGAGCACTAAATTGCATATGCGATATATCCCATATGCACTAAATCGCATATGTGTTTTGGAGATCATGTAAAAAACCTGCCCGTTAATTAAAAAGCATTGTATCAATATCGCATATGTGATATATCGGAGGTGCATTATATCGCATATGAGATATGTGTTGTATAAAAAATGTTGGGTTGCATGTTGTGGTCCAGTTTTACTGTAGCAAAAGACATAATTCGTCTGAACCCGCGCACAGATAACTGTTCAACGTGCAATTTAATCATTACTTACATAATTCCATAGTTTTGTACAAGTTTGGGTGGATTTCAATGGGGAATGTACGTAATAGAGGTCAAAAGTCAGCAAGGAAGGTGCTTACACCGGAAGAAGCAAAAAAGAAAAAAGAAAAAAAGAGGGAAGATTCAAGAAATCGTCACCATTCATTACATGAGAAAATAGTTCCCATTCCCCCTCAACAGATACCTAACGTAGAGGCTGAGGAAAATAATGCAACATTAAAGGAAGCTATTTATATGGAAGTTGATATTATTGATCCATTAGTAAACAAACAATCTTATGAAGAGTTCAATAATTATGTTACTCCCAACGCAAATGTGACTCAACAACAACCATGGTCAATGGTTCAATCTCCTAATCAAAGTTGTCAACCTGTAGTGGATGTAAATGTCACTCCAACATTTCAAACAACAACAAATTTTGCATCAAAACGAAAGAGAAATCCTAAACGAATACAAGTGGATGAGAGAAAATTGACTTCCATGGAAGGTAAGGTGGCTAAACGCACTATCCTTCGTCATTGTTCTCAAATAATGAAACAATATTTTGATAACAAATCTAAAGCTGGTAAATGCCAATTGTTTTTAGCTTTGTTTAAATCTAGAAATATGGCAACTGTTAGAAGAAATTTAGGCATAATAACAATGAAGAATATCGAATCAAGTAATCACATTGTTAAATCTCTTGCTGCTACATTCACATCAATTGGTAAAAAAACTCATTCACAAGACTGTAATGTGGCTCATCGTGTATTGGCTGAATCAATTGTATGTAGATCCACAAGACAACGTCATGTAGGGAGGAACCCCCTTCATTTGTACACACTTCAGTCAATCAATGTTGCAAGAGAGATAAAGACAAGTGCACAATAAATACAAAGGATAAGTTGTCTTGGGGTTTTACATTATTCTAGTTGAGTTCCTGAGGAAGTTTTGTGGGGTTTTCTCCCTTGTGGTTTCCTCGAGGAAAATATTTGTGTTTTTTGTGCTTGTTATATACTGTGCTTGTTTTTCTTTCAGTGATCCTACTATTGTAAATTGTTTTAGAATATCATCTAAGAAATCAAGAAAACTTAACATGGTATCAGATCCACCCTGAAAGCAGACACCGTACAACTAGGGTTTGTTATTCCAAACAAATACCTCAAGAGATCAACTAGAAAAGAGGGCAAACTCAACTCACCCCGGGAGGGAACATCTTTTTGTGAAAACAAAACTGAATTCCGAGAAGTTTCAATTTTGGACCAAACACTGCTATCAGGAAAAACTAGGGCATCAGTTTTCTTGATGCTCCATCATCAATATCAGAAGAAAAAAAATATAGTCCAACTCACCTTGGAAGTAACATCTTTTCTATCACTAATCCCTACTAGTGATGTCAAATGGAAAATTAAGGTTTCTCCATCAAAGCCTAGGTCATCCCGAAGAAGGTCATTCAGAAGTAGTATTCATCAATTAAGTATTACTTCTTCTAATTCCATTTGAATTTCTCATTATATTAAAAAATGACAAAAGGTACCAAGCTAGATGAGAAGCTTGATGGTGCTGAAAACTTCAGAGCATGGAAGTATTAGATCATGCTCATTCTAGAAGAAAATGATCTAGAAGGATTTAAAAAGGAAGAAGTTGTAGAGCAAGAAGAAGATGAAGCTAAGGACAAATACAAGTAGGATATGATCAAGCCTAAGATGATCATAGCCGACTCCATCAAAGATAACTTGATTCCTCAAGTATCTTCAAGTAGGAAACCAAAGGAAATGTTTGATGCTCTATCCATATTATTTGAAGGAAGAAATATTGATAGAAATATGACCATAAGGAATCACCTCAAAATTGTAAAGGCTGAAAATTTAGAAACCATGCAATCATACTTCACAAGAGTATCTCAAATAAGGGAGTAGTTGGAGGCTATTGCTGAGATGGTTGAAGAAGCACAAATTGTAATGACCAACTTGAATGGTATTCAAAGAGATTGGGAATCCTTTATTCAAGGAATATGTTCAAGATGAAGGATGACTAAATTCTGGCAGTTTTGGGAAGAATGTGTTCAAGAATAAGAAATAATAGTATCAATAGAAGAGAAGCTAAATGAAAATGAGGATCAAACTTTGGAATTCCATACCAAATACAAGAAAAAGAGGATGAGTTAGAACCATCCTCCCAGAAAATATCAAACCTTTAAGAAGTCCAAGACATACTCCTCAAATTATGAATGCTTCACTTCTCGCAAGATGGGACACATTGCTATAAATTGTCCCACTGATATGGTTGAAGAAGAAGAAGTCATAATGACCAACTTGAATGGTATTCTAACATAATGGGAATCCTTTATTCAAGGAATCTATTCAAGAAGAAGGTTGACTAAGTTATGACAATTATGGGAAGAATGTGTTCAAGAATAAGAAAGAATAGCAACCAGAGAAGAGAAGCCAAATGAAAATGAGGATTAAGCTTTGGAAGTCCATACCAAAGGAAAGAAAAAGAGGATGAGTTATGACCATCCTCCAAAGAAATCTCAAGGGTTTAAGAAGTCCAAGAAGGAATTCTCAAATTATGAATGCTTCACTTGTCATAAGATGGGACACATTTCTTTAAATTGTCCTTTCAAGGAAAAACAAGTCAAAAGGAAGAACAGAAGATTCCAGGCCCATGCTACTGAAGATAATGATCAAGAAGATGAGGAAAGAACTAAAGAAAATAAATATTCTTGTGAAGAATATGTCTTGATATCTGCACTCACAAGTTCAATTTCACCAGGGAATGACACTTGGCTAGTAGATATTGGTGCCTCTAAGCATATGATAGGTTACAAGGAATCACTCTCATGTCTTGTACAAAAGGAGTCCCCACACAAGGTAATGCTTGGAGACGATTATCAATATCACATCAAAGGAATGGGAGAATCCTCCTATAAGTTGGATTGTGGAAAGTCCATGAATATGAAGGATGTCCTATATGTCCCATGATTAAATAAGAATATCCTTTCTATCTCATCCTTAGACAAGAAAGGTTTTAGAGTTGCATTTTTAGACAATGAAGTCCTCATGTGGAAAAAAGGAAAAACTATAGATGGTGCAATAGTGATTAGAGTTGAAGAAGGAGGACTCTAGAGATTAAAGGGGCATGTAGATTCAGCATTGATGACTAGTACCATAAGCTAATGTAAGTTATGGAATAGAAGACTTGCTCATGTATATTACTCTATAATATCCTGAATTTTGACCTTATCTATAATGGGCACGAGTCCCATTGCATATGAGTTACTTTGATGTTTATGTTTGTATATTGGGCGTATTCCCCACTGCACATGAGTTATGTTGATTAGTTAGATATATTGGACATAATCCAATACATATGTTTTATTATCTTGTATATGATTGTATATGTTGGGCATGGACCCTGATGGACAAGGATTATTGTCGTGGTATGATGTAATTGATGGATTATTATGTGATTAGACTTAATACATATACTTAAATGATTATTATGAAGACATGTGTAGAAGAAGGAATGCATGATTGAGATCTATAATGTGTTAGGCATAAACCTTGAAGCACACGAGTTATGAAATTTTGTGTTGAGCATAAGATCTGGAACACATGAGTTATTATATTTTGTGTTGAGCATAAGCTGTGGAGCATAGGATCCTTGGCCATTGTATCCCTAGTTGTACTATGCAATTACATCCTAGCATTAGTGTTGAGTGAGAGGATCAAGAATTGCACTAAGTGTAACTGTTAGCCGGAAATACGCACCTCCTGTTGACAGGAGTTGTTTCCCTAGATATGAATGGTTCAGGTCAGGAACAAAACACAAACACCAAATGTTAAACTTCCCCTAGATCTGGTTAATCACTTGAATGTAATGCCATGATACTTCTCTTAAAGATTGTCCTCGATATCCTTAAATATTTCTCCTCTAATACTGCAGAAGAACCTGTAAAAGATGGAAGACAACAAGAAAAACATGATAGCGTACAATATAATCAACTAGATCTAAGCTTGTGACCAAGGAATCAAGCAATACATATAAATGAAACAATAAATATGGGAAAGAAAATACATTTTTTAATTAGAAATTATTGGAGAGACTACAAACTTTATGCCTTGGTGTTGAAAGTTCCTTCCAATGGCTCCTTTCCTATAACTTCACCTTTCCACCAATAGCTCAAGAATTATTTTGACAAAGTTTGGGTATGCAATACAATTCTTCCTCCCTTCACCCATGGGGGATGGGCCAATATTTAAAGGCATGGGAGGATAGGAATGGTTGAGGATATCATGGGTGAGGTGGAGATAAGATCCAAAAAGGGAGGATCTCGAGCTCCAGGTGGTCCTAAACCATAGGGATGAGGCTTTGTAAAGGAAATCTTTGAGAATCCTCTCGAAGCTTCTCTTTTTTCCTTGAAAACTCAACCACCGCTCCTTTAATGAATCAAACATGCGGTGTTAAGGGGGTAACGCTTCTTCCAGTAAGGAGAAGAGTGGTGGAACCACTCTTTTCTCATGTATTAGGAGTGTTGCTGACTTGGGTAACGCTTCTTGTCAATGGAAGAGGAACGTTACCAGCTCAAAATAAGGAAAAATTGCAAGGGGATAATTTCTTCCTTCATTTCTCTAGGGAAAACTTTGAGGGATTGGAGCAGACAAGGGAATACCTATCTCATAACATGATGGCGATGATATTTAGGTGTAATAGAATGCCCCCAAAAGTATGATGGCTAGAGGGAAACAATAGGCATAATACTTTGAAAGAACAAGGTATAGTATCGAGGAAAAGGTCTAAAGGTAGGAACTTCTCAAGCATCACAAAATTTTTGCAGCACCTTTTGATACATGTCTAAAATGACTCACAACATGGCTGCCGAGAAATACAACGCAGATCCATTTGAGATACAAAAAATCATGGCTACTAAAACACAACATAGATCCATGTGAGATACAAAAAATCATGGCTACTAAAATACAACGTAGATCCATGCGAAGAAGACTCAAATTTGGACATAGCTACCAGACATACAATGTAGATCTATGCCATATAGATGCAAATCTGAGCACATCCATGGACATACAAATCTGGATCCATGCTAGGACTCATATGTTGAAGTATATGTAACTTCGGAATGTATTTCACTTTTATTTCTTATTTATTGTAACCTGATGTTTATTCTGGGATGTACTTAAGTCATGTCATGCCCCAATGTTCCTATCGGGAAGATCTATAATGTAAACAAGTCATGTCAAGTCATTTTGGGTAACCCTCCTATTGGCTAAGGGTTAAAGTCCCTGCAGTTCCAGGGCACTAGGGTTATTAGACTCTCCTAGTGAGGTCATCCCTAGTAGGGTTTAGTCAAGTCAGGAATTAGTATAAATAGAGAGCTGGTTTCTCTATTTATCACACATCTCATACACACTCAAGTCTAGCGCATATTTGAGGAAGGATAAGACATCGGGGCTAGATACAAAGAAGGTTATTGATGTCGGGAGATCACTTACTATTTTTGGTTCTACTTTTGGTGTTGATTATATCTTTTAGGAAGTTATGGGGTTTTCACCATTTATGGTTTCCCCAAGGATAAACACTATGTTCATTGTCTATTGTGTTTGATTGTTGTTCTTGTTATTCTGTCAGTTAAAGATCCTAATGTATTGCTAGCGTAATGATGAAATTCTAACATTGTATCAGAGCTAACCTGAGAACAAGACACTATGCACCTGCGGGAACCTGAGGGCTTCCTAGTTAATGGATCATCCTCCACATATTTCCAGCAAAATAAGGTTGGATTAACTCTCCTCCTTAGGGCACATATTTCTGTCGAAGCAGAATCCAATTCTGAGGTTTTTCAGTTTTGGACCTGGCATTGCTACCTGAAATTAGGTCTTTTCACAGAAGGGGAATTTTTCAGTGAGCCGAGGCCTAGATTTATCTCCTCCCCAAAATCAAATTTAGGGATCAATTCAAAGCATTTGGTTGGACAGAACTCTGGAAAAGAAAAACCCTAATTTGCTACTGAACCAGCACTGCAGGATTTCAGCTCCG
The DNA here is from genome assembly GCA_001517045.1 of Pseudotsuga menziesii. Taxonomy (NCBI): domain Eukaryota; kingdom Viridiplantae; phylum Streptophyta; class Pinopsida; order Pinales; family Pinaceae; genus Pseudotsuga; species Pseudotsuga menziesii. The sequence goes on along the minus strand of LPNX011051369.1, from coordinate 38,738 downwards.
AATCCAGATCCGACATCTCGACCCGGTAAGATCTAAATATTTTGTATTTCCATTTGAGTTTCTCAGTTTAAGATGTCTCATCATACCAAGCTTGATGAAAATATTGAGGGAGCTAATAACTTCCAAGCCTGGAATTTTAGGATCTCCGTGGTCCTGGAAGAAAATGAGTTGGACTCCTATATCAATGAGGAGGTTCCAGTTCCAGAGGGAGATGAGGCTAAGGCCTTACATAAGAAGAAGTTGGTTATGGAAAAGAGAATTATTGTTGATTCTATCAAGGATAACCTCATACCATAGGTGTCCTCCCTCAATACACCTAAAGCTATGTTTGATGCCCTAACCAAATTGTTTGAAGGGAAGAACATAAACAAGAAGATGAATCTAAGAAACCAATTGAAGAATGTAAAGATACAAAATGATGAGACTATTTAGTCTTACTTTACAAGGGTATCTCAGATCAAGGAATAGCTAGAAGCAGTAGATGAAGAAGTGGAAAATGTAGAGATTGTGATGACCACATTGAATGGTCTCCCTAGATCATGGGACTCTTTCATTCAAGGGATCAATGCCAGGAATAAGTTAGTCAAGTTCAACAGACTATGGGAAGAATGCTCTCAAGAAGAAGCTTGGATAGAAGCTCGAGAAGAGAAGATGGGAAATGAAGATCAAGCTCTCACTGTTCACTCCAAGAGAACCAGAAGGAACCATCATCACTCCAAAGGTAAGATCTCACACCCTAAAAGAGATCTGTCTACCATTAGATGTTACACATGTGATGATAAAGGTCACATATCCAGATTCTGCCCTAATAAAGGGAACTTAAAGAAGAAGGAGGAAAACAAGAGAAGACATCATGCTCATGCTATAGAAGATGATGAACCTTTCACAAAGAGAATCAGACAAGAAAGTGATTCTTCAAGTGATGAAGAATATGTGCTGATCTTTGCTCTTACGGGAACTGTTTCACATGAAAGAAATGATTGGCTCATAGATAGTGTTGCTTCCAAGCATATGACGAGATTCAAAGACTCATTTGTGAAGCTATCTGAACATGAGTCACCTCACAAGGTGAAACTTGGGGATGACTACCAGTATCCAATAAAAGGTAGTGGCGAATCCTCCTATATACTAGACTTTGGAAAGTCTATGAAGATGAAGAATGTATTATTTATTCTAGGACTAAAGAAGAACCTCCTCTCCATATTGCATTGGATGCAAAAGGAATGAGGGTTTCTTTCGTAGATGGCCAAGTTCTTATGTGGCCAAAAGGAAAGACTTTTGACGATGCAATAGTGATTGGGGAACAAGAAGGAGGTTTATACAAGTTGAAGGGAAAACCAGAACAAGATTTGGTTCATGACTCAGTAGAACCAAATGAACTTTGACATAGAAGGCTTGCATATGTGCACTACAGAGCACTACCACTTGCAAGCAAAGTTGTTGAAGGTCTTCCAAAAATTCAAGCAAAACGTGAAGGGGTCTGCAAAGGATGTGCAAAAGGAAAGAACACAAAGAAGACATTTCCAAGTAGCGAAAGCAAAGAAAAATGAATCTTGGAAATCATCCACTCCAATGTATGCGGACCAATGTCATCAAGCTCACTAAGCGAGTATGTGTAATATGTTTCTTGAATTGATGACTTTTCTAGGAAGACATGGATTTAATTCATGAAGAACAAAGATGAAGTGTTCAGCAAGTTCAAGGAATTCAAATCCTTGATCGAGACCCATACTGAAAAGAATTTCAAGACTTTTCTATCAGACAATGGCGCAGAATTAACTTCGAATGAGTTCAAGGAACTATGTAGAGACTCGGGGATTAATGATCTTTTCGTAGAGAAATGACTATGCTCTAAGGGTCATTTCATGGTTTAACGAGATCAAAACTAAAACAAAGTATGCTCAAAATGACTCCCATTGACGGGTAATTTCAAAACATGATGTCCAGTGGTTGGTACTTTCCCCCAATATAATTGTAAAGTAACCTAAATCCAACAAAGTGTGGTAGGGTACATGCCCTCAAAGCTTTGTTTCGTCTACTTTACAGGTAGATGAAATGAAGGTTCAAGTATTGAATCTTGACAAAATGGAAGAATCCATTTCATTTTTTAACGAGATTGACACGAAAAGGCAACTTTTCTCTGGAATGGTTTCATTTTTACACAAGATTGAAACCGAAAGGTAAACTATGCTTGAGGACATCCATTTCATTTTTTAATGATATTGACATAGAATGGAAACTTTTCTCACATCACTGTTTCATTTTTTTAACGAGGTTGACACAAAAAAAGGACTATGCTCACGACAAGTTTTATTTTTGAACTAGCTTAAAACTAAAAAATAAACTATGCTCAAAGAAATATGTTTCATTTTTTTAATGACCTTGATACAGAATGAGAACTATGCTCACTAACCTATTTCATTTTTTAACAAGATTGACACAGAAAAGGAACTATGCTCACAACATCTGTTTCATTTTTTAACGAGCTTGACACATAAAAAGAACTATGCTCATGATTTCCTGTTTCATTTTTACACAAGATTGAAACAAAAAATAACTATGCTTGAAAATCGTTTCTTTTTTATGCAAGCATGAAACCAAAAGCTAAACTTTTCTTGAAACAACCTATTTCAGTTTTAACGAGCTTGACATAGAAAAAGAACTATGCTCAGGAATGGTTTCATTTTTATGCAATCTTGAAACCAAAAGGTAAACTATACTTGAGGAGTGGTTTTATTTTTTAATGAGCTTAAAACTAGAAATAAACTATGCTCAAGGACATATGTTTTATTTTTTAACGAGCTTGACATAGAAAAAGAACTATGCTCACAAACCTGCTCTTACCCAACATGATATCCAAAGGTTGGTAGGTTCACCCCATTACATAAAAGATAGAGGCTTAAATCCAGTATTATGTCCATAGACTAGAGCCATGCCCCCCATTTTATCTATGATGGGAAGAAGATAACTAGAAGATGGGGAAGGAATCACAAGAAAATGTGAAACATTCAAGGCATTCTGATTACTAGGAATGATGCGATGGTCAGGTGTAACAAAGGAAATATTTTCAATGGTCACAATATTCCCATCATGGGGAAAATGCATCACTCTAAAGAGTGTGGACACTAAAGCATTCGTGGCATAAACATAATCACGTCTAGGGAGAATAATGAAATCTAAAGCACCTTGGACCACCATAACATCGATACAGACAGTTTTCCATCCTAGTGCAATAGGTAAACGAGGAAGGATCCCTAAAGGTGCAGTAGGTCTACGATTAAAATCTAGTATCTGATCGGTGGTTGGTACAAGCTGACGTGAACCTAAAGCTTGCCAAGAATTTGAGGATAGAATACTAACAGAAGCCCCTTCATCAACAATAGTGCGAAGCATCCTCCTAGCAGTAACGTTCACAACTATCTGGAAAGGAACACTCAAATGAATACGAGATTCTGTTAGGTTACTCTAGTCAAAGGAAATAACCTCATTAATTAGAGAGGGTTCTGTCGAAAGAGGAAAAATTTCCTCTTGTCAAGAACAATCAAAAGGAAGCATAAAAACTTCACTAGGTTTGAGTTCATTCTCTACTGGAAGAGAAGAACAAGATGAATATTTGGTCAAAACAACTACTTCAGTCTTAACACTCTCGGATAAAAGAGTGGGATCGAGTGGAGATGAAGTTGAATCAACCACTTTAACTTCACTCTCCAAAGGAAGAGTGGAATCAACCACAAATGAATCCAAATTAACCACTTGGGATTCACTCTTGGAAGGAAGAGTGGGATCGACCACGAATGAAACCGAATCGACCACTTGGTCAACCAGTGGGATGTCAAGTGACAACTTATGATAACCTGTGGGAAGCCATTGGTGAGGAACAATAATATCTTCCAAAAAAATAGAAGCTTCATCCATGTGAGGAAAAAGGTAAGTAAAGTGCATGTCCTTATAGAGAAAGCAAGGATTTATGACTTTACCCTTCTGACTCTTAACCACAGAGTCACTGGTTGAAGGAGGATCATAAGTATGATGATAAGAGATTGATGACATCGGTTGTCGGGAAACTTTAAACCACTCTTACAAAACCAGGGCCATACCATGACAATATTTTAGAAGGTGATCACCCTTGTAAAGCCTGCAAGGGAATTTGGGCTTACGTGGTTTTGGGGTGTGCAGATCAACACTTTCTGTAATGGGAGGAGTAATTGGTTAGGACTTGTTTTTCTGTTCATTTTTCTTCTTCTTCTTATCCACCTGGCTACTAGTACGACAAATATCAAAAGGCGAAGAGGAAGAACGGTGAGAAGAATTATGTGGTGAAGCAGGAAAGGGATGAACATGAGGTTGATGCTCCCACGATGAAGTGCTAGGATCAGAAACAATTGGTGTACATGGGATAACTATACTAGAGAATAAACAAATAGGTAATCCAATAGTCAATCCAGGAAGGCTTAACGCAGCCATGAGAGGAGGACCAACATCCCCATATGGAGGGAAAACAAAATACGTGCTTTGTGAAGGAGTGTCTTGGTTGGTAGTCCATGAAGGCTAAGCCATAACTATGTAACAAAACTATCTCTCTCTTTTAAAAAATCCTAACTATACATACAAAAAGCGCTACTCAAACTAAAGCAATAAGAAAAATATGTGAGAGAAGTGGATTAAAGGTCTGGAACCTCATGGTATTGTCAAATAACCACAACTCTCTATATACCACAGGGTCCAATAGTAGAGTGCAACAAGGAGGATTGGGACTGCACCCTTGCCTAAATACCCGACTACCTGGATGGTACATGCGTAGTAATCTCCCCGAGTGCTTGTTACAGAGAGAAACTTCCTATGGATTGGGAGTACCACAACTGAAAGTATGACACCATAAATCAATCTTTCACAATATGCAAGAATAGTAAGAAAATATAACACTAAGGGATATCGAATCATACCTTATTCCATATGGTTGAATTAGATCCCCATTGAGCTTTTCCAATGCAATTGCAATTACAATTTTCTCTCAACAACAACAAACAAATAAAGCATGATATATATAAATGTGTTAGAGCTATTCTAGCATATATAATCAACCATGTATAAGCAATTAAATACATCCATGGATTCAATATTTATATTTAAAATGCACATGAATTGGACAAGAAAATATATTTCTATTAATAAAACAGAGATACAATAGTGACAAACTCTGTTGACACTTCTGCGAACCAAAGAAACCGATTCCTCCACCTAGGCCTCCACCACTTCAATCCTCCATCTCTCGATAGAAATCTCACAAAGAAAAGGAAAGCTTGGGAAGAATACTATGTGCTCCAAGGGACAAAGGGATGCATAGTCAAGTATAAGCAAAGCTGAGGAAAAAATGGACTATAGTTTTCTTTCTCTTCGATTTCTCCTCCTTCAATGTATCCAAGGGGTCCCTTATATAACACTCCAAAGAGGTAATGGAGGGTCGAATCCGAGCGTTCTCAATGCATTTGGAAGGCCAAGAGTCAAGTTATTCAGACTCATATAAGGAAAAATCCAAAAGTATTTGGACTTATGCACACATCCTGATGTATGTGGGTTTGAGGTCAAAAGTCACGTGTATACGCGAGTATAGCTTTATAAGTCATGTACAGGAATAAACAGGTGTTTTTTAGGGATGATTTGGGAACATCAAAGTATAATACAAGTCCATGGGGTCTAAGGAGTCTGCAGAGAGACAGGGAAGGCCATAAATGTGTGATCTACCTAGTGTGGTAAAATCATCTATAACAAATGCCCTCTAATGTGTGAGGTTAGAGGGGTAACATGACGGCTGAAATACATTATAAAATCCATCATAGAAGTGGAGTAATGAAGACCCAGGTGGAAGAAACATCCAGTCATCAGTATAATACAATAATTAATCTCTGCGTGTGGTTGCAAATACATGGAGCAGTCCCTTTTACATAAGAGTACAATGGCCATGAATAGGCATGATATAAAAAGTGTCATGTGTGTTCATCACCATGTACAATATACAATGAATAAATATCTCCATAATGGATGAAGATATCTAATATACACTAGAAATTATGGAATCATGATCATGAGAGCTGAAATCTCATGAATACTAGCACAATCAAAGAGGTAGCATATATGGAATGCCACCAAGGTGGAAGGTCTTATACACAAACCACTACGAGTACATGTCCTACTATGTGAATAGATGTGTAGAGGTAGAACATAGTAGCACATCATCTAATTACGGGTCATTGATGTATACCATTAATAGACGTGAGATAACCCACCGATAAGAAAAATGGGAATCAAGGTACAGAGTGAAATCTAACAAGTGTGAATAGATGTGTTGAGGTCAAAAACTTGGAAGACTCCATCAATTAGGGGACATGGGTGTATTCTCAAAACTATCGATGGAGAGAGAACCTACCACTAAGCACTATAAGTCTCAAGGCACTCAAATGACTCTAGAATCCTATTCTAGAATAAACGATCTGATGTCAATAGGATGATCTGAAGGCATCCCCCATCAACCAACATGAGGTACTCAACAACACTGTATAATGTGGAAGAACTCAATGAACAATATGTGCATCAACCAGTAATAGTACTGGGAATGGGTGACATGCAAAGTCTAGATAACTGAGGAATGGTCGACTCAGGCTTCACCTTCCTTCGAACAAGAGCATAATGCAATTGGTGACTGAAGGTAGGAAACATGGACTCGATATGCAAATTGGGACATCGCTGTGACACAAGAGGCATCAAAAGAGGATCCATGGGTACTGGAAGCGTAACAAATCAGTGGAGATAAAATCAAAGTAACAAGTACAACTCATAAATTAAAACTAATAACCCAACCAATGGATGTGATATACATTGCTATGTTCAAAGGCGACATGACACTACTGCCAGAAATTAGGGATTTTCACAGAAGAGGAATTTTTCAGTGAGCCTAGGCCTGGATTGATCTCCTTCTCAAAATCAAATTTAGGGATCAAATTCAAAGCATTTGGTTGGATAGAACTCCAGAAAATCAAAACACTAATTTTCTACTGAACCAGCACTACAGGATTTCAGCTCCAAATCCAGATTTGACATATTGACCTAGTAATATCTAAATATTTTGTATTTCCATTTGAGGTTCTCAATTTAAGATGTATCATCATACCAAGCTTGATGAAAAGCTTGAGGAATCTAATAACTTTCGATCCTGGAAGTATAGGATATCCCTGGCCCTAGAAGAAAATTTGTTGGACTCCTATATCAATGAGGAGGTTCCAATTCTCGAGGGAGATGAGGCTAAGGCCTTACATAAGAAGAATTTGGTTATGGGAAAGAGAATCATTGCTTATTCTATCAAGGACCACCTCATACCATAGGTGTCCTCCCTCAAGACACCTAAAGCTATGTTTGTTGCCCCAACCAAATTGTTTGAAGAGAAGAACATAAACATGAAGATGACTCTAAGAAACCAATTGAAGAATGTAAAGATCTAGAATGATGAGACTATTCAGTCTTACTTTACAAGGGTATCTCAAATCAAGGAACAGCTCGAAGCAGTCGATGAAGAAGTGGAAAATGCAGAGATTGTGATGACCACCTTGAATGGTCTCCCTAGATCATGGGACTCTTTCATTCAAGGGATCTGTGCCACGAAGAAGTTAGTCAAGTTCAGCAGACTATGGGAAGAATGCTCTCAAGAAGAATCTCGGATAGCAGCTCAAGAAGAGAAGATGGGAAATGAAGATCAAGATCTCACTGTTCACTCCAAGAGAACTAGAAGGAACCATCATCACTGCAAATGTAAGATCTCACACCCTAAAAGAGATCTGTCTACCATTAGATGTTACACATGTGATGATAAAGGTCACATATCCAGATTCTACCGTAATAAAGGGAACTTAAAGAAGAAGAAGGAAAACAAGAGAAGACATCATGCTCATGCTGCAAAAGATGATGAACCTTCCACACAGAGAATCAGACAAGAAAGTGATTCTTCAAGTGATGAAGAATATGTGCTGATCTTCGCTCTTACGGGAACTATTTCACATGGAAGCAATGATTGGATCATAGACAGTGGTGCTTCCAAGCATATGATGAGATTCAAAGAATCATTTGTGAAGCTATCTAAAAATGAGTCACCTCACAAGGTGAAACTTGGGGATGACTACCAGTATCCAATAAAAGTTAGTGGTGAATCCTCCTATATACTAGACTTTGGAAAGTCTATGAAGATGAAGAATGTATTATTTGTTCCAGGACTAAAGAAGAAACTCCTCTCCATATTTGCATTGGATGCAAAAGGAATGAGGGTTGCTTTCATAGATGGCCAAGTTCTTATGTGGCCAAAAGGAAAGACTTTTGATGATGCAATAGTAATTGGGGAACAAGAAGGAGGTCTATACAAGCTGAAGGGCCAACAAAAACAAGCTTTGGTTCATGACTCAGTAGAACCAAATGAACTTTTGCATAGAAGGCTTGCACATGTGCATTACATAGCACTACCACTTGCAAGCAAAGCTATTGAAGGTCTTCCAGAAATTCAAGAAAAACATGAAGGGGTCTGCAAAGGATGTGCAAAAGGAAAGAACACAAAGAGGACATTTCCAAGTAGAAAAAGCAAAGCCAAAGGAATCTTGGAAATCATCCACTTCGATGTATGCAGACCAATGTCATCAAGCTCACTAAGCGGGTATGTGTACTATGGTTCTTTTATTGATGACTTTTCTAGGAAGACATGGATTTAATTCATGAAGAACAAAGATGAAGTGTTCAGCAAGTTCAAAGAATTCAAAGCCTTGATCGAGAACCACATTGAAAAAAAGATCAAGAAAGTTTCGATCAGACAATGGTGGATAATTCACTTTGAATGAGTTCAAGGAACTATGTAAAGACTCATGGATTAAGATGGAGTTGTCGACCCCTTATAATCCACAACAGAATGGAATTGCAGAAAGGAAGAATATAACTATCATGGAAGCTGCAAGAGCTATGCTTCATGATCAAGATCTTCCTATGCATCTTTGGGTAGAAGCATCCAAAACAACAGTGTATGTACAGAACCATACTCCCCATAGAGTACTCGAGAATAAGACTCCTAAAGAAGTCGTCTCTGAAAAGAAACCAAAAGTCATCCATCTCAGAATATTCGGCTGTCCATTGTACATACACATTCCAAAAGAGAAAAGGACAAAACTAGATCCTTCAGGAAATAAGGGTATATTTGTGGGATACTCTGAAAGCTAGAAGGCTTACAAAATACACTTCCCAGGGTTCAAGAAGATTGACATCACTAGGGATGTAACATTTGACGAAGATTCAACCTACATCAAATCCATAAAGAAACCTATTGAAGAACCTAAAGAAGCAAAAGCTCCCAAAATTCATGATACAATCATGAATGAAGAAACTCAAGAAGAAGATCGAAAATTTGAAGAACCACAAAGACCTGTAGATCCACCATAGGAGAAGAATCCGCACAAGAGGAAACCTGCTTGGGTACGAGAGATTATCCTAGGTGTGGAAAGATATGGGGTTCCAGAAGAGAATCTCAGAGAAAGAAAGAGGATGAGATCCTGTTCCAGTTATGTAGCTTTACTATGTGATTTGATTGATAAAGAACCTTCCAAATATGAAGAAGCGGCAGAACAAAAAGAATGGAAGGATGCTATGATTGAAGAGTATCAATCGATCATGAACAATGTTGTTTGGGATGTTGTCCCGAGACCAGAAGGGAAGTCAGTTGTAACTTCCAAATGAATCTACAAGATTAAGCATGCTGCAGTCGGTAGCATAGAAAATTATAAAGCAAGATTTGTTGCTCGTGGTTTCTCACAGAAAGAAGGAATAGAATATGAAGAAACCTTTGCACCTATAGCCAGATACACTTCCATCATATTGGTACTTGCTCTGGCTGTAGTGATGAAATGGAAGATACACCAAATGGATGTCAAGATTTCTTTCTTGAATGGTGTAGTAGAAGAGGAAGTGTATGTGGAGTAGCCACTTGGTTTTGAGACACATGATAGGGAGTCTCATGTGTGCAAATTAAAGAAATCCCTATACGGTTTAAAAGAGGTGCCCAGGACATGGTATAGCAGAATTGATAGCTTTCTATCCAGTTTGGGCTTTACCAAGAGTAAAGCAGATTCCAACCTTTACTACAAGGTTGAAGATGGAAACCTTATGATGCTTCTAATATATGTAGATGATCTATTTGTGAGAGGTATGGATGGGTTGATTGTTGATACGAAGAGAAATCTTGTTGCCGAGTTCGAAATGAAGGACTTGGGTATGATGCATTATTTTCTAGGTATGGAGGTGTGGCAGAATACGGATGGAATCTATTGGGAACCCAATATGCAAGTTAATTATAGCTCACATACAGAGTGTGCAATATTTATTGTCAACCCAGGGAAGTCTTTTATTTCAAGGATAACATGCACAATATATGCTTAAACACTAAATTGCTGTAAATGAACAATCCTATTCTCTGTTCACTAGGTATGGCCCCAGCGATCTTGTGCATAGTTTACCCTTGAAATCTCTTTTGAATATGGAATCATATAATAGTGCCCAGTCTCCCTCACAGAATACCTTCTTTTTGATGAATTGGTTATGCCAATTAGATCTCTGTTGCTGAATTAACACTGTCTGTTCCATGGCAGCCAACCGGTTCTCATCCAGTTCATTCAGTTGGTTCAATCTCCTCTTCTGGGCTTCAGCTACATCTAGGTTTACCTCTGTGGCCGTCTTCAAAGTCTTAATTTCAAATTCAATTGTGAATATGACATTTTTGCCATACACTAAGTCATAAGGAGAGAAACCCGTAGTGTTACGCAAAGTGGTGCAATATGCCCATAATGATTATAGAAGTCTATCATCCCAATATCTTCGATGGCTCTTGACCGTCTTGGTGAGGATAGATTCAATGAATTTTTTAGTGCTTTCCACTTAGCCATTATCTTGGGGATGGTAAGGTGAAGCTACCCGATGTTGAATATGGTACTTCCGTAGCAGAGCTTCAAATTGACGTGACATAAACTGCGGTCCTCCATTGGTAACCACTTCCTTAGGTACCCCAAAATGGGTAAATATTTCACTATACAAGAAATCAATCACAACCTGGTCGTTATATTTCGTCAGAGCCACAACTTCTACCCATTTCGTCATATATTTAGTACAAACCAAGATGTAGGATTTTTGTCTGGAATGAGGGCTGATAGGGCCAACAAAATATAAATCCCATCTATCAAAGGGTTCAATCACTGATTGTGGTTACAGAGGCATTTGATCTAATCTGTTGGGCTGACCCATCCTTTGGCAGCTATCACAAGACTAGACATATATTTTTGCATCCCTAAAAAGGGTCGGAGAATAGTATCCCATTCTCATCGCTTTGTGCCTTGTTCTTCTCTCTGCAAAATGCCCCCCACAAGGCTCATCATGGCAGGCCTTCAGTATATGGAATATTTCATCTTCTCTCACACATCTTCTGATCTCAAGATCAGGGCCTATGTAAAAGAGATGATCGTTTACCCAACAATACCTGGAACTTTGCTGAATAATTTTCCTCTTTTATCTTTTGGACATATGTGCTAGAAGCTTCCCTGCAGCCAAGTAATTAGTGACATCTGCATACCAAGGAGAGTGAGCTGAAACTACAAATACATGTTCATCTATAAAAGAGTCCTCAACAGGAAAATTATCATCACTGTTAGTGAAATGAGATAAGAAATCAGCGACAACATTCTCTTTTCTAGGTTTATCTATGATGGTAATATCAAATTCCTGTAATAATAAGAGCCATCTAGTCACTCTGGCATTAGTAACAGGTTTATTCATTAGATATTTAATGGCAAAGTGGTTAGTGTGCACAAATGTAGGATATCCAGTAATATAATGTCGAAATTTGTTAATGGAGTAAACAATAGTTGAGAAATCCTTCTCGGTGACAGTGTAATTAAGTTCAGTAGGGGCTAAGTTTTTACTAATATAATAAATTGCATAAGGTACTTGACCATCCTGCTGTCCTAAAACTGCTCCAATAGCAGTATCAGAAGCATCTGAAGAAATGTGGAAGGGTAGGGTCCAATTGGGTCCTCTTAATATAGGATTTGTGGACAACTTCTCCTTAATCTTAACAAATGTTGTTTGGCATGCTTCATTCCGAACAAATTGCACATCCTTCATTAATAGTGAAATAGTGAAAACAAAGGAGAGGCAAGTTTGGAAAATTTTTCTATAAATCTTTGGTAATATCCAGCATGTCCTAAGAAACTTCGCACTTCTTTTTGAGTTGAAGGAGTAGGTATATTTTTTATTACCTTGATTTTTTAGGGATCCACCTGAATGCCATCAGCAGAGATGAAATGCCCCAATACTACTCCCTCACTCATCATCATATGGCACTTTTCAGTGCTTAAAGAGAGTTGGGTCTGTTCACAGCGAGTTAAAACCTTTTTCAAATTTTCCAGTGCTTCTTCAAAATCCTTGTCATAACGAGTAAAATCATCCATAAAAAATTTCCATACTATCATTAACTAATTCTGAAAATATGCTGACTACAACTCTTTGAAATGTTGCTGGTGCATTACATAAACCAAAGGGAAGCACTATGTAAGCAAACATTCCCCAGGGACAAGTGAAGGTAGTTTTATCTTGGTCTTCAGGAGCAATCTGAATTTGATTGTACGTGCTAAACCCATCCAGGAAGGAGAATAACTTCTCCCCTGATAAGGTGTCGAGTACTTGATTGATAAAAGGCAAGGGAAAATGGTCTTTTTGTGTTGCTTTGTTCATCTACCTACAGTCCACACATACTCTCCATTTACCATTTTTCTTGGGTACAATTATGAGGGGGAACACCCACTTGCTGTCTGAAATAGGATATATAAATCCTGCTTCTAAGAGTTAATGAATTTCTTCCTTCACTATGTCCCTAATATTGGGGTCCATTCATCGTTGAGGCCAGCACACAGGCTTGGAGTCACTTTTAATATAAATATGATGGGTGCATAGGTTAGAGGGAATATCCCTCATGTCTATATACTCCCAGGCAAATGCCTCCTTGTGTTCTTGTAAGAGACTGATCAGGCGCTTCTGTTCATCTAAGGAGAGGCTGGGCTTAATATTCAGGGTTTTTCCAGACTCTACCTTGATGGGAATACTTTTTGAATTTTTCAATACTGGGATTATATGCATGTCAGTGACTAGTGATTCTTCTGTGAGATTTTGTTGTTCTTCCTCACCTAGAGTAATGTTCAAGATTTGATAAACTTCTTTATTGACCGAAGTGGGTTCACTGATGAAATTATTAATGGCGTCATCTTTAGTTTCATCCTTAAAGTTTAAGGCCCTCCCTATAGTTAATAATGGTTGAACACCCTCTTCTTCCTCAAGTTTTAGCTTCTAGGCTCGACCGAGCTGGAGGATAGAGAGTGAGGTTCTTTGTCTCGGAACCATCTGATATGGTCATAGACACCGATCGACAACTGATGCAAGCATCATCTGTGGCTAACCAAGGCCTTCTTAGGATCAATGGGTGTCCTCCTAGCTGCGGCTTAGGTTGTAAAACCAAGAATTCAGCAGGGTACTCCCAAGAATCAGCTGAGATGATGAGATCATCCAAAATTCCTTCAAGTTTAATGGTGGATCTATCTGCCAGTTCTAAAACGATGGGGGTTGGTCTAAGATTAGTGAGCCCAAGTTTTATTACAGTTTCAATTGTCATGACATTAATCACTGCTCCTAAATCTACCAATACGTTGGGTATCTATGTATGCCCAATCTACATAGTGACAGTCAGATTCCCAGGATCGTCATATTTGGCCAGAAGGGTTTTTCCCATTATTAATGTAGATAATTTCCCTATGACATGAATAGTGGCAGGATCTCTGGGCTTCTTTCCTGGTTTCCTTGTGCATAGATCTTGAATAGTTCTAGCATAGATAGGTACATCTTGAAGAGCTTAAACGAGGGGAATTTTAACATAAAGATTCTTTAGCTCTCCTAAGAGGTTAAACTGAGGTTGTCCCACTACCTTTGGTAGCATTAATCTCTCGGGGTACAATGGTTTCCTAATCAGCTGGGTAGGCTGTGTGTCACTAGATATATCATTCTATGTTTCAACCGACCCATTAGGGAGATGTTCAACATCTTCAATGATGGGGGTCGTATTAGATAGATGATGTGGATTCACTCCTTTGTCATGTACAAGGGATGGAACATCTTCAAAGATTACAGGATCTACTACCTTTCTTGATCGTAAGCAAATATCGTTACAAGGAACAAGAGAAAGGGAGTAGGCAGGCATGTTGACAGTCTCAAATTGATGGGTTGTTTTATTATTTGGGTTAGGATTAGGTTGATTAGGCAGCTGAGGTCGTATCGGCATATTAGGGGCAACATTTTTTTGTAACTCTAGCTGCGACTGCTGATGAGGATATTGAGGATATTGAGGAGGGTATGGTTGCTGTTGATGTGGAGGTTGTTGAGGAAACTAGTACCCTGGATGGAAATTCCTCCATCCAAGAGACCAATAAGTTGGTTGGTGTGGTGGTTGAACACAGGGTTTCCAGTAGTTATAATTTTGCATTGAAGGTTGAGAGGGGTTCCATTGAGAATAAGATGAATGGAATTGTGTATTCACATTCTGCATATTATTCCAATTATTCATGTTATTCAAAAATGGAAATGAGTTTAGAGTCATACCTTGGTTTAGAGGCTGCCAAGGCTTCTTTTGTGTAATGAAGTAGGCTGGTTCCACCTCTGGAGTTGACGCCTGCAGAACAGCCTTCACTTGGGGAAGTGATGGGAATTATTTTGTGTCATGGTTCAGCTCGCATAGCTGACACACTTCTATCTTGTCGAGTGGGAACTCCTTCAGAGGGTGGTTCTTTCTACATCGAGGACAGAACACACCTAGTGTGAGATCCTCTACTGCCTGTTTTTGCTTTGCCCTTAGGACGTCGATTTCCGAGGAGATAGAGCTCATCATTTCTATTTTGAAATTTTCAAGGAGGTTTCCTATCTCTGCATGGGTGGGTCCTCCATTAGATGACTTCTGAGTTCTGTCGAAGACATCACGTTCTAGCTTATCCCTTTTGTCCCGCCTGTCATTCCTGGAAGAACCCCTGGAGTACCTTTTACATAATTCCACAATTTTCTCGAAAGACTCCTTGGAGATATCCCCCTTTCCTAAAAAGTTTAAAATATCTAGGAAATCATCCCTAATCCAGTGAAGCAATATTATCTTGAGGACATCTAACCCCATGTTTGTCTGTCTAGCTCTTTGCACATTGTATAAAATCCTCTCTACAAAATCTTCCAGACTTTCATCCTCCTTCTGCACCATTTCAAACAATTATTCTCTCTTGTCCTTCGTGTTGCAATATTCCTGATATTTCTCTAGGAACACATGTTTCATCTTGTCCCAATTAGTAATAGTTCCATCTCCTAGGCTCATGAACCAGCGTAATGCATTGTCCTTTAGAGTGGCAGGGAAGAGCTTCAACTTTTGTGCATCGATGATGTAGTCATAGCTGTGACAGAGGATATCAAACTCAAAAATAAATTCATCTGGATCCTCTGCCACTTTTCCATGAAAGAGAGGCAACACCAATGGCGATATATTTTTCATAGGGGTTGTCCCTTCCGGCTTTTGAATTGGGAACTGAAGTGTAGCCACCGTCCCTTTAGGCAAAAAATGATCTTCATGATGATGGTTTTCTCCCATTGCCTCTTCCTTGTCAGATTCATGTTTGTTACTCATTCCTTCTTCTATTTTCTCCTCTTCATTCTTCTCTTTGTTGTTCTCTTCTTCCTTCCACTAATCAACAAATTTATGATGGAACTGCGTCCACTCCTCTTCAGTTACAACCTTTCCATTAATGTGATAGATTGGACATCGACCAACAGATCCTACTGTACTAACTTTGTCCTCCTCTATAGGGGTATTTGAGGATGTTGTAGCTGCTCGTGTGTTCTCCACTATGGATCCTTACGCTGGCACCCCAGGATCGGCAGGACTTCTTCTGATAGGTATTTCCTGATAGCGATCCCTGGTAAAAGAATCAGCTCTGTCAACCAGATCATCAATGAATGTTCTTCTACCCAATTATGGACCTCAACCATGACCTCAACCACCTACACTTTTAGTATTTTGTGGGGTTTTGGGAGTTGTAAGATGATCATGCTTTACCCTTCTTGTATTCATACAACTCAAATTATTCCAATGAAAAACTAAAAGAGACTGAATAGAAACAATTACAGAATGCAACTATGATAGTGTTTAATATTTATCCTCCTCGGCAATGACGCCAAAATGTTGGGCACCCAATATGCAAGTTAATTACAGCTCACATACAAAGTGTGCAATATTTATTGTCAACCCAGGGAAGTCTTGTATTTCAGGGATAACATGCATAATATATGCTTAAACACTAAATTGCTGTAAATGAACAATCCTATTCTATGTTCAGCTATGCTCATCCCAAGAATCCACTTAATCTAGTTTACCTTCTAAAGAATACAGTCACAATTACATTTTGTTGTTCTTGATCTAGAAATTGAAAGACTCATGAAATCACATCTAGATTACTCTTGCAGAAAATGAGATCCTATTTACCAAATCATATAATGATTAACCCAACTATCTTAATCTGATTATTCTAGAAATCCAAAAAGACATGAATTGAGTGCTAGTCTAGGAATTCAGAGTAAAGAAATTGAGTTCAACTATCCTATGAATTCAAAGTACATGAATGAAATTATACAACCATAAAGTCAAAGAACAAACTGGAAGGATTCATGGAAACAACAACTAAAAGATATAAGTATGAATAGAGATATTACAGCTACCACGCAATTTTCATAAGGAATAACTACCTACTCAGTCGATTGTCACACCATGCCACTACATATTTCCAAAAGATGCAATTAATAACACACTGTAAATCCATAATCGTTACAGCTTCCTATGAAGAAATAAAATTAACATAACATCACATGACAAAATAATTAAAATTCCTAATTTAACTCAACAATCCCTGTGGGAAGGTGGGCTTAGCCTTCACACAGAGATGCTGGATATAATGCACGTTAAAAAAACCTTAGATATGAAGTAACTCATATTAAAAAGGCAGATCAATTACACAACTCTTAGTCACAGCTAATACAATGAATTGGTTATGGGTTCAACCCCTGGCTCAGAACAGTTCTCCATATTTATACAATGTAAATCATAACATCCTTTCCCTATTATTGGGAAGCCATGAAGATCTCTGATATTCAGGTGCCCTAAATTAAAACAACTGTTACAACCATGGCAGGATGAAAAGATAGGAAATACAGGGAAACTATTAATTGACCCAGAAATATTGATATCCTTAGATAACAGCTATACACAAGCAGCATCGCACTGTTGACCTCCAAAGCTGTCGCATTTTGTTGCAGCTATCTTTGTATAGATTTTCCCGGAATAATATACTAGGACTGCATTCCTTGGGAAATGGTAGGATGGATGGCGATCAGCTTGAGCGATGAATGCCCATCCTTTTCGTAGCATGTTCATCCTGCTATACCGACAATCTCGATATCTAAAAATACCTTTATAAACCATCATATGTTAGCATATTGAGAGATATAAAGCCTTAATTACCACAATCATAAGTATTAATAAAATAAGACAACAACCAATCATACCTTGGTGGCTTGAAGATCAAAGTGAGGGAAAAACATCTATTTGGCATACTCAATGGGGTAGGATAGGGAAAAAACAGGTGAATAAGGATGGTAAAAAAGGGGCCATTTCTAGGCCCAACAAAATATTCCTTGGACAACGAAAGTATGCAGTAGAGATCTTGAAGAGATTTGGGATGACAGACTACAAGGAATTAACCACACCTATGGCATCGAATCTGAAGCTATTGAGTGATGCTTCATTAGAGTCAATTGATTCCATGATGTATCGCCAGATGATTGGGTCCTTGATGTACCTGATGAACACAAGACTGGATATTTGATTTGCTGTGAACACCTTGAGCCAATATTTGACAGATCCGATACATGTTCACTTGACTGCTGCAAAGCACATTCTGAGGTACCTAAAGGGTATGGTTGATTATGGGCTCAAGTATAAGACTGATCAAAGGATTAACCTGGAGGGTTATGTTGATTCAGATTGGGAAGGTAGTGCCATTGATAGGAAGAGTACTTTAGGGTGTTGCTTCAGTATGGGATCAGGTGTGATCTCATGCTTTAGCAGGAAGCAATCCTATGTTGCACTGAGTATAGCTAAAGCAAAGTATGTCACAGCTTGTTTAGCTAGTTGTGAGGCAATATGGCTAAGGATGTTACTGTCTGATTGATTTGATCTCCAGTTAGATGCTACTTGTATATACTGTGACAACCAAAGTTGTGTAAATTTGTTAGAGAAGCCAATATTCCATGACAAGTCGAAGCACATCGAGATCAAGTATCACTATCTCAGGGACATGGTGCAGAGAGGAGCAGTGAAGCTCCAGTATGTTGTGATGGATGAACATATAGCTAATGTGTTGACTAAGCCATTGGCTAGGGTGAATTTTGAGTACTTCAGGGAGAAGCTTGGTGTTATCCAGATTGAGATTCCTCCCAACAAGAAGTGATGAGTCTGTGATGAGCCATTCTAACATGGTTAGAGGATTGGTTCCTTTGGCATGGTCAGATATAAGTACTATGCCCTTCTGACATGGTGATAGGATTGGTTCCTTCCATGGTCGAATGTAAGAGCTATGACATGGTGTGAGGATTGGTTCCTTCCATTGTCAGGTGTATGTGATGATCCCACATCTAGCATGAAAAAGGGATGGCTCTGTGAAGACACATCTAGTATGAAAAAGGACTAGATCTGTGTGGATGCCACATCCAACATGAAAAAGGGTTGGCTCTATGAAGACACATCTAGTATGAAAAAGGACTAGCTCTATGTGGATGCCACATCAAGCATGAAAAAGGGCTGGCTCTGTGAAGACTCGTCTAGTATGAAAAAGGACTAGCTCTGAGTGTGTGCCACATCTAATATGAAAAAGGACTAGCTCTGTGAAGACTCATCCAGTATGAAAAAGGACTGGCTCTATGAGGACTCATCCAATATGAAAAAGCACTGGCTCTGTGTTTGTTCCACATCTAGTATGAAAAAGGACTAGCTCTGTGAAGACTCATCCAGTATGAAAAAGGACTGGCTTTGTGTGTTTTCCACATCTAGTATGAAAAAGGACTAGCTCTGTTATGATACATCCAGTATGAAAAAGGACTGGCTCTGTAGATGTACATCCAGCATGAAAAAGGGTTGGCTCTGTAGATTCCTATGATGAGAAGAATTAGGAGATAGCACCTGTGATGATGACCTAGTGATGATCCAGATTGAGTGATGATGATCCAGATCCAGTGATGATGATCCAACAGTGATGATGATCTAGCAGTGATGATCCAGATCAAGTGATGATCCAGATCCAGTGATGATGCCCAGTGATGATCCATATTGAGTGATGATCCAGATCCAGTGATGATTTCCAGTGACGATCCATATCGAGTGATGATCCAGATTCGATGATGAAGATGAATTGAAGATGAAGATGACTTGAAGATGACGATGATGATCCAGAAGATACAAAGAAGAAGACTTGTGCTGAAAATTGTGTCGGAAGAATACCTTCCTAGCTAAGAGGGAGTGTTGATGTATATGTAACTTCAGAATGTATTTCTTATATATTGTAATTCGTGTCATGCCCCAATGTTCCTATCAGGAAGATCTATAATGTAAACAAGTCATGTGAAGTCATTGTGGCTAACCCTCCTATTAGCTAAGGGTTAAATTCCTCGCAGTTCTGGGGCACTAGGGTTATTAGACTCTCCTAGTGAGGTCGGCCCTAGTAGGGTTTAGTCAATTCAAGAATTAGTATAAATAGAGAGATGGCCTCTCTATTTATCACACATCTCATACACACTCAAGTGTAGCACATAGTTGAGGAAGGAGAAGACACTAGGGCTATATAGAAAGAAGGTTACTGCTGTAGGGAGATCACTTACTATTTTGGGTTCTACTTTTGGTGCTGATTCTATCTCTGAGGAAGTTGCGGGGTTTTCACCATTTATGGTTTCCCCGACGATAAACATTGTCTTCATTGTCTCTTGTGTTTGATTGCTATGCTTTTTATTCTCTCAGTTAAAGATCCTAATGTATTGCTAGCGTAATGATGAAATTATAACATCATACAAATACTCCATCGCAACGTGGGGAAAGCAATGAGGGATTAACAAATATCCAGGGTCTTTGTATTTTCTTCCACAAAGTACGATTCTATCCACATGATTACAAGGTCTTGATGTCGAACATGGTAGAAACCACTTGATTACTGGTGAATGATGATAACTGTTAACAAGTGAGAGGGAGATCACCATTGATGTCAATGATTCCCAAGGTACCCTAGTACAATATTCTGAGTGTGAATAGATGGTTTTATGTCAAACACTTAGTCGAATATTTCGATCAAAGGTCAATAATGTGAGCCTATGTCAAAAGAAAGAGAATCTGTCATTAAGGCATACAGACCTCAAGGTACTAAACTTGTTTCTAAGACTAATTACTAGATGATGAGCTGATGTTGACAGGAATAGTCTCGTCAAAGGAGGGCCATGATGAATCCCAAATCAATGACACGAAACTTGGAACAAAGTTCTAGAATTTTGAGTATGATGTAACCATAGGACCGACTCAAAAGTAACTAACACAAAAAGTTGTTCTGACTGCAGGTGTAAAATATCAACATGACTTCCCATTGAACATCGATCAGCATGACCAAAGACTTGGAACCATTGACTTGACGAGGTGAAATGCAATGCGAAAATGGACAATGCATTCTTTTGAAAGACTAAAAGGAGTGACATGACTCATGAAAGTGGATCGACTTGGAAACAAGCTGAATACTCAATTGACTAAATGAAATGCAGACAAGTGCCATGTTCAAAGGTGACTAATAACTTGCATCTGTTGCAAATGAAATGCATTTCCCTTCCCTTAATTTCCCCATCATGATTGATGATTTCCTCTTTGACTTTTAACGAGTTGGAAGAGGGTAACAAACACTTGATATATCTTTCCTTCAGATGAGTCCAATATTATATGTTTTATGAACCTAAGAAAGGATGGGTTCATTCCCAAAAGAGGGTCCTTCATCATTTGATTTTATGAGTCTGATGAAAGCAAACTCATCCGTCGTTTCATGTTTAGAGAGTCTGAAATGACTAAGAAGACTCCAGAATGGATGTTTTCATAAATTTAGTCTTCGAGGACCAAAAAATTATAAAATAATACCTTAGAGAACTCTTCCAGTCATGATTGGTCAGAGTATACCTTTTTCGTAAGTAGTGCCCCCTGGTCTGAAAAAGGGTTAAACTATCACCAGGAAGACGACTCTTCAGGTATTTTTACGAGCGTGAAGAAGACAAGTTCACCTGACAATATTTTCACATTTTAAGAGTCCAAAAAGAGTTTAAAGAAGACTCCATTAATATTTTTCATGTTTGAATCTAGATCACGAAAAAGTAATAAACTAAGCTCAAACCACTTTTCATGTTTTAACCAGAGCATGAAAAATGAAAAGTAAGCTCAACACCATCTTAATTTTTTTAACGCGCTTGAAGATTAGTTGGAAGAATGCTTAGACTATCTAATTCATTTTTTAACGATCTTTTCACAAAGAAATGACTATGCTCTAAGGGTCGTTTCATGATTTAACGAGCTCGAAACTAAAACAACGTATGCTCAAAATGACTCCCATTGATGGGTAATTTCCCAACATGAAGTCCAGTGGTTGGTAGTTGGCCCCAATATAATTGTCAAGTAGCCTAAATACAACAAAGGGTGATAGGGTACATTCCCACAAAGCTTCATTTCATCTGCTTTACAGGTAGATGAAATCAAGGTTCAAGTATTGAATCTTGACAAAATGGAAGAATCCCTTTCATTTTGTAACGAGATTTACACGAAAAGGGAACTTTTCTCTGGAATGGTTTCATTTTTACACAAGATTGAAAGCGGAGGTAAACTATGCTTGAGGACATCCATTTCATTTTTTAACAATATTGACATAGAATGTAAACTTTTCTCACGTCACTCTTTCATTTTTTTAACGAGCTTGACACAGAAAAAGAACTATGCTCACGACCAGTTTTATATTTTAATGAACTTAAAACTAAAAAATAAACTATGCTCAAAGAAATATGTTTCATTTTTTTAATGAGCTTGACACAGAATGAGAACTATGCTCACTAACCTATTTCATTTTTTAACAAGATTGACACAGAAAAGGAACCTATGCTCACAATGTCTGTTTCATTTTATAACGAGATTGACACATAAAAAGAACTATGCTCATGATTTCCTGTTTCATTTTTACAAAAGCTTGAAAAAGAAAATAACTATGCTTGAAACATGGTTTCTTTTTTATGCAAGCTTGAAACCAAATGCTAAAATTTGCTTGAAACAACCTATTTCAGTTTTAACGAGCTTGACATAGAAAAAGAGCTATGCTCAGGAATGATTTCATTTTTATGCAATCTTGAAACCAAAAGGTAAACTATACTTGAGGAGTGGTTTTATTTTTTAACGAGCTTAAAACTATAAATAAACTATGGTCAAGGACCTATGTTTCATTTTTTAACAAGCTTGACACAGAAAAAGGACTATGCTCACAAACCTGCTCTTTCCCAACATGATATCCAGAGGTTGGTAGGTTTCCCCCATTACATAAAAGCTAGAGGCTTAACTCCAGTATGATTTCCATAGACTAGATCCATGCCCCTGATTTTACCTATGATAGGAAGAAGCTAACTAGAATAAGGGGAAGGAATCACAAGAACATGTGAAACATTCAGGGCATTCTGATTACTAGGAATGATGCGATGGTCAGGTGTAACAAAGGAAATCTTATCAATGGTCGCAATCTTCCCATCATGGGGAAAATGCATCACTCTAAAGAGTGTCGACACTACATCCTTCATGGCATAAACATAATCATGTCCAAGGAGAATAATGAAATCTAAAGCACCTTGGACCACCATAACATCGATACAGACAGTTTTCCCTCCTAGTGTAATAGGTAAATGAGGCATTAAAGGAAATTTCAACTCAAAATGGGCCTTTTAACTTTTATTCAAATTCCATGTCATCATGTGTTAGCCAATGAAATTGCTTTAAATTTGAAATACCGTATAGGTCTTAAACACTTTTTTAATATAAATTTGGGGATAGGTATCATAAAAAAAACTACTTTTTTTGTTTGTATTTTTGACATATCTCCCTGTGTTTTTACTCAAATTTTGATCAGGAGAGGTCGTTGGATGCAGAATTAAATTCTGCATCCAACGAGTACCCACTCAACATACTTTTGACGGACCTCGCTACCCCAAAAACAAGAAATACCTGAAAAAATGGAATGATGACATCATCATTCCATTTTTCAGGTATTTCTTGTTTTTGGGGTAGCGGGGTCCGTCAAAAGTAATCCGAGTGGGTACTTGTTGGATGCGGAATTTAATTCCGCATCCAACGAGCTCTCTTGATCGAAATTTGCGTAAAAACACAGGGATATATGTCAAAAATACAAACAAAAAGTAGTTTTTTTCTTTTCTTCCTCCAAAATTAATAAATATTACTTTATTATTTTAACTATTATTTTATTAGTTCATTTTAGGAGGCCCATTTTGAGTTGAAATTTCCTCTAATGAAGGATCCCTAAAGGTGTAGTAGGTTTGTGATTAAAAGCCAGTATATGATCGGTGGCTGGAATAAGCTGTCGTGAACCTAAAGCTTGCCAAGAATTTGAGGATATAATACTAATAGAATCCCCTTCGTCAACAATAGTGCAAAGCATCCTCCTAGCAGTAACGTTCACAACTATCTAGAAAGGAGCACTCAAATGAAGACAAGATTCTGTTAGGTTACTCTAGTCAAAGGAAATAACCTCATTACTTGGAGAGGATTCTGTCGAAATAGGAAAAATTTCCTCTTATCGAGAACAATCAGAAGGAAGCATAAAAACTTCACCAGGTTTGAGTTCATTCTCTACTGGAAGAAAAGAACAAGACGAAGATTTGGTCAAAACAACTACTTCAGTCTTAACACTCTTGGATAAAAGAGTGGCATCGAGTGGAGATGAACTCGAATCGACCACTTTAACTTCACTCTCCAAAGGAAGAGTTGAATCAACCATAGATGAATCCAAATTGACCACTTGGGATTCACTGTTGGAAGGAAGAGTGGGATCGACCACGAATGAAACCGAATCAACCACTTGGTCAACCAGTGGGATGTCAAGTGACAACTGACGATAACCTGTGGGAAGCCATTGGTGAGGAACAATAATATCTTCCAAAAACATATAAGCTTCATCCATGCGAGGAAAAAGGTAAGTAAAGTGCATGTCCTTACAGAGAAAGCAAGTATTTATGAATTTACCCTTCCGAATCTTAACCACAAAGTCACTGGTTGAAGGATGATCATCAGTATGATGACCAGAGGCTGATGACATCGGTTGTCAGGAAACCTTAAACCACTCTTACAAAACTAGGGCTAGACCATGACAATATTTCAGAAGGTGATCACCCTTGTAAAGCATGGAAGGGAATTTGGGCTCACGCGATTTTGGGGTGTGCACATCAACACTCTCTGTACTAGGAGGAGTAATTGGTTGGGACTTGTTTTTTTGTTCATTTTTCTTCTTCTTTTTATCCACCTAGCTACTAGTACTACAAATATCAACAGGAGAAGAGGGAGAAAGGGGAGAAGAATCATGTGGTGAAGAAGGTGAGGTATCAACATGAGGTTGATGCTCCCATGATGAAGTGCTAGGATCAAGAGCAATTGGTGTGCATGGGATAACTAGACTAGAGAATAAACAAACAGGTAATACGATAGTCAATCCAGGAAGGCTTAACGTAGCCATGAGAGGAGGACCAACATCCCCATATGGAGGGAAAACAAAAGACTTTCTTTGTGAAGGAGTGTCTTGCTTTGTAGTCCACGAAGGTGAAGCCATAACTATGTAACAAAACTATCTCTCTCTCTTAAAAAATCCTAACTATACATACAAAAAGCACTACTCAAACAAAAGCAATCAGAAAAATATGTGAGAGGATTGGATTAAAGGTCTGGAACCTCATGGGATTTTCAAATAACCACAACTTTCTATATACCATAGGTTCCAATAGTAGAGCACAACAAGGAGGATTGGGACCGCACCCTTTCCTGAATACCCGACTACCTGGACGATACATGCGTAGCAATCTCCCCGAGTGCTTGTTACGAAGAGAAAATTTCTATGGATTGGGGGTACCAAAACAGAAAGTATGACACCAGAAATAGATCTTTCCCAATATGAAAAAACAGTAAGAAAATATAACACTAAGGGATATCAAATCATACCTTATTCCATACTGTTGAATTATATCCCCGTTAAGCTTTTCCAATGCAATTGCAATTACAATTTTCTCTCAACAACAACAAAAAAAGAAAGCATGATATATATAAATGTGTTAAAGCTATTCTAGCATATATAATAAACCATGTATAAGAAATTAAATACATCCATGGATTCAATATTCATATTTAAAATGCACACGAATTGGACAAGAAAATATATTTCTATTAATAAATCAGAGATACAATAGTGACAAACTCTGTCGGCACTTTCGCGAACCGAAGAAACCAATTCCTCCACCTGGGCCTCCACTACTTCAATCCTCCATCTCTCAATAGAAATATCACAAAGAAAAGGCAAGCTTGGGAAGAATACTATGTGCTCCAAGGGACAAAGGGATGCATAGTCAAGTATAAGCAAAGCTGAGGCAAAAATGGACTATAGTTTTCTTGCTCTTGAATTTCTCCTCCTTCAATGTATCCAAGCAGTTCCTTGTATAACACTCCAACCAGGTAATAGAGGTTCGAATCCGAGCGTTCTCAATGCATTTGGAAGGCCAAGAGTCAAGTTATTCGGAATCATATAAGGAAAACTCCAAAATTATTTGGACTTATGCACACATCCCGATGTATGTGGGTTTGAGGTCAAAAGTCACGTGTATACACGAGTATAGCTTTATAAGTTGTGTACAGGAATAAACAGGTGTTTTTTAGGGATGATCTAGGAACATCAAATTATAATACAAGTCCATGGGGTCTAAGGATTCTACAGAGAGATAGGGAAGGCCATAAATGTGTGATCTACCTAGTGTGGTAAAATAAGCTATAACAGATGCCCCCTAATGTGTGAGGTGAGAGGGGTAACATGATGGATGAAATACATTATAAAATCCATCATAGAAGTGGAGTAATGAAGACCCAGGTGGAAGAACCAACCACTCATCAGTATAATACAATAATCAATCTCTGCATGTGACTGCAAATACATGGAGCAGTTCTTTTTACATAAGAGTACAATCTCAATGAATAGGCATGATATACAAAATGTCATGTGTGGTCATCGCCACGTACAATATACAATGAATAAAGATCTCCATAATGGATGAAGATATCTTATATACACTGGAAATACGGGAATCATGATCACGAGAGCTGAAATCTCATGAATACTAGCACAATCAAGGAGGTAGCATATATGGAATGCCACCAAGTTGGAAGGTCTTATACACAAACTGCTACGAGTACATGTCCTACTATGTGAATAGATGTGTAGAGGTAGAACATAGTAGCACATCATCTGATTACCAGTCATTGATGTATACTGTTAACAGACGTGAGATAACCCACCTATAATGAAAATGGGAATCAAGATACAGAGTGAAATCTAACAAGTGTGAATAGATGTGTTGAGGTCGAAAACTTGGAAGACTCCATCGATTAGGGGACATTGATGTATTCTCAAAACTATCAATGGCGAGAGAACCTACCCCTGAGGATTGTAAGTCTCAAGGCACTCAAATGACTCTAGAATCCTATTCCAGAATAAATGATCTGATGTTAATGGGATGGGATCTGCTGGAAGGAGGGAATTAAGGCATCCCCCATCAACCAACATGAGGTACTCAACAATGCTATATAATGTGGAAGAACTCAACGAACAAGATGTGCGTCAACCAGTAACAATACTGGGAATGGCCGACATGCAAAGTCAAGATAACTGAGGAACGACCAACTCAGGCTTCACCTTCCTTCGAACAAGAGCATAAGGCAATTAATGACTGAAGGTAGGCAACATGGACTTGATATGCAAATTTTCATCCGAATTTTTATGTTTTTTTTTGTGGACTTTTTCAAATATTTTGAAGAGCTTGAAAAAGAAAAAAAGTGTTGTATAGTACATAACTAGGAGGAGACGAGTTCCAGGTATAGGAAAGCTAGTTCCAAGTAGTGGAACATACCTATTCTCAATGCAAGGAAACATGTGCAAGATAATGACACTTGGGGGAGGTCTCCTCCTAGTAAAGGGGTGATCAATATGCAAAGGATATGTAGAAGGATCTGTTTGGCTAGACATGAGACAATCTCGGGCTATATGGCTGATAACTCGAAGTCAGGGAGCTCGCATAAAGCTCAATAAGGCAAGAAAAACTCATGAAATGCAATTAAAACTTGGCATATACAAGGGAGTCCCTATGGGGAAAATCCAGCATAAAGTTCAAGATGAGTATGAAGCTCTTGCTCAAGGACATGGCGGGACTAAAAGGGGACTCCCACAACCTAAAGGAGGAAACTCATCATGGGAACCAAATGTAAAGAAGGGGCTAACTAGGGCACCCATGTATAGGAAATATCAACCATTCACTCAATACAACTTCTAACAGCAACATGAAGGCTCTGTGATATCATGGAATGGGTTAGTACCTAAGGTTAAAATGAAATGGTGATAAGGTCATGAAAAATGAAGGCGGATGTAAAATCCTAACATATATGTCAGTTCAGACATTATACCTGTAATGGGAACGAACGAGTCAAAAACTCAGAGAGAGTGTACAAAAAATGGACCCTACATGACAACAATATTAGTCCAAAACAACTGCAAATAGTCAGTAAAGATTCCAAACTATAGGATATAGGGAGGATTGACCATGACAACTACATTCAAAATAAACAGTGCAGTGGACGATGGGACATAAGAAGGAATGTAAGGTGTAGACCCAAAGTTCATGTATCCCCTACAACCCCCATGAGGGTGAAAATTAGTGTTAAGATCGGATGAAGGGATCCAAAATACTCCGCAAATGGATTAGAGGATGGAATATGACTAGTCCCAAATCTATGAGCAATATAAGGGGTCATGGTGCCTCCCAGTCCAACACTAGGGTTCACACTAGGACCTGGAATGGGTGATGGGATACTAGTAGTGATATAAGGCATGCCAAACATAAAAGGACCCCAACTCAAGAGAACATAAATATACTCAACTAACTGCAATCCCTAAATCCAACTAGCGCACAAAGAGCATACTCCTAAGAAAATATATAGCTAGAATGCAAGCAAGCCAAGGGGAGGATAAATGAGCTCCCAAATGCAGCAAGTATGTCTTACCTAGGAGAGGCTCGATACTCCCATACACTACAAGCGAAGGTACATAACCAATTATAGTTTCCCTTAGCTTCAAAGTGTAAAGCGAATGTTCTTTTCGACCCCTACCTGGCCAGGACACCTACAAAATAACCTCTGCAAGTACCCCCTATGATACCTTGGTAAGGAAACTAAGGTCACCCTAATATAATCAATTCTCAAACAGATAGTCGTAGGTGGGATCCACCGTATGGGAAGGGTAGAAAATCCTGAAGCCTGAAAGCACAACTAGTACCCCAACATTGCACCAATCAATACCTCAAAGGCCCTCGGTTACGAATACAATCCTAGAAATATCTTCGGCACTCACAAAAGTGACCAAGATCTATCCCAATCACAATTGCTCAAGTTTCCTCATGCTTGACTCCTGTGTAAGAGGAAATTCCTAAGAAACACTAATTATACCAAGTATTTCTCGCTCTCTCATGGATAGACACCTAATTGTTTGTGTTTAGTAGTCTTGGAGAATTGACTCACAGTGAACTATTCCAAGACTCTAAATCCTAATCGTGTTGGTGAACCCTATAAAATAAAAATGTGTAGTTCATTTTAGTTAAGCGTTGATTTTGATCGTTGTAATTACTTAAAGGGAAATGGTCATGCAACTAATGATATGAAGACTCAACACTGAAATAAAAGTGTACACCTAACAAATAATGGCAAGTGCAATATTTGTAGAATGAAAAACAAGGTATGCCACTACATGAGATGCATAAAAGATTATTCATTTATGAATTCCAATGCAATCCTTCCTATATGAAATCCTAAACATAACTCTCATACAATAAATCTAATGCAAGTATCTCCTTAAATCCATATGTGAGATGCAAGTAAGAATGCAACTATTTTATTTTTTTGAAAATGCAATAAAAGTCATTAAAATTCTTGGTCTCTGCAGCAAGCATCAAACACAAGCCATGAAAGACACTGAGACAAAAAGACTAATGCACTAATGGAAAAACAAAAAAGGAGATAAAGGACTAAAATTACTTTAAAGAAAAATCCATGAAAAAGAGGTCTCTGGTCATAAAAGAAGCAGTCAACAGACAACATCAGTACCCAGGAGGACTCAGCCACACTTACAACCCACCCATCAAATTCCCACAACATCAAACTCAACCAAAAGGGAGGATGTACACAACAATTCAAATAAAATTTGCGTATGTACGTGACTTTTAGCCAAAAACCTGCATGTATACGTGACTTTTGGCCAAAAACATGCATGTATACATGACTTTTGGCTAAAAACCTGCATATGTACATGACTTTTAGCCAAAAACTAGCATATATAGAGAAGAAAGTGGTAAAAAGTAGGCCAAGGGTCAAACCAATCTAGGGGAGTGTAAATGGATGAACATACTACTAAATGCGACACAAAAATGGGGAGAAACAAAGAGCAAGTCAAGTACATTGTGCCCACAACCCCAAACAAAAAAAATGAATGTCCCCAGCAGAATCGCCAATTCTGTTACGGAGAGAAACTTCCTATGGATTGAGGGTACCACAAAAAATAGTATGACACCATAAATGAATCTTTCCCAATATGTAAGAACAATAATAAAATCTAACACTAAGCAATTTCGAATTGTACCTTATTCTGGACGATTGAAGTAGATCCTCGTTGATCTTTTCCAATTCAATTGCAATTACAATTTTCTCTCAGCAACAACAAACAAAGCAAGCATGACATATATAAATGTGTTATATCTATTCTAGCATATATAATCAACCATGTATAAGAAATTAAATACATCCATGGATTCGATATTCATATTTAAAATGCACATGAATTGGAAAAGAAAAGATATTTCTATTAATAAATCAAAGATACAATAGTGACAAACTCTATCGACACTTCTACGGACTGGAGAAACTGAGTCCTCCACCTGCGCCTCCACCACTTCAATCCTCCATCTCTCGATAGCAATATCACAAAGAAAAGGCAAGCTTGGGAAGAACACTATGTGCTCCAAGGGACAAAGGGATGCAGACACAAGTATAAGCAAAGCTGAGGCAAGAATGGACTATAGTTTTCTTTATCTTCAATTTCTCCTCCTTCAATGTATCCAAGGGGTTCCTTAAATAACACTCCAAAGAGGTAATGGAGGGTTGAATACGAGCATTCTCAAGGCATTTGGAAGGCCAATAGTCAAGTTATTTGGACTCATATGAGGAAAAATCCAAAAGTATTTGAACTTATGCACACATCCCAATGTATGCGGGTTTGAGGTCAAAATTCAAGTGTACACGTGAGTATAGCTTTAAAAGTCATGTATAGGAATAAACATGTGTTTTTTAGGGATGGTTTTGGAACATAAAAGTATAATACAAGTCTATGGGGTGTAAGGAGTCTGCAGAGGGACAAGGATGGCCATAAATGTGTGATCTACTTGCTGTGGTAAAATCAGCTATAATAGTGTTTTTCTCAGTGTATTGTGATGATAGTACATCCAAAGGGCTATACTTAGATGGTCACAGGATTCCTAAAGGTGTCTCCCGATATACGCAAGGTACGTGGGAGCTCCACTCCATAGTAGCGTTGTCTAATGCACAACCGTTTGACAGGAGCCTTCTGATATACTACTGAGTACATGAAGTACCTTTCGATATACCTATAGGGTATGTGAAAGGTCGTTTGATATATCGGTTGGTACGTGGAAGAACTATAAGCCCTCAGGATGCAGTGCAAGAAATAACTGACATCTCCTACGTTTAAAGACATTGGAACACATCTTTAACCTATCACACAAGTTGCTGTAGATTTTAAACCTAAGCTAGTGCTTAATTTTATCTTAAACAATTAGGTGGATGCATGAGGTGAGGACATAAAAAGTGAAACCATGTAGTATGATTTTGTGAAATTTCACTTTAAATTTAAAGGTATTCCCTACTTAAGGAAGAGAGAGGGAGGTTCAATTCCTTGAAACATAGAATAAATCCCATACACAAATAAAATAAACTTGCTTACATGGTCCTTTCCTAAGTGAAACAAACAAATTCTTCTCTTTTGAACTGAAAAAAAAAGTGAGATATCTAATGAAAAGCAAAAAAATATTGTTAAAACGTTTATACAAAAGTGTGCATATTTTTAAACTAAAACGAGAATAAACTAATCACAAAATTTCTACAATAATATTTATATGGAATTTGCACACTTTTTGAAGAAAGGAAAAAACATACAAAAATCATGTATAACAAATGAAGAAAAACTGAAATGAATCTTTTCTTGTTCTTTAAAAAAAGATAGAAATCAGAGATCTGGAATAACCAAGTTCTATTCAAAACCAACTATGAAGCTTTAAATACCAACATCAATCACAATTCTTGAAAATACATATCAATTCATACACACTCGTTTTTTTTAATATTTTGATTGAGTTTTCTATTAAAAAATGAATTGCAGACTTCAAAATACAACTGTAACAATATGAAGCATGGATCCAAAATACCAATAAAAATCATTTTAAGAATCAAATACAAAACAGGGATAAGAAGAATACCTGGCACCATGAGTTGCAGGTGTTGAACATGGTATTACAAGCCTGAGCACCTCTTCTTGTCCATAGAAAAAGAGCGATGGAACCGCCTATTTTAGGTTCACACATGAGCATTACCAGTTCCAGTACCTCTTCTTTCACACAGAAAAAGGGCAGTGGCATCGCTTCTTTCACACATAAAAAGGGAGGTGACAGCTCTAGAACCACACTTAATATATAGTCTAGGGGCAATGCCTGACATTGTGATTTGAAAAATAAATAATGCAATAGAAGAGTAAGTTACAGACTGAAAAAAGAACCCAAACAATCACCAAAAAACCCAGTGAACTAAAAATATGAAGATTCAAAGGCCGATAGAGGGAAATCAATCAAATTCAAAGCAGATCTACAGATCTATAAATTGAAAAAGTAGATCTAAAAATTGAAAATGAAGGTGGAGGTATCAACTTACCAAATATTCATAATTTGAATTAGATCCCTAGTGTGGTCGACACTTTTGTTAGCTGGAAAGACACACCTCCTATGGATAGGAGCTGTTTCCCTATATCTGAATGGTTCAGGTCTAGAACAAAACACAAACACCAAATGTTAAACTTCCCCTATATCCGGTTAATCACTTGAATGTAATTCCATGATACTTATCTTAAATATTTTCCTCTCTATCCTTAAAGATTTATCTTTTGATACTGCAGAAGAACTTGTGAAAGATGGACACCAACAAGAAAAACATGATAGCATACAATATAATCAACTAGATCTATGCTTGTGGCCAAGGAATTAAGAAATACATACAAATGAAACAGTAAACATGGGAACGAAAATACATTTTTTATTAGAAATTATTGGAGAGACTACAACCTTTATGCCTTGGCGTTGAGAGTTCCTTCCAATGGCTCCTTGCCTCTAACTTCACCTTTCTTCCAATAGCTCAAGAATTATTTTGACAAAGTTTGGGTATGCAACACAATTCTTCCTCCCTTCACCCATGGGGGATGAGCCAGTAGTTAAAGGCATGGGAGGATAGGAATGGTTGAGGATCTCATGGGTGAGGTAGAGATAAGATAAAAAAAGGGAGGATATCAAGCTCTAGGTGGTCCTAAACCATAGGGATGAGGCTCCATGAAGGAAAGCTTCGATAAGCCTCTCGAAGCTTCTCTTTTTTCCTTGAAAACTCGAGCACCGCTCCTTTAATGAAGAAAACATGCGGTGTTAAGGGGGT
Organism: Pseudotsuga menziesii; assembly: GCA_001517045.1. Lineage (NCBI taxonomy): Eukaryota > Viridiplantae > Streptophyta > Pinopsida > Pinales > Pinaceae > Pseudotsuga > Pseudotsuga menziesii. Next base: position 5,425 of record LPNX011051369.1, on the reverse strand, counting down.
AAATCTTCTTACAGTAAGGAGAAGAGCAGTGGCACCACTCTTTGCTAATGGATCAGGAGCGTTGCTGACTTGGGTAACAATTCTTGTCAATGGAAGAGGAGTGTTACCAGCTCAAAACAAGGAAAATTTGCAAGGGGATAATTTCTTCCATCATTTCTCTAGGGAAAAATTTGAGGGATTGGAGCAGACAAGGGAATACCTATATCATAACATGATTGTGATGATATTTATGTGTAACAGTAACTCCCAATTTTTAGTGTTGATCTTGGGCTCTGAATAGTACCATAACTTATCATACTTATTTTGAGGCTAGTAAATGAAATTTCAAATCTACTTCTCATTGACGATTGGAAGAACTACCATGATACACAAGGTAATCCAACATGAAAGGAGCATCTAGAGCTAGCTAACTCAGTTGACCAACCCTACCTGAGGCGTTGATAAAAGAAAAACAAATGTAAGCTAAGGGAAGCATCAAAGAAATAAGACTATGTTATATGATGCATAAATAAATATTAAATATAATATGTAAATTATATATATATATATATGTATGTATGTATGTATATATGTATGTATATATATATTATATATATATATATAATTTATGTATATATGTACATACATACATATATATATATAT
>LPNX011051304.1:300380-344829 GCA_001517045.1 Pseudotsuga menziesii | reverse complement strand
GATAAGTGATCTTGTCCATTTTTACTTCTGCAACCATATTTTCTGTTAATGAATGTTATGAACATGTTGAATGAATGCATGTATGAATGTACATTGAATTCCGCTGTGTCTGATAAATAATTGCATCTGTGTATGATAAATGATCATGTATGCATGTCTAGTTCAATGCATTTCTTTCAGCATTCTGTTTCAGCAATTTTATGCATGTACATGTTCATGGGGCTCTTAGCCCGGATGGTTAACGCCATGGGGTCGCGCCCTCTTCGCCGGTCGGAGGGATGGGGACGTGACACCAAAGATCTTTATAAACTCTGCATAACTTAAATAGGGTTTATACAAATTTAAACAAAAGAAAAACAAATTCTATTTAAATTACTATAAAAAATGTTAAACAGGCCAAGGTTCGAGGCCTGTAAAGGCTATTTTATCAAGAAATGAATATTAACTGAAAACTGCAATAGCCGTGTCTAAACCCAATGAAGATAGGTCGTATCCATATACCAATCCATTCCCATAAATTTAAATAATAAACAAAATACCAAATTTACACAGAGTAATATTAAAACTCAAAACCCAAGCTTCAACAATTCTTTGAACAACGACAGCAAGTATTTCCTGCGTTAATAAAAATACATACAAGTAATTTTGATATTCGGTATATCATTCATAGAGTAAACCGAGAGAAATAACGAAGGAGCAAAACCCAGATAGCAACAAAAAATGCAGTATAGCAGTACTATATTCTAAACAATATGACATAAGTAGCATCAACGGTTTCGAAGGAGTTTTTCTTCCATCCTCAATAAACTAGGTATCTTTTACCCAGAACATTACTGGAAGTTAAAAATGGTTTTAATAAACCATACACAGAGTAGCATGAAGAGATCTCAAACAAAATCCCAAAGACTGTAAAGATTTACAGTAAGTTCTTCTTTATGTACAAAAACAACCATGATACAACTTCCCACAGACTCCGCAGTTTGAAATCTAAAGGGGTTTCAAAACTTTAACTCTGTACTAACAATATTACAGCCCGGAGGCTTATAAAAACACTTTACATCACTGCCAAAAACACAAGAAATTATACCATCAAAACGAAGGAGGGTCGTAAACTCCCAAAACCAAGCCAAACCCTAAAGAAACTCTGTGTTTCAGCGTTTCCTTTTTATTATCACACTATTAGACCATCAAAGGATCGTAGCGTTCCAAGGTTCATAGGTCTTACTAGAACCTTGTCGATGTTGGTACCCATGACCCAAGCTTTGCTCACCAAGCTTCATCTTTTGGAAACTAGCGAAACCCTCCCTGTCAGTCAACAGCAAAAAGAGGTTAAAACTCATAGTTACGACTTATAATCCTTCACGACAACTGGGGAAAAAAATTTGTGCAAAAGAACAAGCTTACCTCAGCAAACTATTTCTCTATGTTGGGCTGAGGCATGGAGTCGAAGATCATGATTATGGTTTTGATTTTATGCATAGGCTGAATGAAAGGTTGAACAATGGGAAGGCCAAGATCCCTTCAGCTCTCCTCACCCATCCCACAGTGCAACAGATCAACGTTGAAGATTAACACATAGGGTTAAAACCTTTTTAGGGTTTACATCTTTGACGGCTGGAAAGCACTAGAACCTTTTGGCGTGTTTTACCACCCCAGTGGTTTAAATCTTTTACACCCACTTTCTATTGTTGCAAAGCGACCCATTATTTGTCCATAGTCATTTATTTATCACTTGATGTTTGTCCCTTACTCTCTTTGAGTTTGTATAGGATGTAAAGGATAGGGCTACCCTTCTTTTGGAGAAACCTGCAAATAGTTCAAAGTTAACAATGCTTTAGCTTCATAAGCTAAGTAAGACCCTTAAAAACCTTGAAACCTAGTTTCAACATAGGCTTAATAAGTTGAGAAATGAGAATATCAAAACACGACGACATCTATCTTTTGATAAAAGCAAGTTAAGCACTTAAAACATAACTTACGACAAAGCAAGCATAACTCATCAACTTTTGAAATAACTGATGTAAATTGAAGACTTGAAACCTGTATAGTGTTATAGAAATCTTATATGGATTTACCAGTTTTGAATTGATAAGTTAATTCTTAGGTTGAATAAAAAAAAAATTTAAAGTAAAGTTAGATTAGGTCTTATACCGATCTAAACATTCAGTAACGAATTTTTTATTATTTGATGAAATTATGGGGTTGTTACACACCAAGACCATACCGTGTCATCAAAACACTCTCCAATGCTAGGGTAATCACTGTGTTGTCTGTATGTGTCTATTGGTGAGCATGACCAGCCATATCAGTAAACCCTAGACGCCATTGCCAAGGAATTCAGAGACTCACGAAAAAGGGCATTCAATGTTTGCCATCTCGATTATGGAACCCTTTAGTACTTATCATCCTAGTTTCCTGGAGTAATTGCCCTTTTGGTGTTTGGTTTGCTTGTGTTAGATTTGTTTCCCACCAAACGAAGTTAAAAGTAAAGTTGTGCATTGTAAGGAAATGTAATCTTCATCTTAAAAGTAAAGTAATTGCCCTTTTGGTGTTTGGTTTGCTTGTGTTAGATTTGTTTCCCACCAAACGAAGTTAAAAGTAAAGTTGTGCATTGTAAGGAAATTCAATTCTTTAATCTTTTGACATCCTAATTTTCATATATATAAAATGAGCAAAGAAATCATAATGGTCCACCTTTTGTGGGTGCCTTATAACTACTACGTGTAGGTGGAGTCAGAATTATTTATAACGAAAGGAGTAAACTTACTAACTCCGGGTACGATAACATAATCCATGTAGGTGGAGTCAGAATTATTTATAACGAAAGGAGTAAACTTACTAACTCCGGGTACGATAACATAATCCATGCTAACATGGTCAATGATTCGGTTGCTTATGGCCCATTTTTCTTTCCCAAATGACTTTAGATTAACCAAAGTTTATGTATGGTTTGTTATTACTGGTTCTTCGAAGTAACTAGATGTAAAGAATTTAGTTCTGAAAAAAAAACTAGATGCAAAGTATTCATAATTGGTATTGAATTTGATTGTTGTTTTTTAATAAACCATCAACATTTAATTTTTTTCTTTCTTTCTTAAGTAGCATACTTTGATCTATTTATATCTTTAAATTTTTTATGATAAAGATAATTTAAAATGGGTCAAATTGAGTCATTAATGTGTGTGTTTGTGGTAAGGTATACTTTGATCTATTTATATTTTTCAAATATTTTTAGGATAAAGATAATTTAAAATGAGTCAAATTGAGTCATTAATATGTGTGGTTGTGGAGAGGAAATGGTTGACATTTACGTGGAGTGAAAAATGTAATTCATATTCATTTATGTAGAGTGAAAATGTCAACTTTTAAATTTATGTATGTAAAAATTTGGAATTAATTTAATATAAATATTTAAAATAGAGTGAGTTAATAAGTGGATAAAATAAATAAAAATGTGTAATTTATTTTTTTCTAATAAGACAGTGTATTTTTTTATTTTTATTTTTCCAAAATAGGAAGATTTCGATCATCTTAAAAGGGTAAAAAATTATAAAGAAAAAAGTTTCAAGGTCAAAGATCACATCAACTCCAACATTTATCTGATGGATCTATCAAGCACGCAGAGGCATTCAATTTGTTGAGGTGTTATTTTTTTAATGACATCTTATTTGGTACATGAAAGAAATTAATTACTTTTTATTTTTGGTACATAACGTTAGTTGAGTAAGGTTACACATCACCCCCATATTAGGTTATAAGCACCATGCTACTCTTGGTACACAAATTGAAGTAAATGAAATTGAACTTTAACTTCCTCCTCAATCTAAGGAAGAACTTCAACAAAAATAAGAATGAGTTTGTCTACTAATTAACTTAATGCGTGTAAATGAATATAAATAAATAGAATTAGATTGGTTCACAAACTCAAATTTTAAGGACTACCAATCATTATCTCTCTCTCTCTCTCTCTCTCTCTCTCTCTCTCTCTCTATATATATATATATATATAACTTGGATTTAAACAAAGTGTGTTTATATTTTCTTTAATATTTATGAATGATCTTGTTATACATTCCTCTAATTTTTGCCTTAGTAAATTTTTTAACTTAAAATTCAGTGTAAATAAAAATATTAAAACATCTTGATATTAAGATAAAGATAAACTTAAAATTTTAACACAAAGTAAGCTATCTACCTGATGATTTGCGTCGGGCCCCACCCAACGTCATCAAGTAGATAGCTCACTTTGTTACCCATCCATCTCCGTCTCCATCCTCCAGTCGGCTGACTGTTCGACGGAAACCTCTCGCTCAAGTCGTCTGTCTAGGCCACCATCCCGTTCATTCCTCTTACATACTCTCACTTGTGAAGGCACTTATGATCCTCCCATGCTCATTTGTCTTACATACTCTCAACGCTTTCAATTAAGACCCCAACCAATGCAAATACCATACGTTTATACACCAAGGATTTCTCATTTAGTTTCGACCACTTGGGAGCTATAGAACATTACGAAGTAACTGTATAGCCAATTTACTATGAATAGAAATTTACATGTTGTGCAGTATTCAATGACATTCAGTACAATTGTCTCTCGCAGAGTTAATATATACCTTAAACTTTCACCAGCGCGGTTTCTCTGTATAATATGAGAGTCTTTCAGAATTCTCACATGAATTGTAACTTATGTCGATTTATATTTGCTCTTGCCTTATAGCTGGAAGTGCCTTGTACATATTGTGCATTAAACTGCATCTCCAAAAGACTGTATAATATGCCTATTATGCCCCATCTCCCATTATGCCTATATAATATAAGCTACATGAGGAACCATTTAGTGCACTTGTTGGCAATGTGTGCATGTGATATTGAGGGATGCATGGATGAAATGTGCAATTATGACATGTAGGTTTAAATAAGAAATTCATAGAGGTTTAAATAAGAAATTCATAGAAAGACGAATTAGTATCAACCATTTAAATTCAAATTTCATCAAACCAATATATTTAAGTTTTAATTTCAATTCTTTGTTTTGTTAACAATTGGTTAGAGTGAACTTCTTAAGGGAGTGGATTGAATCCTATAGCACCATAAATGTTTGGACAAGATAAACCGTCACTTATGGTATTTGCATTTTTTTATGCACATTTATGCTCGTTTGTTATAAGTTCAACCATCCAATGTTAAATTATGTTTGCTTAGCCTCCCCTATCTCTAGTAATCATATTTCAATGACTTTTTGTTACCCTTGCCAAAGGTATGAGCTTGTACTCGTTTTCATATTCAAATTTAAATTTTATGTTTTGCATTTTATTTTATGACCTAAAATTTAGAAAGCATTGAAAGTACAAACGTATGGTGTTTTCATTTTTTATTTTATGACCTAAAATGTAAAATGTAGAAACCCTAAGAGTGTGTAAGAGAAATGAACCTAGCAGGATCGTATCAAGCTAGAATTGTTGGGCGTAGTACCAAAACAATGATAGTCGTTGGAGGTTTGGAGGTTTACTAACACAAAAAATTAGTAGACAGCAAGGCTTTAAATTTGTTTGGAGAGGAGAAATGCAAACCTGTGAATTAGAAGGTTAATAATCAGAGCAGTTTGATACGGGAGCACTAGTCATTGTGAGAAACATATTCTATGAATTTCTTGTCAATGCACATTAGAGTCATATGATGTGGAACTTCAACGTTGTTTTAGGGATCAATGGGCCAAAAAAATCATATTGATTCACTTTTTAGACTGAGAAATGGTTTCAAGTCTAGCTGTGAGAGGAGTGACAGAGTCTCAAATTATTTTCTTATTCATTGTAAAAGAATATGACCTAGAAACGATAGATTATAGTGGATAAAATGAACTGGATCACCCATAGAAATATTCATCGTTCACGTGTCTTTCCATCATGTTTTGCATACTAGAGATTGATTAAATTTAACTTGATCTTGCCTTGCAAGGTAATTACAAGGGTTTGAATGGTCTAGGAGGCCGCCTGCTGGAGTGTGGAGACGGAGATGGTAACAGAGTGAGTCTATTGGGTGGGTCCTGGTGAAAATCGTTGAGTAGATAGCTTACTCCTTTTAACATTGTTCATAATATATAATTTTAATAAATTTATTTAGAAAATTATTATATGGATAGTTGTTTTTATTTGAGATTTTCGGAGTGGACAAGCACTTATGCTTTTTCTAGGTTGCAGGATATGAGATAAGTGTACTGGCCAAAACAAAATGTGTTTATATTTTCTTTAATATTTATGAATGATCTTGTTATACATTCCTCTAATTTTTGCCTTAATAAAAATTTTAACTTAAAATTCAGTGTAAATAAAATATTAAAACATCTTGATTTTAGGAGAAAGATAAACTTAAAATTTTAACACTATTCACAATATATAATTTTAATAAATTTATTTAGAAATTTAGAAATTTATATGGATAGTTGTTTTTATTTGAGATTTTGGGGGTGGACAAGCATGTATGTTTTTTCTAGATTGCAGGATATGAGATAAGTGTAATGTCCAAATTGATTCTTTACAAATTCCAAATAAACAATTATTAAAAAAAGAATATAAAAAAGAATTTATGCATGAATAATGGGAAGTTGATAATCACAATTTGTGAGAGATAACTCACTTAACTAAAATAAGGAGAGAAGAAGTCACTTGATAACTTTTTTTTCACCAAAATGGTTATATTTTATTTTATTTTTTTAATGCTTAAGAAATTTGAAGGGCCTTCGCCCAATTACATCTTTTCACAAATATACATTTCCAGTTCTTCACTACTTCTCATTTCAGAGTTATGCTATTAGGTGCATCAAACTTGGTTCGTCATTCACACTTAGCATTCCTTGAGGTAGAAGACAGCCCTGGTTTGCTTTAAGATTTGTCGACTTGTTCAATTCACGAAGAATATGAAAAGAGGAGACCGAAGCACAGTCTATCAATATGAAGTGCAACCTTTGCATAGTCACGATCAAACTGAGATTAGTGAACTTTGAAGCAAAATTTAAAACTTTAATTATGATTTATGAGTCTCCGAATATTTGAATATTGATGTGCCCAGCTTCTTTGGTTAGTCAACAAGATTTTAGAAGAGCATTTAATTCTACTTGATTATTTGAAAGATGGCCTAATCCCTAACTAAAGCTGGTTTGTAGACTTCCTCCCAGATAGAAGATCAGTCCACCTACTCCGGCCTTCCCCGGATTTCCTTTTGACGCACCATAAAAAAAGATTGAAACTTTATTCTTACTTTGCCACCAACCTGAGAATTCTTTTTCGGAACTTCTTACTTGCCAATATGGACTGGTAACAAGCCTTCTGAAACTCAGCTGAATTTTGTCCGCCTTTAATAATCCAAGCCATTTATGTTCAACTTTGGTTTTATTGGGATCAAGATAAATGTTTCCCACAGCTTCCAGGAGCAGAGCCTTAGCTTTAATTGCAACTATATCTGGTTTAATGGATTTGTTATTGAAAATCAAATCATTTCTTGCTAGCCAAATTTTCCACCAAAAGAATTTTGGGATAGCTTGCCAAATTTTCCTCCATTCTTGACTAGTGGAAGAAATTCTTGGATACCTAAGCTGCCAATTGGAAAATAGATTTACAGGATCAATGTTAGAAGGAGGAGAGACCGACAGCCCACTCAAGAACTGGGCCCAAGCTTTCTGAGTAAATTCACATCCAACAAAAATGTGTTCGAAAAATTCATCAGCTTGCTTACAAAAGCAACATCTGAAAGCACCAAAAAACCCTCTTTTTAGCAGGTTTTCACCTGCTAGAACTCTATGATGCATGAGAATCCAGGAGAAGAAGTTAACTTTTGGAATGCTAGGAGATTGCCACAATCATTTCAAGAAATTTTCACTGTGAGGAGATGTCAAAATAGGTTGAAGAGACTGATATCTTGTTGCTGCCGAATAAATTCCTGTAACTCCCCAGCCCCACGCATCCCTGCAAGAAGTATGAATCGATGCCAAACCGATCAACTTATTTAACAACAGATTGAATTGAGAATTGAGCAAAGAAACACCACAGTCTGGAAGCTTTTGGAACACACACGAAGCCCAACATCCTGAAGAGTCCCAATCTTAAATGTCTGACAGACGCAAAAGGCCTTTATTGGCCAACCAATATTTGATCTCAACAATAGAAGGATCGGAGTTGAAAGGAGAATTATCATTTATTTGATCATCCCATAAAAAAATTGTTGTTTCCTGGTATACGATACAATTGTTGAGTGAATAATTCTAAGCCTTTTCTACAAAAATTCCAGATTATAGTGCCTTTAGGAGTATTAGACAACTGCAAATTCCACAGCGATCCACCTTTAAGGTATTGTTTCCAAGAAATTAGACTGACGAGGTGTTTTTTGTTAGAAAACAATTGCCACAACAACTTACCTCCCATGGCAAGATTTACCAATCCCGGGTCTCTAATATACAAACCAACTTCAAGAACATGTCTCTTAACAGTGTCCCAACTAACCAAATGCAATCGGGTTTGATTTCCTTTGCCGCCTCGCCAGAGGAAGTCTCTTATCAACTTGGAGATCTGATCCACAATCAATTTTGGAGCCAGAAGGAGAGGGGAGTGATAAATTGGAAGAGCTAAGAGGGTTGACTTGATTAAAACAAGCTTCCCTGTCGTGGTAAGCCAATGACCTCCCCATGAGGCAATCTTGGCTTTTAACTTGCTAATAATTTCCAACCAAAGAGCAGGGGTATTTTGGCCCAAAGTTAGAGGAAGACCCATGTACTTGACCTTGTCCCAAAGGACAAATCCTTCAAATCCTAAAATTTGAGAAATATTTGCATAAGTTGAGGGATCTGCATGCCAACCATACACAATGCTCCTTTGATTGTTGATGAGAGCCCCTAAAATGACACAAAAATGTTGCACAATTTCTTTAAAGATTCTTTCCAACCTCAACGAAGCCCCACCCAAAAGAAGCGTAGCATCTGCAAAGAGGACGTGGTTGATATAATCAACTCCACTACCTGACTTTATGCCCAGGATAAACCCCACACTTTTACCTACACTTAAATTTCTACTTAGAGAATCTGCCATTAGAATAAATAGAAACGACGATAGCGGACAGCTCTGATGAAGACCCCTAGAAGCTTGAAAAAAAATTATTGGTTTGCCATTGACTAGTGGAGCTACCCAAGGTTTATCAGTACAAGCTTTGATCAGATTTATAAATGTTGAACTGAAGCTAAATGAGTTAAGAACTTTGTAAAGGAATGACATCTTTACCATGTCAAAAGCATTTGCAATGTCGAGTTTTATTAACATGCCCTTCTCATTTTTGTGGAAGCTGAAGTGCATGGCTTCTTGAACTTGAATTACATTATCTAGAATGTGACCTCCTTTTACAAATCCACCTTGGAGAGGAGAGATCAGCTTTCCAAGTAGAGGTTTGAGCCCGTTAGCTAAGAGTTTAGAGAGGATTTTATAAGATGCATTACAAAGAGAAATAGGTCTGAATCAATCAAAGGAGGAAGGTTTAACTTCTTTGGGAATTAAAGCAAGGAAAGTGGAATTGGTACTTCCACCAACTTTGGCTTTAGACTGAAAATATTTGACCATCCTAAGAAGATTTTTTCTAATTATATTACAGCATACTCTATAAAAGTGAAAAGAGAATCTGTCTGGGCCTGGAGCTTTGTCTGGATCCATAGACCAAATAAAATTAATGGTCTCTTCGTCCGAAAAGGGCTTCATTAACTCTTCATTTTCCTCTGCAGTCACAATACTAGGGATGTTGAATAGAAAATCAGAGGTTAAGCCAGAGTCAATAGCTCCATGCTCTTTGAACAGGCTTTGAAAATGAACTTCAGCTGCTTGTTTGATTTGAGATATGCCTTTAAAGGATTCACCAGTCGAAGAGGAGATTTATGAGATATTGTTGTGGGAGAGCCTGACACGAAATTGTTTATGGAAAAAGGAGGTGTTTCTATCTCCCGCAATCAACCATAAACTTTGAGATTTCAGTCGCCATAATTCTTCTTCTTGCCTAAATGCTCGAAAAGAATTTAACTGAGTTGTTTGTTCTTTTTCCAACAATGCAGGAGTGATCTCTGAGTCCTCCATTTCCAATTGTATAGCTACCAAATTATCCAAGGCCTGTTTTCTAACACTGCAAGGAGAGAGGGAATTGTTTTATCCAATCCTTCAACGCACATTTAGTATTTTTTAATTTCTTTTCCCGAGCGAAATGTGGAGATCCTGAAATCGGAATACTCCATGTATTAAAAACAATGGCCATAAACCCTTCTCTGACAATCCACAAGGGACTCAACTAGAAACGGATGGGACCGAGGTCTTCTTCATCCTCAAGCTGCATCAAAACAAATTTGTGATCCAATGTGAGTTTTGGAAGAATGTTGGTGGAGATAATTTTATTTTCCAATAACACAAAGCTTTGAATCAAAAATCGATCCAGTCTGGCTGAAATGCAAGCAGCCCCAGAACGGTTGTTACTCCATGTATATCTACCTCTTTTAGGTTTAAAATCCATTAGATCCCAGGTTGAGATGAGATACTCCACTGCATTATGCATGGGATCTCTCCCACAGATTCCTCCTTTTTTTTCTTTAGGATCCAAAATGATGTTTAAATCTCCAGCCACTAAAATGTTAGATAGATTATTTGGTGCAAGAAACTCAGCCAAAGAATTCCAGCATTCTCTTTTCTCATGAGAATTAACAAGAACATATAAATTGAATATGGTTAGAGATATCTTACAAGATATGTGCTTGAGCTCGATGAATATCCAATGCTGCGTTTCAAATGAATTTATCAAAGAAAAAAGGTCCTCTGACCACAAGGTTTCAAGACCGTCGGATGAGCCCTGAGCACTCACAACCTTCCCTGCAAACTTTTTCCATGTCGTTTTACTTGTGGAAAGAATATTTCCCTCTTATATTTTTGTCTCTGGGAGCAGAAGAATATTGGGGGAATCCATTCTTATGAGGTCTTTAATAGATTCTACTTTCGAAGAGTTTCCCAACCCCCTGCAATTCCAAGAGACGATGTTCATTTAGTATTATCGGAATGGGGGGGGCTCCTTTTGAAGGTCTAGCCCGAGTATTCCTATTGATTGACATCTTTATAGTGGCTTGACTTCCTTGCATCTTAAGACGTTCGGCTTCTTCCTCCCGAACCGTCTTATGAGATTTACGCCCTTTTTTGGAAGACCTCTTGAGGGAATCTTCATCTAATGAACCAGAGTTGTCCATAGGTTTCTTTTTTTTCCATATCAACATATGTAGGAGAATGACCATCTACAGGAGAACCAAGCTCTGGATCCACTAGACCTTTAACTTCTTCACTTGCATGAATTTGAGATAAAGGAACTTCGCCCTCTTCAAGCACAGATAGCACTTGTTCTTCAGGGATGCTCAATACTTCAAAGTTGTTTTAAAATGATATTTCCTTCATAGCTGCTCCATTTCTTTTTGTTTTTGCCTGGAGAGATTGCTACCCGTCCCTATTTCTCCTCTTTGTCCCTTAGCTTTGTTTCCTTGCTTTGCTAAATTAGATTTTTGAACTTGAGTCCATTGTTCACCCTTCTCCTTGATAGCTTCTTTATCAACTTTTTTCTTACAAGATTTGGCAAAATGCCCATAACCATGACAAAATCTGCACTTAAAGGGCAATTGCTCGTAATCTAACTCTTGCACATGTGACCAGTCTGCTACTGTCAAATTGATAGCTTCAGGAATCCCTACCTCCAAATCCACTTCAACACAGATTCCAACACATGTATATTGGTCTCTTCTTTTAGCCCTATCAATATATTTCCCCAAGGTGTTTCCTATAGCTTTTAGAGATCCCGAGTTCCAACAATGGAGAAGAAGATGCGTCAACCTAACCCAAACAGAAACAACAGAAGGGACATCTTGATTCAGATCAAAATCCAGAATCCACTTGTTCAGGTAGAGCCCTTGAGGACCCATGAAATATGGCCCGTTTCTAAAGATTAAATCTCTATCTGCTAAGTTTTCAAAGAGAAAGACATAGTAACCCTTACCTATCAATTTGTTGCATATGCCTTCGGAGATAAGTGGATTCCATTTCCTTTGAGCCCACCCTTCGATTTCCTTGGGGGAAGGCCAAAGCCTAGTGAACTGGCTAATGAGGCCCCGTTCAACAATATTTAGGGTTGTTCGGCATGGTTGATTTAGAGGGAGATCCACCCTATGTATATTATCAAGCTTCGTGACAAATAATTGTTGGTTTTGATTGAGTTGACTCTTGCTGCCTGAAGCCACCAGTCTCCTGAAGGCATTAAGATCGGGGGAAGGGGAGGAGCCCCCTCCAACCACCATGACTTCAACACATATGCCCTCAGATAAAAGGAACTTGCAGCCACCGGGAACTGCACACAGAGACCAAGACAAACTCAAGAAGCAAGTTGCCCTACAGATCTTAGATCTTCACGCAGGCCTCCTTCACTGAATAGAGATAAGGCAGAGGAGCAAGGTTTCCAAAGGCTCTTCAAAACAACGAACCTTGAACTGGTCCAGCAAACAAAAACTCCAGAGTGCAAAGATCCAAGATCTTGAAGAATGAAGAACTTCGAACAACTCCCCTCACGAAGGATGCCAACAGGGCACACAACGCGGCATGGAACTTCATGCAGGCCTTTTTCACAAATAAGGGAAAGGCAAAGGAGTAATGAATAAGGAGCTAAGACTCTTTAATGTCTGCAACTCGCAATGCTCTAGGAAACAACACAAAACTTCCAAGAAGGCCACGCCCTCCACTAGCCAGAGACCTCCAACGTCTGATCCACCTGCCAGAAAGCCAGAGAATTATGAGGATGATTCAAGACAGATCAAGGAGCACAACAACGCCCTCCACTAGCAGAGGAGAGACAGAGCCTCCAACGACCAGACCACCTGCAACCCAGAAGGCAGAGTTCACTATTCAAAATTTGAAAATGGTTCTTGGAGCCAAAAAATTGCAATACTAAATTACAGGAAAAATACCTAAATTTGTCACTGTAACTAATAACTTATTAACAACACTTAATTTGTGACCTTTGCAATAAAAAAATTTGAAAATCATTATTTTTTTTCCATGAAAAAAAATGTAATATATTCATTAAAATAACATATTACATACATGTTCCATATTACACGGATCTATTTATGGTTTTAATCACCATCATTGTCATTAATTACATTTATTTATTTGTTTTTATTTAATTAAATTAATACCAAAAAAATATTTTATAACATTATTTTTTATTTTATTTTTTAATATATCCATCACATTTATTTTTAATAACATAATTTTAAATACTTTATTTCCTTTATTAACCACAACACCATTATCAATGACGTTTTTATGGCAACATCAATTCATTTGGGAAATTAATTTTAAATACTTTATTTGCATTATTAACCACAACACCATTATTAATGACGTTGTTATGGTAACATCAACTCATTTGGGAAGGTGGAGGCAACTTTTAAAACGAAACCACTAAATATAGGTTTTTTTTCTTTTCTTCTTTGTTCTAAAATGATCATAATATTGGATCCTCTTTTCTTTTTTTTTTCCTTGAAAAAAAAGCGTAATTTTATTCATCTTTCGAGATCAAAATTACATTCAGTATATTCACTTCCAGGTGAATTCCAGAGTCCATAAAACATGGATCCAATAATGAGACTGCCAGGTCTTCTGTAAAAAGCAAACAATAGCAATTTTGCTATAGATCATTAAATAGAGTCTCAGTCGATTTTCACAGTCAAAACTGAGATGACAAGCTCTGTCAACGAGAAATGCCCATATCGTTAAATATGGCATAGTGATAAACACATCCATGATGCAGTAACAACAGAAAGAATCCACAGAGGACTGCCAAAACACAAACAGCATATGTATGAACCTCCATCATACCCAACTAGCATACACATCAGGCATAAAACCCATCGTGAACACCAATACTGCCACCCAAAACAGACGATAACCACTGTCATATATATTCGAGAACAAAAGTCTGATAACCTAAAACATCAACATGTTTCAGCAATATACATAGAGCAAAAACAGCCCGCGACTATAGACCAGCCACAATGAACCCATCAACATGCTCTGTGGCATTCAAAAATTATCAATAAACTGCCTGTCAAATGTCTGAACATGAAACCATAATATAGTATCTCAGTCGAGATCCAGCCAAATTCCCATTGTGACAGCACTGTCAACTAAAAAACCATATCGAGGAACATAACACCGCAGACATAAATATTATGGAAGACCAGTATACCCATCAGCAGGCAACGGATCCCACCGTGAGTCCAAAAGTACATACACAGCATATATAAGAACCAACCATCATACACCTCGAGCATATACAACAGGCATAGAAAACCAACTGTGACAAAACTGCCAATAAAAACTGATAGCAGCTGTCATAAATAACATTATCTGTTAACCTGTGGCACTTCAAAAGTTATCAATGAACAGCCTATGAAAAAAAATCTGAACAATTCCTGCAATATATTCTTTCACCAACCAAGTGCCCATTTCCATCCCGAGCCCTTCCTTGGAAGCGAGGTCCGTTTCCTGGTTAATTTCCCTGTATACATGTCGGCACGAAAAGGAGTCAAAACGAAGGAGGATCTGTCGAATGGAAGATATAATGTGTGCTAATCTCAAATCCCTACATGCCTGTGTATGATTGATCCAGTTTATAACATTCAAAGAGTCCCCAAAAAAATTAAGAACAGTGCACCCTGTCTCCAATGCAAACACTAGTAGCAATTTAAGACTCATTAATTCAACAAAATTATTAGTGCCTCCCCCCAGCCCCATGGACATAACAAAAAAATGTGAGGCAGATAAGAACAGAATTGCACCACCGCCACACATATTGTATTGGGCAGCCCCATCAAAGAAAGCCCACGGAAGAGATTTATCAATATCCAATGTTATGATCCTTCGTTCTCTGCCAGCCTTGATATGTTCTGGAAAGGAATTATAAATACCCACTGACAGGGAGCCAGTAATAGCCGGAGTGCAACAGACATCTTTGAAAATGGCCTGATTACGAGCCAGCCAAACCCCCCAAATGATCAGTAAAGGTAATTTACGTTGTTTCTGGTTAGATCTTCTCCACCAAGAAAGCCAAGCTTCCCCAACAGTATCTCCTTCCCACTGACAATTAAAACCAACCATAATGGAAACTTCCTTCCAAACATCAAGAATGTAGGAACAGGAAAGAAACAAGTGCAGAGAAGATTCCAGCTCCTTTTTACATAAAACACACCATCCCGGGCCCTGAAAATAACGCTTCTGAAGAACGTCCCACGTAGGCGCCTTATCACACAAAACACACCACATAAACATCTTGGTTTTGGCAGGGCAATGAAGAATATTGAATCCTCTTATAAGTATGAGTATGATTATTAAAAGTATTTTTGTTTATAAGGTTTGGTTAAGAGTGTTAAAGTGAGATGGTTGTAATTTTGTGTCCATTGGTTGTAGTTTGGGTGGTTGGGAGTAATGGTTTTTTTTTGGACAAGAACAATTATAGATTATATAGAGTCAAGAAGACACATAAAACACTTAACTAGCTATCAGAAGTCTCACTGACTAAGAGCTACCAAGTCTGATATGTAGCCAATATACATCACATAGAGAGATAACAAGGCTATTACAAAACTCAAAATCCTAGAGACAGAGAAGATACGAAGTTACTTCCCATGGCGGCCGCAATTCTGAGAAGACGACTCCGGAGGTGCAGCTGGACTGATGACCTTGTCCATTGCCAGCCTTGAAACCTGTAACTCCAGCTTTTCAAAACGAATTTCCAATCCTTCCAACAAAGCCAGCATTGCCCGTTCAGATTGTGAGAGGGATTCAACAAAGTCCTCCCGAGTTTGAATTAAAGTCTTTGTCCACAAGTTCTAATCGACGACCACCTTCTTCATCCAGTCGCAGCAAGTAACGCTTCTGAGCTCTCAATTTCCTACGAATATCCCGAAGCTTGGCCTCGAATGATGGAAGAGGGTCAACTGGAGCGGTCGACTCTGAGCTGGAGGCCATGAGGACAATAAGCCTTATGAACCAGAGAACATCGAATGAGCTACCTTTCTAAGACCAACAAACTAGACAATAATCCACAGTTCTGAGAATTATGTTTATCAAGCTAGCACCATTAAAATAATCTTCACTAACCATTTTTCCCAGAATCTAAGCATAATTCATCACATGATCCGCACAGAGGAGAGAGGAGAAAAAAGGACATTGGGACAAGGTCATACTACAGACAAACTCGCGCGAGAAACCTTTGGCTTACATCAAGGCATTAAGGTTTGTACTGAACGCCCTGAAAACAAGGCTCGCGTGCCTCTTCCCACGAGCCCGCACGCCACAAACCAACATGCCACGGGCCAGCATGTGGGGATCCTTTAAGGGCTGCTGCCACATATCCAGGCCACGTTTTAATCCCTTCAAAGCCAGGTCGAAGGTCCCATGTGATTGAAATAGTGGATAAGATCCCATTTAGGTTGAGAAGCCCTTTGCTTAAGGGGGTTGCGGCTTTTGCCGCCAAATCTGCCACTTCATTTAGATTTCTTAAGACGTGAAAAAAGTTTATCTTGCTGAAGGCTTTGGAGAGTCTCTGGATTTTCTTAATTAATTGTCGCAACTTCATCTGAGTAGGAAGAGAATCTGTCACCAGGGCATGAATGATTAGTCTAGGTCCCCAATCATGACAATTTCAGAGATGCCATGAGCATGAGCTTGACACAGGCCTTGACACAGGGCTAAAGCTTCGGCTATGTTGTTTCTATATTCTCCAAGACCCCAAGAATATAACCATTCCTGAACTTCTTTGGGGTCAAAGAGAACCCCTCCCCCTCGTGTCGCCCCTAGTTGGGAGTAATGATTGTTACCCTCCCCATCTAGGTTCAATTCTTGTAAGTGACATGATGCTCTTGTTGAACCTTTATGTAAATTATTTTGTAGGAATACAGTTTATTTGACAAACTTATAATTAAAATGGATTGATAATTGGTTTTGTCCCATTTGTATGATTGGAGTTATTATTTAATTTTTTTTCAAATTTAACCTTTTTTTATCAAATTAAAAAAAATAGCTTTAAGTTTTTACAAGAGAACACCAAAATTATTAGGGATCAAGGTGACAAAATGATCATTTTCAACAGTGTTTATCTAAGTAGTTACGATCCTCTACTCGGCGAGGGAGAGAGGGATGGCTCCCATGATTCAATGGAGATACTTTTATCTCGTACTATTTTTCCCAAGCAAACCACCATGAGGCAACATGTAAAGTATGCCAACCTCATGGCTCTCATTGACATAATCATTTGGATGGACAACTTCATGGTCCAAGATGGGTTCTCATGCAAAGCCCAATGGAGCGAGAATGATCAAACATATTTTAACACTTTAGAAAAAGTCGAAACGATAAAGTATAAGCAATCGCACTCTTCTACTGGGGACATATCCATTGTGGGGGACTTACAGGCTAAGGAGTTATGCTTGGAGAGTTTAACTTTGATTTATTTCTTGAGTTTTTTAATGAGTTGTCTATGGGTTTGAACAATTTTCCATATAAGGATCGAGTTACAACCCAAGTGTTAATGAAATATTTGCATAAATGCTTGGCATCTAGTCAAGTAGTAGGTTTATTGCTGTGCACTGGGAAGACCTGGGGTTTAACTTGAATTCACCAATAAAACCCTTATATACCAACCCTTTCGCCATCACCCACAAGCAAGTGAAGTCTCAGCCGAAGTATCCATGGGGACTGCAAGAACCAAGTTTCCGCAGTGCTGAAGGGATGGAAGGCATTCATTCTAACTATTATAGTGAATATCCATAACATGTGTGCATAAACATATAGCGTATTCATAGCAACAACCATAGAAGAAATGTATCATATGTGCCCAGTCACAACAAAACATTAAACATATTATAACACATAGTCATTATGTCCATAACCAACAAGTTTCTTATTATCATTTAGAACAGTCCTTACAAAATATGTGCATTATGCCTCAGACATACCCATAATCCCACACTATCTATTCCTTTCGTTGAGCACACCCTAAAACCCATACATGCGTTGTCTCAAAAAACATACTCTCTATCCCAAAACCCTTACATATTTATACTATCACAATGGGGCTTAGCTTGTAACAAATGGAACGAAAATTCCTAACTTCTCCTAATGGTGTTCCTTCTTTTGCACACGTTAGTCCTTACATGCCAACTGTATTTCCTTCTTTTGCGCACACCATGTGGTTTGTTCCTACGTAGTTCCCAAAACTTGTCCCCAAAATCTCGTCCCAACAAAGATACATGCCCACTATTGTTAATTCCACTAGGGTTGACTTATGCAAAGAGAGTCCCAGAATCACAATGAGATTTCATATTTTGCTAAAGTCTCTCTTAGGAATTTAATGATCTCATGGGTCACTGCTATAATGATTATTTGGTAGAAATAAAGTGAAAATTTGGAGCATAACCATGTGATTCCTATGGCTCAACAATACCTAAGTTTACAAGGGGAAGAAACTTGAGGATATATCTAAGCTATTTGATTATCACATTTATAGGGACTCATCCCTTATTTTGGCACTGTGACTGCATGGAGGAGCCAGGGGGTCTGGGTTTCCCTCCTCTTCAAAGTCAATTTCATTTAAGCATGTGGTTCAATCCAAGCCCTCTTCTCAAGCAACTTAAATCCTTGTTATGCTAGTAGACATATAGTGGATAAATTTGACAAAGTGATAGCATTGGAGAACACTAATCCATAGGTCATCAATTTTTTGTCTCATAGCAAAAAATTTACAATATTTTGTCGTTACAATGGATTTTTGCACTACATAGTGCATATGTGTCAATGGATTTCTTGGAGCTATACCAAGCAATGTGTGGCATTTTTCCATTTTAAAGGTTTCTTTGTTGTTCAATTTACTCATCACAGTGATCATCAAAAAATTCTTAATGAGGGGGCCTAGTTTTGGGGAAGCGTGGGTCTCTTTATTACCCCATGGTTTCCCAAAATTGAACCCTCCAATATGGTGTCACCAAAATGTTGGCCTAGGTTCACTTGTTATATCTGCCACTTCATCTTTGGCATCGTTTAGTCTTCAAGGATACTGGAAATTCTTTCGACATATATTTAAAGTAAGATATTAAGTGTGTGCAACTATAGTTTTTAACTTATGGTTGAGTATGTGTGGAGATCGATCTAAGTAAAGGCCTTCTACACATAATGACTCTAAAACAAACAAATTACAATGGATTTAGGTCTTGGATTATAAAAACACAACTTTTTGTGTGTTAGAATTGCTACCAAATAAGCCACCTTCAAGAATCATCTCCTCAAGCACAAGGTTATCCAAAGAGGAAAAAAGATCTTCCTTCCAAATCTAAATGATAGCAGTGATATGAATCCCCATTGTCAAAAGATAAAGATGATTAGAATGTAGAAACTTTGCCCCTTACTAGAGGTAGAGAACGCATCAACGATGGACTAGAGAGCATATTAAAGGTTTCAAGCTATCCTTGGAGGTCAAATAGGAAGTAATGAATTACGTGATTCCCTCCTTATGAGAGATAGCTATCAATGGAGTTATCACGAGGAATGAAAAGATCCCATAAATCTGACAATTTTGTTTCTGATAAGGAGTTGGGCATGCTTTGAAATCTTGGATTCAAAATTCCAATTAAATTGCTATTAATTATCATGAACCCTCTATAGGGGAATGGATAAAAATCATAAAGAAAAAAAATGGAAACAATGTCGAATTGAGGACAATGTTCCTCATTACTTTGTGTAATAATTTGTTGATGCTTCAACTCTTAAATGTTTCTAGTGATTTCTACCTCGTCACGTTTACAAATGCTCTACCTTGTGATATTTATGAATTCCCTTATTACATCTATTTGAATGAGAAGCTATAAATTTGTTTTTATTTTATTTTATTGAAAAAAAAAGCCAATTTTGATTATTCAACTATTTCCAAAGATGTTACCCAATTATTGAAACCACTCCTTAAGCATACAGATAGAAGGTTCAGGGTTGGGGAAAGGGGAATTCATGAGTATGTTGAAAGGTTGTTAGACTGAACATGCACATTCCATAGTTGTAATCTTCTTCATGTGCATATGTTCTCTTCTTCTCCAAGTTTAACCTATTCTCTTTTAAGGTTTGATTTGCATATCACTTACTTGTGATTAACAAATATAAAATTCATGGTTGGGGAAAGGGGAATTCATGCTTATGTTGAAAGGTCGTTAGATTGAACATGCAAATTCCTTCATTGTAAACTTCTTCGTGTGTATATCTTCTCTTCTTCTCCTAGTTTACTTTTGGTTTAATTAGCATATCACTTAACTCCCCTTTGATTTTTTGGGGGTTAAATTTAGAAGTGCCATTTTCTAATGATATAAAGGTGAAATATTCTTGAAATGAGAATGCAGTATGCCACAAAAGAGTAGTTATGAATTTTCTTTATATATGGATTTTATTATTATAATATTTTTTTTCAATCGAAAAAAGCAGTTCCTTGTTATTCAATTGAATCAAAGGTAACCTTGTACATCAGTAGATAATAGTCTTAACCCCAATGGGTCCATCATAACAGTAAAAGTAAAAACATTGCAAAAACAATACAAACAGAAATATGACAATACCCAAGATGACAAGAAAACAATCAGCACCTGGGAATCAATACATGTAAAGGTCCTCTCATAGGTGAGCAATAAAATATACATCAGTCAATATATGTCCATAAAGAACATAACAGGAGCCTAGGCACCTTATCCAAGCAGGTAAGTGACCCTCAGTATTCCAGAAACTGCTGCTAAGCATAACCAGAAAATAGCTCAATAAATACCATGTGATCAATAACTGAAGTAGAATGAGAAAATTCTTAAAAAGTTGGATAGAGTCTTCCCCAATAAACTTATCATCATATGAATCTGTAAGCAAGAGGTGACCAGGAGCCAAACACAACCCCTCCTTGGATAAGGTGTCTGCCCTCATGTTATGTTCCCTATAGACATCACTGAAATCCACCCTGGGGAATGAGGACATGAGCAATATGGTGTTGTCGCACCAAGCCTCAAGGTTCATCATATCGAGGGTGGATTCTCCCTTTGCATAATTTATAATCACCAAGGAGTCACCAAAGATATGTAGGTAAGGCAACCCAATCTCTTTGGTGAGCCGTAATGATGCCCAGAGTGCTAAAAGTTCTGCTCTTGTATTAATGCTGCTCCCACATCCAAGCTTAATAGCCAAAAAAGGTGATCATTTAACCAAATACATATGCCTGCACCACCAATGAAATTTGTTGCAGCTCCATCAAAGAATACCATAGGAAATTTTGATACAGGCAGCTCACCAATGTCACGAACTTTGTTCCTAGACTTCAACGGAACCTTATAAGAATTAACCTCTTCTAGGATGATATGTAAGAGACTGGCAATATTAGGAGTTAGATCATCAAATAAATTTCGGTTCCTAGCCTTCTAGATATTCCAGATGAGAAAAAGAGGTAGGTACTGATGGGTACCCCCCTTTGAGACCTAGTTTATGAGATTATCCAAAAGGGTAGGCGCATACCATAGAAGGTGAACATCAAACAAAACATTGAGATCCCAGATCAGCTTCTTTACAAATGGACAACCAACAAAAAGATGTTCTACTGTTTCAGCATCCCCCTTGCATAAACAACACCTATTGGGACCTTGCCAACCTTTCATGCATAGGCTGTCCCAAGTATTGATTTTCATATTACAAGTTAGCCAGATGAAGCATTTCAGTTGATGGGGAATATTTAGGTGCTAGATCTTTAATAGGAAATCATTTTCCATAATAGTCCGATGTTCAGAGACAATCAGATCATAAGCTTTTTTGGCTGTCACCGTACCCAACTGTTTGTTATACAACCAAAGAAGAGTATCTTCAACAGTTCCAATCCTAATATCACCATGAGTCAAGCATTTAACAAATAAACACCATTGATCAGCCCACTCACCACCCAGGTACAGATCAGAAGCAGTGTACCAGTTAGAACCATCAAGACCACAACCATCCAGATTTTGGGCCTGAGCAATAGTTGAAATCCCTAGGTCATGAAGGTAATCTCTAAGCTCCGCAGACAAAAGATATAGAGAGTTGTGCCCAACAATAGGGTCCACACCCAACCTAATCTTTAAGTCGTTCCCCACCTTCCATCCCAGCTGGCAAGTAATCCACTCAAGTATCCTAATGAAACCATTCCATAAATATGAAGTGCCAGTCACTTTGAAATTATAGGCACGAATCCAATCCTCTAATGACCTGTTTTCGAAGTATTTATGGACAATAATTCTGCTCCAAAGACTAGTACCATTTAGAAGCTGCCACAAACATTTCAGTCTCAAAGATATTCCAAACCATTCAAGGTTCTTAATATCCTAGCCACCATATTCAGTAGGTAAGGAGACAGATTCCCAATTAACCAGATGAGAATTCTGATGTTCAGCAGAGGATCCCCACAAGAAGGAGAAGATAGATCTTCTAAGTAAGGTCAGGATAGATTTAGGACATCTAGCTAAGGCAAACCAATAGACATCTAACCCCGTAGGTATAACTTTAATGAGAATCACTCTGCCTCCAAGAGATAGTAACCTGTAAGTCCAGTTATGAATCTTTTTTTCAAATAACTCAATCATCCAGCGCCAGTCAGAGGTACGATACCCCAATGGTTTCGGGCGGTATCCCAAATACTTAAATCCCAAAGTAAGTGGATCCATTCTAAAAGGGAATAGCTTCACAATTTTGCATCTAATATCAGCACCCACATTCTAATAGAGAAAGGATGATTTTTCCAAGCTGGCCATCATCCCCGTAGCCGAGCAGAATAAGTCCAGTGCATCTTCATAAGCACTCCACTCACCAATAGTACCAATACCAATTAAAATCACATCATCTACGAATAGCAGGTGTGTTATCGCCAGATCAAGAGCATATTGAAAACCCTTAATAAGACCTTTTAGCTAAGCATCCATAATAATTATGTTGAGGCTCTCAATAACCAGTATGAATAATAAGGGGGACAAAGGACATCCTTGATGAATTCCTTTGGTGGTAGGAAAAAAGTCCAAGGGGGATCCATTAACAAGAACAACAAAACAGGAGCTAGATACACAACCCATTATCCAATTTACACCCAGCAGGGGCATACCAATCTAGATAAGTAAGAGTCTAAGGAAAGTCCAGTTTACTCTGCCAAAGGCTTTGACCAGGTCGAGTTTTAAAACCATGACACTAGAATTCTTAGTCTTAATAGAGTGTAGTAACTCCTGGGTAATGCCAATAGGTTCAGTTATCTATCTGTCCTTGAGAAAGCCAAACTGTTGGGGAGATATAGACCTGTTGAGGATAGGTTTCAGTTGGAGGGCATCAATCTTAGAAATGACCTTATAGACCAGGTTACATAAGGAGATGGGTCAGAAGTCGGCAAAGGTCAAGGGCTTCTCACACTTAGGTATTAGAGTCAAGAAAGTAGAGTTAAGAGCACCAAAAATTTTCCCAGTTGTTCTAGCTTGTTCCGCAGCCAAAACCAAGTCCTCCCCCACCATATCAAAAAAGGCTAAGAAGAACTCGACAGGCCAACCATCAGGTCCAGGGCTCTTATCCTTCTTAAACCCTTTAAGTACATCTTCAACTTCCTAGATCGTAATGGGCTTAAGGAAACAATCAATATCATCATCAGAAGTCATACAAGGAAATAGCCTGATAACTCTAAGTTGGTCAACAATATTTGTGGACTTATCATCACCAAATATAACACTACAGTGTTGTTTTCCAAGCAACTTTAGTGCAGGGTCCTCGGATACAGGATTACCCTCCAAATCATTTAGAGACCAAATAGTATTAGTGTTCCTTCTAGCAGATGCATATGAGTGAAAAAATTTAGAGTTTGCATCCCCTTCCATAATCCATTGTATTCTACTTTTCAGCCTCTGTGTGGTAATCTCATGGGCCTAATATTTATCTTTCCTATCCTGCAGTACCTTCAATTTTTCGGCATTTGAAGCAGATAACAGGCCCGAATCCTCCTTCAAGATATTTGATATACCTTCATTAATTTCCAGAATTTGCTTCCTCCTTTCGTGATTCTTCAACCTCTCCCAATATTTAACAGTACATTTAAGTTTGCACAACTTAAGAGTAAGGACATCCATATGGCTATAGTCATCTAATTCCAGAGGGGTCTTCCATGAAGAGAGGACCAGGTGAGCAAAGTCCTCCTCAAAAAACCAATCCCTATTAAATTTAAAGGGCCAACACTGAGAGCAAGATTTAGATCCCCACTCCAGGTAAATAGGATAGTGATCAGAGACATCAGTAGGGGTAGCCCAAGTTCTATAGAAGGAAAGGCTAGGGAGAAGAGATTCAGAGAGAAGAAACCAGTCCAGTCTTTTACAAATGCCATCCTCCCTCGAGTGCCCATTTCTCCAAGTAGGGCCAGGGAGATTCATAGAGAGGTCCACCAGCTTGTTACAGGAGATGAGATGAGTAAAATAAAGGGCTAAAGGGTCAGTTCTGGCCTTACTTCCCCAGACTTTAGAAGAAGAAATGGTAAAATTTAGGTCCCCCGCCAAAAGTAGATTAGGTAGTTTAAGAAGACCACTAGCCACCAAGTTATCCCATAAAATGGTTCTGTGAGTATAGGGCCCATAGCAATTAATGACAATAAAAGTCTCAAATATACCTTTAAAGGTAGCTTTAAGAATGATACCAGCCATAGAAGTGAAAGCTTTACATCGGACCAAGTGAGGGTTCCATCCAACAAGGAGGCCCCCAGAAAGGCCCGAAGCACAAAATTCCCAATCCGGTTTAAGTTTGGAAAACAGACGAAGAGACTAGGAGAAACAACACATTGTCTCTTGAATAAGAATCATATCAGGGTTTAAGTCTGAGAATAATCTACCAAGGGATTTTTGTTTGGTAATCCCTCCAAACCCTCGAATGTTCATAGACAGAATTTTCATGGAGAAATAGGCTCTTCACGTGTACTTGCTCTAAGAACCTGTGAAGTAACCAGAGAGATATGGGTTTGTCTAGCCGCATTCTTGAGTCTTGTCGAAAGAGGAGTATATACCCTCGAAACCCTAGGATCATCCAAAGGAGGTTTCTTGGATTTCCTGATGGTCACATTTTTAAAACGGATAGAGTCCAGGGGTAAAGTAGAGGGGGAGATAGGAGTTTTATTAGAAAATATCAAGAGAGCTGTAAGGAGTGAGGGGTCCTGGAAAGCCAGTGCTTCAGGAGGACTAGACGAAGTGGCAGTGGGTAACGATATAGTGCATACAAGTGGGGACAAGGGTGGATTGGAAGATAAAGAAGAAGAAGAGGGCCGAGGGAGAGAGGAAAAGTGGTCCAACATGAAAGGAGGAGGTCCATCAATAGCAGAAAGCTCAAAAGAGGGAAGAGGCTCCAAGACAGAAGGATCCTCAAGGTTCCCCACAGGGCCAGAGCGGGAGTGAAGTGCAACAGCTTCCATATCTCCAATGTACATCAGCTGACCTTTCGAGAGATTTTCAAAGGTAGAAGGTGAGGATGAAGCGTAGATAATATCAATAGAGTCCACTAGAGGTCCCATCAGGTTAGGTGTGACAACAGGAGGAGGAGGGTCAGGTACAAGAGAGGATACAAACCCACGCTTAGTAAAAAGACCAGTGCGCAGGCGATGACAAGTATTCCAAAGGTGTCCAGTTTCATGACAGAAATTACATCTAAATAGCATATGCAAATAAATATAGTCTCTGGGTAATAACCCAATCTCCACAGTCAATCTGAATTTCAGGAATAAGGCCTTTAGTTGTGTCAACTTCAACCAAAACCTTTGCTATCCGTTTGTCATAGATAAGATGAAAGTCCTTTTCAAGGGCAACAAAATGCTCAAAAAGGTTAGCCAATGCAACAGGGATATCCTTATTCCAAAGAGGACAGGGTAAAGCAGGAAAGAGCACCCACAGATGTCTGATGGTCACCCTTTTAGTGAGAGGGTCGAAACCCGAGTGCCATCAGTTCAGTACTAAGGATCCATCCATAACAGGCCACATATTCTAAAGGATCAGGGAGGCATCAGATGCTTCAATAAAAACAAAGACTAACCATCTGTTAGTAAGGAGGCTAATAGAAGACACATAATGTATGAGAGACTTCCAGTGAGAGGTCGCCCATTTGACCCAGCCCTCCTTAGACATGGAGTAGTACTCCAGGATACCAATAAGAGCCCTACTGCATAGAGTCTCCACCTTATCCATAAAACATCATGACCAAGAACAAATCGAGGCTTTAGATCAAGGGCCTTAAGGGCTTTAGCTTTACGTTGGGAAAAGGTAGGATGGCGACCCTTTCTAGGGTGAGAGTCCTACAATCATTGGTCGCAGTACCCATATCACGGGCAAGGAGACCGGTAGAAACCAATCACATGCAGAGATCCCAAAGGCCGTGCCAAACCCTCCGTAAGATCGCACAGCGAGAAAGATTTAAAACATAGTCACTTTGACAGGAGATAGAGGGACCAAATGACCACACAGGCCAACAAGAAAGGGATAGACACCAAAATGAGTCAGGGGGTCCCAGCCAGAATTCATGACCACCGAAACCACAGATAGAAATCAAAAGAAAACCCCACAACAGAAGTGGACGACAAACCCAACAGGAGGAAGGAAGAGATACTACAGGCTAAAGGCCAAACCGGAAAACCAGTCTAAACCCCACGCAGGATACAAAGGCCTACAAAAACAACAGGCTAGGTACCCAATGTATCAGGGGGCCGCAGTTCGATCCAAAACCACAGAAAGACACAACAAGAATGGAATACATATCGGACAGGTAAAATAGACAGAAATAACCACAGGTCGTAGGCGGGAAGTAATACCAGTCGCATCGATAAGATGAATGACGACCGGTTAACCAACAAGTCGATAGAAACCCTAAAAAACAAAAAGTAATTCCCACTTTTTACTACATGGTTGGTACTAACCCTCAGTTGAGGGTGAACTCCATGTGGGGTTTGTGGCCATCAGCCCGAGAACCCAAGTAAGGGTTAACAAACAAAACCCCGACCAATACAATAAAAAATAAAGAAAAGGATCAGAAGAGAATCCTAAATACCTGAAATCAAGGCGGTCTTGACAACGAGTAAGAAGCCACAATACCAGGGTCGTGGTCAACTTCAACAAACAGTAGGAATTCAAGAAACCGGAATAACGCGTCAGTGGATCCACAACGCCATCTGGAGGCCCAACTGGGACCAAGCCTTATCCTCGAAACCCCGTCAAACCCAGGTAGAAGCAACAGTCCCCATTAACACCAAAAAATTGAAGGTTCCAAAGTGGTCGGGAGCACTCAAAACCCCCGGGTAAATCTACACAAGCAGCCAGGTCACCAACAGAACACAAAAATCCAGATGCCGGTAAACACGGGAGTTGCCTAGATAACACCCGACTTCACAGGTAACTGCTCAAAATCCCAAAACCCTCCCCGGTGCATCATAACCCTCCATCATTCCCTGGTCAACAGGTTCAGAAACATCAGAGGCCAATGGGGTCGTGAACCAAGAAACCCTAACAGATTCCCAGCTCTCAAGTGCTTTCATGGTTCATAATGCTTCCTACCTTCCAAATCATGACAAAGGAAGTCACAACGATGTCCGCGACCAGACCGAAACCACGAGACCCTGTCAAATCCAGACATAAGCGATAGTCGCCATCATCGTCGGGGCACACTGAAGGTTCTAAAGTGGTTGGAGGTAATCAGTACCCCAAGTCAACAAACAACACTCAAGAGTAATCTCCGGTTAAACAAAAACAACCTGGATACAAAACTGCCCGACAACATAGATAACCGCAAGATAACCCAAAAAAATACCCCCTCGATGTAGCACATACCACCATCAGTGCCTCAGAATAATCGCACAAGTCCAGATATACGAGGAAGTCCCCGGTCAGGTAGTGTGGAAGCTCCAAAATCCATGGGAGCCGATGCCATGGGGCCGGAAACCATGAAACCCTAACCTACACAGACGAGTCCCCGATCACGTAGCGCAGAAGCTCCAGAAGCCAACTCGCCAACATCATTATTATAGAATGAGTAGTGTTTTTTATTGAAATATGGCAAATCCACCCAACAAAACTACATATGAAGGTTCATGAGGTTCATGAGTTTATGGTATATAGAAAGATAAAATTAGTAGTAAATATTAAACCTACTGTTGTCTATCACAAAATTTCCTCTTGTCTGAGGGAATTTAGTGGTTCTGAAAATAATTTGACTACAGTAAATCCTGGAAAAAAAACTCCCTACAATTGAAGACACTTGCAAAACATTAGACAAATTATGTGAAGTTGGAGAAAGATCATTCTCTAAAAGGCATGCTTGGGAGAGTTGGTTCCTGCTTGTTCATTGAGGAATTGATTCATGTCTTGGTGAGTTGGTGCTCGAGGAGGCTCAAACGAGCTCCAAATATTGAAATGTCCTTACTTGGTTTCAATTTTGTGGGTGAACTCGTGATCTTGTGCCTATTGCTCCCTTCTTTCTTGTTTTTCCTCCCACTCAAGTTGCAAAAAATGCTCTTCATAATTTTGCTCATTGGATTTCATGCAGTGTTTTAGAGTGGACACCTTATGTTGCAGAACCTTAATTTATAATGAGAGATGCTTTACCCCATGGGATGGACAGTAGTCAAAGCTGCTCTTGTTTTCCTCCATTGCAGATTTCGTACTCAAACGCTTCCAAATCTCATCATAACAACGCCTATCCTGTTGTGGTTCGTTTCCTGCTTGTAGATTAGACTAAGTAGTTATTCTTTTCCATAGTCATAACAAATGCTTTGGATGTTGGGGTTTAAATTTCCCCATCCCCACTCATATTCATCATTATCTCGATACGTAGAGTAATGATTGCCCCGCTTGGAAGTGAATGAACTACACAAACCAACATGAGAGTATTCTTGTCCATCCATGGAAGGGATACTATCGTATCTACATCGTACTAAGAAATATTGATCACACCTTGTATCAACACTTGTCGATTTGAAAGGTAGTAAATATACAATGTTTTTTCCTAATGGTCGGAATTAGGCACGTGTATTGTGTTTCCACGCCACATGGAGGTGCAGGACACATCATCATGAAGACGTTTGTTGATCATCATGGAATATCATGGAAGGAAAGGTTTTTGTTTTGGGACAAAAAGCCCCCTTTCGGTAAATTCACCGCTTGATTAGCTTCGATGACTGCTGGATTGTTTAACTCCCTTGGCACATGGAAAAGATTGAATCCTATGAGCGAGGAGAGAAGAGAGCCTATCCTACCATTGAGTCGTGATTAGAGGCGACCCTTATGCTCCAAATTAGGTTGAATCAAACTAATGATCATGTTTAAAGAGTTTATGAAAACCCATACCTTTGAAATCCCTCTTTGCTTCACAATTGCCAATCCTTGTAGGAGAGCTTCATCTCTATTACAAGAAGCCCTGCCCAAATCTAGGAATTCAATTATCCTATGTCCCTAAAGGTTAAAAAGAATCCCTCTCATTCTTGTCGCCCCCCCCCCTCGGTCCCCCTTTTTTAACAGTAACGAGAAGTGCATTTATATTAATGAATAGGAATGGTATAGAGCATATACACACTTTTCAGCTTGGTCAAATCAAAGACATCAATGTTCCATGCCGCTCCTTGACAAAAAAGGACTTAAACTAAAGCAACATTACTAGACTAATATTCTATTATACTTCCTCTTATAGAGTATATCCTAATATAATGCTTACATAAGAGAATAAAAAAAACATTCAGAAAAAAAAATAAAAAGAGGGAGCCTAAATCTTCATTCGTGGAAATATGCATCTAGATTTGCTTCATTATGTTGATTCTCTGCACCTTGGATAGCTGAGGAGATCCCCTCCATAGGTGAAGCATGCTTTGGTTGATTAGTGGGTTCTAAGGTCCTTATCAGTCCATGAATGTCAACCATTAATCCATTCATTTCCTCTTGCATTCCATCAATTGAAATCTTGAGTTGGTTGACACACATTTCAGAGTGCTCCTCATTCTCCTGAATCATCCCTGCAAGAGTGGTCCTCATGTTTCCCAAAGAATTGGGCATACCTCCAAAGTTCTCGGCAAGGGTTTGTTCCATCTTGCACAACACGCCTTTGACAGACTCCACCTCACGAAATATAACTCTAACTTTCATTTCAATGTCCTCTAATCTACTGTCGAACCGAGAAAGTTCAAGCTCTGCGTGATGCTGGCTCTTCAACACTGTAGTGGAAACTTCATGCTCATGTGAGAGAAGCTTATTGTAATCCCACATGAAACCCTTCACTTCAGGGTATTCAGAAGATGTCATTTATTTTTCCTTTGAGTCACCACCCTTCATCTTTCCCAATTCGTAGCTTCTGATAGCAGAGGAAGAAGAATTGAGCAAGGAAATAATGATGAGGCTTCGACTTGGGATGTTCTTTAACATAACGACAATCCTTCTCGATTATTCCATAACCAGGGGGTCACGATCGTGCGAACCTCCAAGAAGGAAACCCTCCTTAATGACTATCACATGGCTTTGTAGTAGCCCAATAAATGAGGAGAGGGTAGATGCATCGAAACCCCCAACCACATTAACAAGCAAGTTAGTGGGCCTCCGCCACCTGTCCTCGTTGCATGCCCCCAACTTGGACATGATCAATGATCCAATTTTTGCTATGTTGTAGGAAGAAACCAAAGCCCTTGTTTTCCATGAGAGAGGAAGGGGAAGAAGAGTCTAGCTCGGAAAACATTGAGCCCATTTGATAACTTTCCTATTGTTGTTAATCAACATCTCACCTTCCTGGAGATGACATCCAATATTAGCTAGGCGATCAGCTTTCACTTTATTATGTCGGTTAACATGGAAGAAAAAGAATCGAGAAAAGGTTATTTTTCTAAGCCACAATTTTCTAGTGCACCCTTCCTGAATCTTCTTTATGCTTATCCTGAAGCTTTCAAAAGTTTTGGATAACAATCCACGAGTCTCCAAAGATTTGATAATTTTATATCTTTGACTCTTTCAACACCTCAAGCCTATGAAGCAATGCAGCCCATTCCACCTGGCTGTTTGTCCTCTTTCCCAAGCTCCAAGAGAAGGAAATAACCTTGATTCCTCTTGGGTTGAAGAGAACCCTTCCCACACTTGCCACCCCTTATTATCATAATATATTTTTATTATTAATTTATGAATTTAATTTGTCCATTTTTTTAATGGGTTAGAAATGAATAAAAATGTTTTCAAGGCTATAGGAACTTTCAAAATTGAACATAAAGTTAAAATAGTGTTGGTGTTATTATTCTATATATTAGATTTTAGAGCTAATTATTTTAAATGTATAAACATTGTAGTTGGTTAACTCAAAGGAGAGTACAAGTGGTTTATAAAATTATGTGGGTGAGATGGTCGGAACGACAAATTACTATTTAGAAGCATAATTACTTATCTCACCTCGATGGCTGATTTGTGCTTCTTGGGAATTGAACTTTGATAGGTGGCCTTCACACATGTGAATGAGTTTCAAAAATTATGTAGCAATATTTTGTTTTATACTTATTTCTTTGTTTAAAAATATAAGGATGATAAAAATATTCATTAGTTATGAAATATTTTAATATTATATATATATTCACACGTAAAAGTATTGGGTCTTGAATTTATTTTTTGTTTCGAGATATTGTCGAAATTGAACATAAGTTGTTGGGTTACATACATCTGGAGTGACTGGTGTATCTTTCTCAACTAGACACACACATATTTTCACATGTGAGAGTGTTGGGCCTTGAACTTACTTTTTGTATTTAGGGCTTACCAAAATCAAACATAGAGCTGTTAGGTTACATACATCCGGATTAACCGGCACACCGTCTCCATAGGGGAATATATATAATTGTTATGAATTTTTTATTATAAATTAACCATCAAATTTATAATAAAATTTATGAAATCATTAGTGATATCAAAAGTTTGATTAAATAATGTTATTTGCTTGTTTATTTTTGTGAAATCTTTAATTATATGTAAATTTTATGAAAAGTTTAAAATGACTCAAATATAGAAAGAGTAGCATAAATGCCACTTATATCCTTGAAAAACATTATCGTGTTTTCAAAACTAAACAGTTAATGTGTGATTGGATTAATATTCTACCTTCATTTTGGTGTACTTGAGTTAAGGAAGAAATGAAAAATAGTGCGGTTAACTTTATGAAAGATGAACATCTCCATGGATAGAGTAGCGATATTAACTGGTCTATCATTGACCATGCTCTTTTTTAACTAAATGTTTACAAATATTTTTAAATAGAGTATGCCTTTTTGTTTTTCGGAAAAAAGAGTAGCCATATTAAAAAGTTTTTTTACATTTAGCTCAAGGCAGTTTTTAAAAAAAGAAATTACATTCTGTATTGTATGGTAATTTTTTTGGAATGAGAAAAGTAATAATAAATATTTTTTATTTTTTAGTTATATTTTTTTTGGTTGGTTAAGTGTCTTGTGACTTGTTGGGCGAACCTTTGGTCTCAGAAACTACGATCCAGAGGTATCTAAGTCGTCAAATTACCCGAGGATCGCATCCGGCGTGGCCACACCAACCCTTAGCATGGTTGGATTTAAATGTCGCCTTCCAAAAGCAGGTTTTGATCCTACCCCTCTCAACGAAATTTGACTTAGGTATACTTTATAGTTAGATATGAAATCAACTTATATAGGAATGAATTTGTTTAATGGTAAAAATTATTTGTATTTTTATATGAAATTAATTTTATATTTTAGATAAAATTTTAGGTTTTTATTTTTTATTTTTAAATTTAGAAAATAGTACTCAAGTAAATTTTAGATTCTTTAAAGTACAATGTGAAGAAAAAACATGGCTTCAATGGTTACACCAATATACTTATTATAAGTTTAACTTATTACTTATAGAAATGAGTTAAAAAGATGTGAGCATTTATGACCATTTACTAAATCCAATTATATATATAAATATATAATTTGAACACTTAATATTATAGTATTCTTGGCCTCATAAAGGTATAATCTTTATAATGCTATTCTAAAGCAATTTTTTTTTAAAGAAAAACTTAAAGCTATTCTAAAGCAATTTTTTTTTAAAGAAAAACTTAAAGCCTCACTAGGTCTTGAAGATATAATTTTTTCTCTTTTCAAATTTTTACTACAACTATTTATTTGTGTATTTTTATAGATTGATAAAAAAATTATTGTTCCAAGTTTTGTTTTGAATAAGGATTCTTCTTCTAAACTCCTCTTCTAAGCTTGTTAAAAAATATATATATTCTAAAACTTTGACCACAATCGAATTTGGAAACTAAAAATTAAAGGATATGAAGTTACATGATTGATCAATTTTATATAAAAGTTATCCAAACCTATTTCACATTCTTTAATTTTAAGTGTATATATATTAAAAAAAAAAGTTTATATATATATTAAAATAAAATAAAATTTTACATTAATAAAATGTTACAGCTTATCTACTCAATAGGAAAATACAAAATTAATAAACTCAATTTTGCCAAAACCAAATTTCAACACTATGACAATGGAATCCATTCCATCCTTTGCATAGGGATTTTAAAAGTATCTACTTGTGTAAATCATATAAAATACACAAAATCAAAATAGTATTATAGGAGAAAAGACAAAAGATACTTATGAAAAAACATGCTTTCTCATATCTTCATCTAGACTTGGAGAAGTGGGTTGATCCTCCTATTTGTCTAATTCCATGTCATCTTACTTTTGATTCAGTGTGTATTCCTTCCAAACTACAACCCATAGAAATCCTCTAATTGGATGTTGCAAATTGATTTATTTGTTTATTTTGCCATACCATATTGTATAGCAATGAAGTTTATAAATTAAAATTAAAATGTATGTTTAAATAAAAATAAATAAATAAATTTAAAATTTAAAATTAAAATTAATAAATATAAAGTAATAGTTTTAATTTGATAATAAATACAAAGTGTCTTTTTGCAAAAATAAACATTAAGTTTGATTTTCATTTTATCATTATAGACTTGGTAGGTATATTGCATTACAAAGTGACATAACAACAAAATAACATGATAAAACATGGTGTGAAGATAAATATCTAAGAGTTTGTCCCTTTAAGGATAGCTCCTATCAGGCCCACTCGTCTCTAGAGCATCTTACATAGAGTGCATTTCCAAATTTGAATGTATTACAAGGTGAACATCACCTATAACAACCACCATTTTTGGTTGTGGAGAGCATGAAATGTCCATGACCTCCTCCTTGACTAAGGAAAAAATACTATGGAATGAATCCCCAATGGAAAAAAAGTTGAGGCGGGGGAGAGACGAGGGAGAGATGATAACACCTCTTCATGAAGGTGTAAATGGGCATTCGTTCTATTAACTAAATAATGGAGAGATCTTAGTTTTGATTCCATCTCAAGAAATTCCTCCTTTGTATTTGCATGAAGGAAATATCCTCCTACTTTAGCTTTTTTAGCACTAGCAACAAAGTCACAATTTCAACTACACATTAGTCCTGCGCATGATTTTTTTTATCAAACCTCCTAGTCCCAAGCTTTAACATGTCAATGTAATGGTGGAATTCATGACAAAGGACTGTGCCTTGATCACTTCATGCTTGCAATGCTTAACTCCTCTCAACCTCTGCCAATCCACATAAGACACAATAATTGTTTTTGTAGTGATAATGAGGCATACCTTCCACAAGAATTGCTAAATCATAGTTGCTCTAGATTGAGTACTTGAGCATAGGACATCTCAACCATGTCTCCCTAAATTTGGACAACTTGACTTGCTTCAATAACATGATTGAGCTTGGGAAGCAAAATGCAAATAATGTCGTTACACCCAACATACATAACCATGATAATAAACCCACATGTAGAAGACGACATCTCCGTCATATAATTCATTATACCAAATGTCGAAGAAGAATGAAAAGATAACATTGTTTATTGGGGGAGACATAACTCCCCCTCCCTTCCCACTTGCATGGTAATAGACATATTCTCGAAGGATCCTCTTGAATTAATGCTATATGATTTCATGGAATGGGCTTGTAAAATGTGTCCCACCCAGCTATCACCATGAACCCCTCACTCAAGTGTGCACTAAGGTTTTTTCACGAATAATTTTCACCAGAGAGATCAACCCCTATTTAGTTAAGCCCCCATACCACTGTTTTCACCATTGTATCATCCCATGCTTCCCCTAAGATTGGCTTGGTGGTTGGTGCTTTTGTTGTGATTTTTCAAAACTTGGAAAAATTTAAGTTTTTCGAATTCTTGAATTAAATATGTTGAACAATGTATGAGATGAGTGAGACTAAGATCTTGAGGGGCGAAATGAAGAGATAGGGATCAAATGACAACTAGGAGTAACTAACCAATGTAACAATGTTAATCATGTTTTCCTCAAGTAGTATCAGGCCTTGTTACATTATGGTTGGTTCTACTTCATCGATGGTTGTAGTTCTAATACCCCATGCATATATTATATTTCTTGTTTTCCATCGATATCATACATGATTCCATCACACCTGTGACCACTAAGTAATTTCTTTATTTTAACCAATTATCTAATTTAGCTTTGTTTTTGGTAATTTGTTAATAAATCTTATATTTGATTTTTTGGTTTGTTAATTTTTTATTTTATTTTGCACCATCATGAAAATAATCGAGTAATTTTGTATGTGATAGGGAAGGTGTTTGACCTTCGTCTACTATACATGTTACAACACTTTGTTAGCTTTTACACCTAACCATGTCCTTGAGGAGATTTGAACATGAATTTGCACAAAAAAAACCCAAGCTTCACCAATTGATTTTGTCCTCTTTTCTCTTATACTCAATTCACCTACATATTTTGTACAATTTGTTTTTCTTTTTCCAAGAAAAAGCTAGAAATTTATATTCCAGTTTAAAATGGAAACCACATTCTTTAAGTGCTAGAAACACTTACAAATGAAATGCAAAGTTGAAGACTACACTGATAGGAATAAAATTACATAATTATCCTACAAGTCATTGCTCACCCTTCAAAAAAAATGTCAATCCTATCCTTTCCCCCCTTTTCATTATCCACACTCGCTACTTGTAACCAAAAGGCAACAACTAAGGAATAGAAGAAGGGGCAATTTCTCATCAAAATAAGAAGTGTTTGTTTCACAAAGTCACTTCATCCCAAAGGAGGGATCAAAGATTCAACTACCATCCTTTATTTTTATTCTTCTTTCATTTTGCTTTAAGAAAAATGCCGCAACTTAATATGGATGCGATATAACACAATGCAACGCCAAAAAAACTAAATTTAAAAAATGATAAATAACAACCAATTTCCTCCTAAGCCATTAACAATTTAAACATAGAGTAAACAGATGGATTAAAACAAATCTATACTTTACAAATAAAGATAAATTAAGGAAGAGTTGCATGTGATGATACCTTGTGGAGTGTATGAAAAAACAAGAAAAATACATTAAATTCAACACGAAGTTTTAAATAGCTTACAAAATTTGTTGTGTTTGCCAACAAAAAGAAGTTTTAAAACACTAAAAAAAACAGGAGTATATTGGAGGTTGACACATCCTTGAGATATAGCACAATGCAATGCTAATAAACTAAATTAAAAAAATAGAAATTCATAAATAACAACCAATTTTGAATTCTAACTAAATACAATATGAACAAAACGATGTTTGAGAACATTAACATCCTCTAGATATAATACATTGCATAACACAATGCAATGCTAATAAACTAAATTAAAAAAATAGAAATTCATAAATAACAACCAATTTTAAATTCTAACTAAATACAATATGAACAAAACTATGTTTGAGAACATTAACATCCTCTAGATATAATACATTGCAATACCTATAAACTAAATTAAAAAAATTAAATTTCATAAATAATAAACCAATTTTCAATTCTAACTAAATACACTATGAAAATTATTTATCCACAATAAATAATAAAGAAACAAAACAAAAAAATATAACAAACAATGATAATAAAAATCCAAAAATTAAATTTCAAATTAACAGAAACTAAATTCATATATTTATTTTCATTTATAATTTTTTCCAATGCTTTATATTATCAGGTTGTAATTTTCTTTTCTGAAAAAGACTAGAAATATTTAAACATGTCACAAATTATATTTGAACTAAAGTAAAAAAGATGACAACTTTTTTTTAATTACTCAAATAAATATTATACTTAGTTTATATATATTAATTATTTAATAAAACAAATATATTATATATTCATAATTTTAACACTTTTTATTACAGTGTGAATCATTGATAATATATCATCTTTCGATCCACCTCTTAAGATCGGGAGTTTATGATTTAAAAAAAAAGGATTAATTTGAACGTCACATCTTAAATTGACGGAGTTGGAAGTCAAATAATGCATTGACCACAATTGACGGGAATATCTATGATTGCACACCTCCGGCTGTTAGAGTTCGTCACGTGGTTTCATGTTTTTTTCTTATAATTATTATTAATTAAAAAACGATCTTTTGTTTCTTTGCGTGGCAAAATATATAGAGAGAAGAATGAATGCGAATTTGGAGGAATGGGAATTTAAAAGTGCATGAAATGAAAAAGGGAAGGGAAGGATTTGAAGGCGGAGGAGAGGAGAACGAAAGAAAGAAAAGAAAGTAAATTGAATTGAATTGGATTTGGATGGATCAAATGGAATTGACTTTGATTGTTGTGAATGAATTCCGAGGCAAAAAATCAGACGAACGGAAAAAAGATAACAAATACTCCACCAAAGCAAGACCGCCAGGACGACGGCGAATAAGGAGAATGATCAAACCCTAGCATTCAGATTCGGCCCTTTTAATGGAAATCTCGGTCCTCCGCGCACTCATTTCAGTCTCCCGCAGACATGATCAGGCCCTGCAACTTCGATTTCTCTGCTAGCCGTGGAGTAATTTCCAGAATTCGGCCTCTGATTTGATTCGATTTCGATTCTTGTCTCTGGTCGACTGCGTTGCGAATCTCTGGTTTTGGTTACGGCAGAGCGAGCGTCGCAGATGTCTAATATACACTATGTGTTGCCCAAGCGCATCCGGCCGGCCTGCAATGTTCTGGTCGTAATATGTAGGAAGCGTAGGGCTTTGGCTCAAGCCTTGAAGACCGAGGAAGTTAATGGATTCCAGAAGGCCGGAAAGACAGAAGATAGCGAGAGGCTTCGTAGGGCGAGGGAGTTTACAGAGATTGCCGCTCGGTGTGCTCTCGAGGTAGTTCACGAGCTTGGATTCCGTTTCTTCTGCGTGTGTTTAAAATTTCCAGACTGTGGGTAATGGAATTCGATGCGAAGACGTTTCTTTTTACTGCTTAAAATATGATTCTGTCACAAGTCTATGTTGTTTTTCTTTTGAATTGACTGTTTGCTTTATGATATATATTCACCTTGCTGAAATGAGTTCTTTTGCTTTTAAATGCACGTATATGTTGTCAATGTGCTTGGCTTTAATCAAGGTGCTTGATGGTTAAATCAGGTTGGACTTAATGACCATTCCTTTTAGTTGTTTCAGACAGTCACAATGTGCCGCAAAGTCCTGCTAGAACGCTAAGCTATGATGAGTTGCACGTAACTGTTCCAAATCAAAATTCCAATGGGAAGTGATTTCACCTACTTAACCTGTGCAAATGTGCCTTACTTATGCAGTTAAAGTGATAGTTTATATTGACCATAGAATGCCATATACCAAAGACTAGACAGTTTGTGTCAACTTTTCTATGGGTAGGGCCTGCATTTTCTCTAGGGATGCAGATGTAAATTAATGGGCTTTTCATCTCTATATACTTATGGGTAAGTTGATTTGGAGTTTGACTTAGGTCACTGGAAACTATGAGCGAAATTGTAAGCAAAGGATATACAAGGATCGAACATTCATAAGCAGTTAGTATTGACCTCCCAACCCACATTGAGAATGTTTGGGTGCCTAATGAGCATGGATTTTGCTTGATCCCTCAGTTTTATCAGTACCCCAAAAATTGTGCTAAAAGTTCTGCTCAATGGTTACCAAGTTGTATATATAAAATAAATATTATAAGTCAACTGTTTGTTTTATCAATGATATAATGTGCAAAGTTTCTTGGGTCAAATAGGTAGTTGACAACATTTAGCAGTGATCAATGAGTAGTTCTTGACATTTAGCTGTGATCAATGAGTAGTTCTTGTCTGCATGGTCATTGCTTGTTGTTGTTATAACTTCAATATTAATTTTATTATTGTTGAAGTATGTGTGATTCAATGTTTTTTTTGTGCATTTTTCATCTTAGTTTAAAAGTGTAATCTCCATTGGTTTAATGTTTTTGTTATTATCCCTATGTCTTGTGATTTAAAAAGTGCCAACGAATGTCAGTGTCATAGGTGAGTAGGGAGCTATGTCGATTTAAATTTGTGATTTCAAATTCTCAGAATGTAATCTTGTAACTTCAATATTAGTTTCATCAATGTTGAAGAGTGTCTGATTCAACAACTTTTCGTGCGTTTGTCATTTCAGTTTAAACGTTTCAGCTTCATTAGTTTAATGTTTTGGCATATGTCAATAAAAATTTAAATTGGAGAGTTCAAATTCCCAGTGTAATCATGTGCTAATGCAAGGTGTTTGTGTATAGGTAGCAAAGGCCTCAGTCACTTGGGTAATCTGGCTTATTGCTTCGTTATCGAATATTTGATTGAAAATTATGATGACTTTCTTTATATGCCATTTAGAATTACTTGAATTGTGTGTTTGATTCCATATTGCATATTTCCTTTCTAATGAGTTGAAGAATTTTAATTACTTGAATTGTGTGTGTGATTCCATATTGCGTATTTCCTTTTTAATCAGTTGAAGAATTTTAATTTTTAATGAATGTTTTAGTCCAAAATTTTTACTTGTTCCCAGATGCAAAAGGAAAAGAAATTTTTTCACTGAAGTATTACAAATTTATGATATTACTATTTGACACTTTTTTATAATTTTTTCTTCCTTAAAAAAAATTATATTTGATATTTAAAGGTGAAATCAAGATATAAATCTTACTGCCTTTTCACTGTTTCAGGCTAAAAAGAATAAGTACTTCAGACTGTCTACTTATCTAACCTACGACCTCCTTGACATCGTAGGCTCCTTGTTGGCAGCCTTTACAAAACTTTCTGTCTTCATACAACTCTTAGGCTACAACCTACAACTATTTACTCCATTACATCAAATGTCCGAAATAGAGAGGAAAATTACATTAAAACAACATATTGATAATGGCAGCAACTTGATTCCCTTCTATGAACTCTTGTACATCAAGAGTTCCTTCCTGCAACAGTAAAGCTTTCTTTGAAAGTTGATCATCCATAGTATTGAACTCTCTATTGATATGAGAAAAATAAACAGTTTCATAACTCTCCTTGACCTGTAGGAACTACAACATGAGAGGCTCAAGTAGTATATTATTTATTCTGCATTCCAGATTAACCCATTCCACTATTAATTAATAGAAACAACATAGAAAAGGGTTTAGTTCTGTTGTTTGTATGTGGGGCCACTGCAAATTTTATCTTAAAGTAATGTTGTTGATTCAAGATTTTAAAATATCACTAGCCCCACATAGACCTGGGAGGTTGGGACTGCCTGACAGGCACCATCAAAGAAACCCCAGTCCTGTTCAAAATTAATTTTTAATTTCTACCTTTTTATACATGCAAATACATGCAAGGTAGTTGAATTTCACTAACAATAGACTAAACCTAAATATTGGTGTATCAATCATGTAGGAAACCCAACTGGATGTGTTTTTCTTCTTTCTTTGTTATGTATTGTGAAGAAAGGGTTGTCTGATTGGTTTGTTTATAGACAAAATTCACAACTTTGGATCTCCATTGTAATTTAACAATGGTTGTAATTCAATGGATTGATCACAAAAGGAAGTTAGGCCTTTATTTCCAGCGACATCACATTTTCTAACTACTTGATGTAGGCAAAGGCTGCAACTTGGTATTCACCCTGTAACTCGATGCTAACATGGTGGCTGCTTGTTTTGTTAAGAAAGAATGAAGTATTCCTTATCCTGCACCAATGTACCCATCCAATCTACTTGGTATTTTGTCTATATGTTCAAACTATACAATATTTTTGACACAATCTAAGAATTAAGAATTACTTAAGATCTAAGTGGAATTTGACATGATTAAAAGTTTTGATGCAAGTGGACTTTGCTACTTCGTACAGGTACAAGTTTTGGAGCCTCTTACCAGAGATGAATTGCAGCAGAGGTTGGAATTGCTGCAACCCACTATTGTATATTTTTCAGGAGAAATAGACCCTTCAAGGCAAGAATTTGGACCCCTGGTAGTTGGAGATTCGGAGCTTTGTAAAGCTGATGATATCATTTCTCTATTTAAAGGAAAAGTGCCCAATTTGGTATGTATATTAGGAAAATATAGTTCATCCTTTTGTGATGTAGTGGTAACTTTTTTTGTGAATTGCACAGAGTAGTAAATACCAAATACCTTTTGATTTAGTGTTTTTGGAAAAGACTAAGTGAATTTGTTTCCTCTATAATCTATCATATCTTAACATGTTATTAGTCTGAAATTTCATGGGAAATTTCATTCTATGTTCGAATCCCTGGAATTGGAATGCTGATACTCTGGTTTCTTTATGAAATAATAGCAACCACATATTCTAGAGCAGTTGAAAATATAGATGCTCAACATTCGTCTATAGTTGAAAGAAAGGAGAATAAATGCCAATCAAATTTTCTATCTGTAGTCTTGGGTTATATACTTAAAAGAATGAAAACTTTTCTTGGAAGAAGGGCCTTTCTTCCTACAGGAAGCTAGTACTGTCTAATCTCAATAGAGAGAGTTCATCTCTAATTGGAAACCAGCCGAATTCACCTGAACATGGTTGTTCTACACACCCATTATTAGTCAAATCTATAATGGAAGTGTCAGTAACTGGAGAATTTTCTGAACAACAAGGCCTTCAAGCAGATCTTCGTTGCTATTGGAGTATAAATGGCATTTAGAAGGTGACTCGATCTCACACATTTTCTATGTACTGGCTGCATTATTATCATTTCTAGAACTGCCTAAGATATTTTTAATTCAATTTAATGCATGTAGCAATTACCTGAAATAATATCAGTTGATGGGTCAGTTTTGTGAAAATCATGAGAATCTGTAAGAAGAATCAAGAAACATCATTTCAAGGGCTGTCTAATTTTGTAGTAACTAACTTCTATTCATGTGTATAACTACAACATCACCTTGGTATTACTGATAAATTTTGAAATGATATCATTATTGAATTTTTTTTGCAACAAATTCAACATTAAGTTATTTTAGAGTTGAGTGTAGAATGGGACCATAAAAATCCCCTCCAATTGTGAGAAGCTACTTTAAGGATAGGCATCGGATACACTTATTGCTGTTGTAAATGTGGAACATGCAAAATATTGAGCGTGGTTGAGATATGTCTAGCACTCGGGAACAACTTGGCAGGTCAAAGGTTGACAATATGACTCGAACTTGGAATTACATAAAAAAACTTGTCATAAAATTGGCCAAATGAAAACCCCAGAAATGAAAAAGCTGCAAAAATATATTGAGATTTTTCATTCAAC
This sequence comes from Pseudotsuga menziesii, assembly GCA_001517045.1. Classification (NCBI taxonomy): domain Eukaryota; kingdom Viridiplantae; phylum Streptophyta; class Pinopsida; order Pinales; family Pinaceae; genus Pseudotsuga; species Pseudotsuga menziesii. The sequence continues at coordinate 302,079 of LPNX011051304.1, read as the reverse complement.
GATGAAATCCTTTCATAGATAGTCGTCATAGGAAACACAAAGTCATGTAAAGTTAAATAGACAAATGCGAAGGTCTACATGTATGTCAAAGTTTAAATATTTTATTTAATATCATATAAAAGTTTGAAAATACATATGTATGGACTTTAGAGTTCAGACTCCAACCATAGTTGATGACCCATGGCGTGACTAAATCATGAAAAATCTTCTCCATCCCATCCAACGCTACAAAATTCATCCATGCAGATGAATGGGAAGTAGAAACCCTTGTCAATGCATTAGAAAGTCCTATTGGCTTGGTGTCAAGCCAATTGAAATCCTCTTTGAATGATGGCTCCTTTGTTATAATGATCCAATTGATGTTTGTATCGACCTAGTGTAGCTTGATTGAGGCATCGTTCTTGCTTCTTGACAATATCAAAGAACTTTTAAGTTTTAGTTTGGGCTCTTTAGAACAAAAAGAAGAAAAAATCATGATTGATTTTAATTTTCAATAGAATGTAAGATATATTAGAATTGAGAAGAATTAGACCTTCCAAGTATTTTCATCCGTTTTTGTGCTAATTGGTTGTGTTTCCTCAAGTAACTTGTTTGCGAGTCAAACATACTCCAACTCCAATCACAGCAAGAAGCATTGTAGGTTTGGCTGAACTCTCAATTTCAAATAACCCTCCCATCATACACTTAGCATACACTATCGATAATATTCATGAGAAAATACAATAGATTGAAGTTAATCAGGAAACTGAAATTTCAAAAGAATTTAAGATTAAATCAGGATAAAAATAAAGCAAGGTAAGGTACCTAGTGAAAGGATGATCTTTGCTGGGATTGCAATATGATAGCTAAAAAATCCCTCAACATTCTTATACTTTTGTAGTTGTTGTTGTGGATTAGAACTTGAGCTGTTGTATCAGGGAGTATCCTCCAAAATTCGAATGTGTTGGAATTGGCCTTACATCACCCTTTGAATAGGATTGAAGGACTTGTCAGAAAGAAGGCTAGGTTTTTAGATAGTACCCTGCAACTTGAAAAGGTCTACAGAGTTTGCAGTGTTTCAATACTCGAAATGGAATTGCAACTGCACCTATTGAAATAACTAAATCAAAATATGAAAATAAAGAGCCAAAAACAAAGAAAAGAGGGGGCACGCATTCACATTCATGGTTGGATTGCAGTTGAAATCCAAGTAATGGAGGATGGCTTCTCCAATAAGCATCAATAAGTTGGTTGATTGAATTGATAATATGATATGAGAGACAAATGAGAGGGGGTGAAACCCCAATTATAACAGTGATGCAAAAACCCTAACTTAGATTAAAGTCCCTCATAAAGTCCCTCATAAAGTCATTTTTACAAATACAATATTATTAGAAAATCATGAGCTCATTTGTCTGTTGCGCTGTGGTCTAGTGGCAACTTGGTGCATTTGTTGTGATAATGTCCCAAATCTAGACAGGCATATTCCTCCACTGTATGGGGTTTTCAGGATGTTGCTATTGTTCTCAGGCCTTGTGTCAATAATTAATTGTTCTCAGGCCTTGTGTATATTGTTGATGTAGCAAAATAAGTTCTGGTTTCTTATGTGGCAAACGGAGTAGTAGCTTTTGATGTATCCAAGTCAGGAGGTTTCAGGCAATTGATTCCTGCAGGTCGTAAGCTAAGTCACCTGGTTCGAGTTCGTGTTCGAATTCGACAT
>LPNX011051304.1:227351-300190 GCA_001517045.1 Pseudotsuga menziesii | reverse complement strand
TAAATTTTATTATAAACAGAACTTATAAGTTAAGTACTATAAATTACATTACAAATAAATTAAACGGTACAGGTTACAAATTACATTACAAATGGTATATATAATATATCAATTACCTTAAAAGTTAAGACATGAAACATGTGAGGTTGATAATGCGAGCAAAGTTGACCCTGCGAATTGCGACTCATGGCCACGGGTAAAGGAACGACGGCCGTTGGCGGCCTCCACAGAGCAACAATGTCACCAGACACTTCACAGTTCATTCATGGCTGCTAAGAATTAGCTGTGAGAATTGACGGCTCCAGTTTACGGTTTATCTGTGGGTCGCCAAGGAAGACTAGGGTTTATGGTGCACCCGCGAGCCGCGAAAGCAGGAAATCGTATTCCAAACAAATTTTTGCTGTCTTGTATTAAAATCGACCTTATTTTCAGGCGAACTAATTTCCCTTGGAATTTGCCAAACCCCACAACTCTAATTTGCGATTCAAATAGGCGAATTTAATCCGATTAATTCGGCAAGCTCAGACAATCGGCGATTTTCGATTTTCAAGGTGAAAATTCGCCGATTGCGGTGACTTAGGTTGTAAGTTTGACAGCACTTATCTACCTCCTAGTTATAATCTCCTTCAAACATGATTCCTAAGGGAAAGTTATTGTGCTTAGAACTTAGGAAGTGGTGTGCAGATGTTATCATTTTATATTTGATGATGTAATGAAACACAACCAATATCATTTTAGATCTGATGAAGTAATTGAAACACAACAATTCTTTTCTTGATGATATCAGATATGTAGCTTTTTTGCTGACTGGATATGTCAGTTAGCAGGAACATGGATTTTTTTAATAGACATTGTAATTATTTTAGTAACAGTAGCTGATGTTATTGGGACATAAACGTTGTGCAGTTTTTTTATGATATTCCATCCTATTATGAGAAGACAGGGAAGTTGGTAGATGAGAAATACACTTTATGGATTCTGTGCAGGGTCCGTTTTCTGAACTTGCAATTGAATATATTGATACAACAATTTGTGAAAAGCTACAGTTGAGAATAGAAAAAAGTATTTAGATGTTTGTTAAAAACCATCATTTCTTACATACTTATTAACCAGGAAGGACAAGCTTTGCAACTGATTTTTGAGTGCTGAAACGTGATTTACAATTGAATCTTACACTAAGATATATAGTGGTACTGGTGCCATGAGAACAGACAAAAATGATAACAATTCAATTATCTTTTCGGTGATCCTGAAGATCGTCTTTAATATTTTTAGGATAACTGCTAACTATATCTAAGTTACCAGGATTTGGATATGGATTCACCATATTTTTGAAAAGCCAGGATCCGGATATGGCGGCGTGGCAAAGGTGCACACAAACAATATAAAATTATAAATATATTTTTATAATTTTTAAAAATAAAATTTAATACAGTACACTGATTATTTTACAAGTTGAATTATAACCATTATACCATATAATATATATTTTTTTCCCCGGAAAAAAATCATAATTTTATTGCAAAAATGAACAAAATTACATCTGTACATGTATGAGAATCAACTATGATCCCTACATTGTCACATATAATCTGTCTCATTATTAAACCAAAAAATGCAGTCACAAATGGACTGAAAACCCCTGCCAAAAAAAACGGTCATGCACCCAAACAAATGAGCCAAAGCTCAATGCTGAAACCAATCTGTCTGAATCAATATTCATCCAGACCCAAACATCTCGAACTAGACTAGATCCAATTTAAAAAATGGAATCTAGAACCCCGTCTGAAATCATACCTGCATCCAATCAAGATACAGCTGTCTTGCCAGTCAGTAAAACACCGGACTGAAATATCAGCACCATAGAGATTTGACAGGACACAGTCTGATCCAAAACTCCACGCTGATCTATCCCTACCTCATGAACCAGCCATATGCTGTCATTCGGTTCAAAAATACTCCATAAACATATCATTTGCTGTCACAGATCAAACTGTGATATTTCAAATGCTCAAACAATTGACCCAGCCTGTCATAAAAAGCTCTGTTCATTACCAGGACACAAAAAACTGGAAAATATCAGCTCGTAACAATGCCCGAATCAAAGTTCTAGGATACATTCTGCCTGCATCATACTAACGATTAAGTCGTATAGACTCAGTCTCATATCATAAAAAACAAGCCCATCCCTCGTGATACATAGTGTTATTAGATGACAGGTCACAGAATCTGTGCAGAATCTCCCTGCTGTTCCAACAACTCTTCATGAAACGGCCTATGATAATAGCTGAATGAACCCACACTAGAGTGAACAGAGAACCCACACTAGAGTGAACAGAGATCCTCCATACACCATAGTCAATATGCCACTGTATCGCTTCCTTGGATAACTGATCAGCCACCCCATTCCGTTCTCTATAGACATGAGTAAAAGAAAGATGATTAAACTGTTGCTTTATGCGAAACACCTCCTCCAGAATAGGTAAAAGGATCATCACATGGCACTGAACAGTCCCTTTTGCCCATTCAATAACTAACATAGAGTCACCGAAAACCTGTAAAGACAAAAAACCCTGTTCCAATGCAAATAAAAGCAAAAGCCTGAGTGTCATTAATTCAGCATAGTTGTTTGTTCCCCTCCCTAATCCAGCCGAGAAATGATAATAATGAGACTCAGATTTGTACAATACACCACCCCCACCACAGCTCAATTGCCGTTCTTGAGATGCTCCATCAAAGAAGCCCCAGGGAATAGCTTTGTCTATCATTTCCTCCCGCACAGGCCTATTCTTGAGTAGCTTCTCCGGTTCCCTAAAATGGTGAAAAGTTGCAACAATATGAGCCACAACAGACTCCATCGATATTCTACAGTCCTGAAAAATAATCTTGTTGCGTGTTAGCCAAATCCCCAAGCAAAAATACAGGAGACAGCTCGGAGAGTTTTATGTCCCGACCACCACCTTTGAAAAGCATTGAGAGCAGAATCTCCCTGCCACCCCCTGATATAGTCCAACTGTTTACCCACTTCAGTCCATATAGTTTGAGAAAAACTACATTGAACAAAGAGATGATGAATTGTTTCCTCAGCCTTCCGACACAGCGCACAAAATCCTGGACCTTCAATAAATATCTTTTGCAAAATGTCCCATGTTGGAGTTTTATTTTCCAAAATAGCCCAGAAGAGTAACTTGGCCTTACCCGGGCATTTTAGCTTCCACAGCTGTTTCCACCACCAAACCAATTCTCGATCATGGACCAACACATTGAGCTGAATATAACCATGTTTAGGAGTATAATACCCCGAAGGATGATAATCCCAAACCAATTTATCATCCCTGTTAGACAATCTGACATTTGAAACCCTTAACTGCCTTATAAATCCCTCCCAAGCCTCCTGCAGATCATCATGAATATCAAGTCTCTGAGCACTGATCCATCCTTGATGCCATAACGAAGAATTTTCCTGATCCTCAATATCAGCAAGAAAAAGACACCCTCTTGTTTCCAAGTGAAATCACAGCTCCTCAGGAAGAACACTATCCCTCCCACAGCCTACCCAAGGATCAATCCCAATACGAACCATTCTCCCATTACCTATTCTCCACACCAAACCAGAGCCAACCAGATCAAAATGCTTTACCACTGCTTTCCAGACTACAGAGCAATTTGACCGAGATTTGTCAGCCAACTGAATCCACTCAATGAGAGTCAATGGAGCAATATATTTATGATACACTACTCTAGTCCAGAGACTCTGTGTATGAATAAGTCTCCATGAGACTTTTGCTCCTAATGCCTTTGCAAAAAGGAAAATATTTTTTAACCCCCACCCTCCCAAAGCTTTGGGAACAGCAATTTTCTCCCACCTCACCCACACCATAGCTCTATGATCATGCTTACCTCTCCACAGGAAAGAAAAACACAGCCTGCGAACCTGTTCCAGAATCCCCTTAGGCAGCCATGCAAGGGACATCCAAAAGACGGGTATTGCTTCCAGCACAGATTTTACCAGCACCAGTCTCCCAGCCCGAGAGAGCCATTTATGACTCCAACTTTTTAGTCTTTTCTCCAATTTGGTCAATAACCAATGCCAATCTGCCTTCAGGTAAGAGTTCGGTTTTAAGAAAAACCCCAAATACTTTATCCCAGCATCCAAATCCATAATTTTAAAAGGCAAACGATGGGAAATACTGAATGTCTCCTGTTCAGATAAGTTCGAGCATGATATAGTGGATTTTCCAATATTTACCACCATACCCATAGCAGTTTGTAACAGAGTAAGTCCTTCAGACACCTTATCAATATCCTGTCTCGATCCATTGGTGAAAATCAGAATATCATCAACAAAAAGAAGGTGTGAAATATACAATACCTGAGAGATGGCAATTCCACGAAAAGTCCCTTCCGCTTTTGAAGACAAAATAAAGCGACTGAGGCCTTCAGCAACAAGAAGAAACAAAAGGGGAGAAAGAGGACACCCTTGGCGAAGACCCCTTCCCGCATGGAAGAAAGGGCTAGCAGCTCCATTAATGATTACTGCAAAACTCACCGTACTGATACAAGCCATAATCCATCTTACAAAATCATAACAGAATCCCAGGTGTGTAAGCAGCATCCTAATGTATAGCCAACTGACCCGATCGTAAGCCTTTGAGAGATCAATCTTAATCACTGCTCCTTTCTGTTTCTGAACTTTCAAAGTATGAAGGCCTTCCTGAGCAACTCCAATGGCCTCATGAATTTGACGTCCCTCCAGAAACCCAAATTGCTCACTAGAAATATGTTCAGACAAAACAGATTTGAGTCGCTTTGCAATAACCTTAGAGATGATCTTATATAAACAATTGCAAAGTGATATGGGCCTGTAATCCTCAAAACTTTCAGGGATATCCACTTTTGGGATAAGAGCAATAAAAGTAGTATTGAACCATATAATATATATATAAATATTAATTAAATTATAAGTAATACTTATATAAAATGTTAGTTATATTATATAACTAATAATTAAATATATTCTTAATACTTATAATATATAACTAATAATTAAATCATAAATAATACCTATAATTAATTTAATACATTAATTATTATGTATAAGTTAAATAAATCATAGACTTGTAATATATAAAATAAAGTTACTTTATAAATGTAATATAAAAGTTAATCATAAAGTCATAATGTATAAACTTCAAAAATTATTTACTATAACTTATTGATTATAATAAAATGATAACCGATACATCTCTCTCTCTCTCTAAACAACGCCTATGATGCACTATAAACTCAGCTTCTTCATGGGACAATGGTGAACGAATGAAAGTGTATGGTGTCACACGGCAAGATGGTCAGTTCAACTAGAGAGTGACCACATGGAAGAATGGCCAGTCAGTTTGTACTATTGTAGCACTAGTGCACTTCACGATTTCAATTTCATCCTTGGGATACATTTCAATTTTAAGAGATCTGTTATTGAGTGGATCCTGGGCGGATCTAGGTGAACCTGGATCTGGTTCTGATCCCGGGATCCTTGGATCCATTCCTTAGAATGGATGGATCTGGTAACACGGCTATATATAAATCTCAGGATATACTAATGAATGGATTGATATATTACGGGTACTAGAATAAGAAATAAAGAATGAGACCACTGCAAGAATGCAAGCTAATTTTGATTCTCCAGTAAGCTAACTTACGGCTAGTAGTTCAATTCAAGTCATAAAGAAATAAGCAAGAGAGATCGGGAGGGGAGTTCCTCTGGTAAATGATTGAAATATTAAAAAGGTCTAAAGTTGACATGGATGTTGCAAGCCAACTTGATCAAACCTGTGAATTTTGAAATTTGAAGGAAAAATGCTTTTAATTATGATTGCATAACTTTGGAATCCAGAAAGGCATAGTGTTTTTCAGATTACAGGAGATGAAATGGCTTTTGGGTTTCTAGTTTGCCATAAACAGGTTATTTGTAGATATCAATAAACACTCGTGAATAATCCATTCAGAATGCTTAATGTCAATAAATTTGCTTTTCAACTTAAATAAAGCAAACACACCTATTTCAGATTTCAAAATAAGTGAAAGCATTTATGCATATATGAGGCTGCTGGAGCCAATTGGCTGCAGGATATTATTATGATGAACCAGAGCTAGAAGATTTAGCTGTTCCAGTGAAGATTTTATTCACCCAGCGAAGATTTAGTTCACTGGGTGAATAAAATTGGCACACATATGGTTTTTCCTCTGAAATAATGAAGTTAAAAGAGACTTGGAAATGAAGCATCCGAAGAACTAGTCATTTATCAAGGAAATCATTTATGTGGGAAGTCACTCCATGTGTGATGGTTTTAGATTACGAAGAATTGATTGAAATATATTGCTACTAGAATGATTGAGCCTGTAAAAGCACTAATAGGCTGCACTCAGTCAGATATAAACTATAATCTAAATAAATGAGTTCAGAAAAAAAAAATAGTAGATTGATATTCAATCTGGTTAAGTCAAGACAATCTTTTCTCAGCAGAGCGTGAATCTTATGAGAGGCAGATGGGTAGTAGGTACAGCTCCCTGACATTGAATCAGGCTAATCTGTGTGAAAAGTTATGTTGTTTACAGTTTTTAACTGCGAGTTCAAGTGAGCTTTCATTTTGCTTTAAATGTAAATTGTAGTGGCATTTAAAATTCCAATTTCATATACTTGTTGTGTCTGTGATTCTTCCCAAATATGCCTTTTATCACGATTTATTACTTATGGTTATAACATTTTGGAAGTTACTTACAATCTTATCTACTTATAATAAACAATATATCATTATCAACCAATGAACTCTTCACAATAATACCTGTATAGTTTTCATTATGGGATGATAATGCTAGTAAGAGTTATATACAATGCCAGTATCTTGTTCCTTTAATGATACTTAATCGCACTGTGACTATAGGTCTGTCTGGAGATGTCTGACAGCTTCAAGCTTGGAGAACTATTATCCTTAAAGGTATGTGCATTGGCCCTTTTATGGTGATTGATGACTTGGCTGAAGAGTCTCTCTCTCTCTCTCTCTCTCTCTCTTTCTTCATTGGCCTCGGCCTCTAGCTCCAGCATTCCTTGACATCCTGTCTGCTTGTTGTGGTTTTGTTTATTTTGCACTCATCTCATTTTGTACTCTTTTTAGCTTTGTAATTGGTTCTATTTTTGTTTTTGATAGAGTAGCAATAGGAGCTGCTTTTGCACTCCCACAATGTACTGAACATGGATGTACTTTTTAGTCCCTTTCATCTATTTTTGTGGTCATTCGTTGGATATCAATAATAATATCTTCTCTTATTATCTTGTACCATTTGACATTTGTAAGTAGTGCAAATGTGGTGATTCAATTCTTATTGACTTCTGATATTTTCATAGATTCGTTTTAATTGTTGAAAAATCAGACCTCTGTTCACTTACAGATTTTGTCAAACACTTCATAAACCATCAATATCAGGCCTCAACAGTAAACCACAATCAAGCACATTAATTAACCATTCAATGGAACTATCCTGTAGGCTGATATACTGTTTATAAAGCACATTTAGCAGCGGAAAAACATAAATAACAGCAGCCTGTAAACACATTTAAGACACAGTATTTTGGTCAAATTTGACCCTAGAAAAACCCCTTCAACCCCTGGGGGAAAACCAGCATGCAAGAGAAATTTTATTGAGCTTGAGAGAGAAATTTCTGAAGGTACAACAGTCATTAATTACAGCATAAATAATCTGAGCAGAACTTCGATTTCTGTGCACATAATCTACCTCGAAATGCGTGCCTGAACATACAAAGTCAACTTACAGAAAATCTGCCTTGTACGGCTTCATTGTATGTACCTCACAGGCTGCATTTTCACCTTTGGTTTGAGTGCACAGACCCTCTTCATTTCTGCACCAACAGACAGGCTGCTACAGGCATATAAATGTGCTACCAGCAGCAAAATACTTGCTGTACGGTCCTCTCCTCTGCTGAACAGCCCTCAATAAATGCTGCAATCACCTCTCCTATTTGAGCCACTATTTTGCCTCGAAAATAGTGCCAAACCACTGCTGCATGGACTACACAGAATTTCAGACTTCTTTTGGGGATGCACGGTCACTAACTATCTCAGCTGGTGCGCCCTTCTTCTGGAAAAACGTGCCCTTCTCTAGAAATTCGAGCCCTCACTTTGGGCTGCTCCTCTCTCTCATTCTCATGCTCAATCTCCTGTTATCTCTTGCTCAAGAGCTTCACACCCTCCTCACCAAGCTCCTCTCTTGGAAATCGAGCCACTCCAAGAATTCTCTTCTTGAATAATGTGCCAAATGAAGTCTCATGCACTTTATTTACCCTATTAGGGTTATTCTCATGACTTTTCACCTTCAATGGACGAGATTAGATCTTGGCCAAGAGATCTATGGCTGGGATCTAATCTTTCACTCACTTAAATCTCCTAAGTGAACTTTACACGGAATTTTTCTTTTTGAAAAGTCATATCACCCTAAATATTAAAAAGTACACTTTATGACTGAAAGTCACTTTAAAAACATAATAAAGTGAAACTCACTTTTAAATCATAAAGTCACATCAAAAAGGTACTTTAATAAAAAACACATTTACTAAAGTCACTTTTCGAATATAAATGAGACTCCATACTTAATCACCCCTGCACCTAGGCAGCTGATGCAGGAGTGCCACCGAGCTATCAAAAACTAATATTAATATTTAGTGGCATTATGCATCCTTGATTATTCTATTTTATCTGATTCAGAGAAGGAGACAGAACCAGATTCTTCTCGTAAGGATTGTCTTCAGGAAACTAATCTAATACTTCCATATTGTAGGGTGTACCAAATGTTATTGTTTGGAGAGCTTCTCTGACAACAACGTTATCATCGTTATTTCGTCAAGCATTCTTGCCTGCTCTACAAAGGTATTCCTCACTGTATATTCCTGTTTTTTTCTATATGACTGTAAAAGTAATGCAACCAAATATAAAAAATATCCTAGCTCCAAATTTTTTATGTTTTAGAACAATCGAGTCTGGGCTGTAGGAGGCGGCAAAAATTTTAAAAGCTTGATACCGATGAAATGTACAAGGTCTTTGATGGTCCTAGGAAAATATGAAGTCTTGAGTAGAATGATTTAACAAAACATCTTGTAAACTGTTTTAGAAAAGTTGTCGTGTCAAACAATAGTAGGGTTCTACTATGTTATTGATATAGGGCCACTAAACAGAAATATGGGCCCTCACAATAGGAAGAAACTTCTCTTTTTTGTTGGTTTCCAAATTGCTCTTTGCTTATATTTTATATTTTATAAATTTTTTTCTTTCCCTTTCTTGTTGAATATCTAAAAAACACTGTTTATTCTTTCGGTAGACTGAAGCATAGACTGATGCCTTCATCTAAGATTACATTGGAGATTTCTATTTAATAACAAATGAAATGGATCATTACTTGTATTTTTTGTAGTTGTAATATGCAGTAATTGAACTATTTGACATTTGCTTTCTTGCAGTAGTGGTGGGGAAGTATGGGATGCTTTCCATGTTGGCAAAGCATCTTTTCAGTTTCACTCTTCAAGAATAACCCTAGAGTCATCCAGAAATGGGAAACAAAAGGGTTCAGTCTGTCATCCTATAATACTTGGCAAACAGCCTACTGTAACATATAGTCACTCAATATATAAGGAGGCCAGTGAGGAAGGGGTTGCATCATTAGCTTCGGGGGCTATACAAATTTTTGAGGATACAACAGAAATTCGTCTTCTTCTATGTGCAAGGATTGGTGCTGAGGTATAAAGTTTCCCAATTATGCTATTAAGAATTGCAGATGATGTATCTACTAACGATGTTATCTTTTGGTAGCTACTAGCATGCATATTATAATTTATGAATTATATAAGAAATGATTTTATTGTTAACAAGCTGTTAACTATTGCTTATAGGAACTAGTTTCATTGGCAGCATTGCGAGATGGACTTAATGCATTGTTGACTGCTGAAGTGAGTATATAAGCTATGCTGTGCTATTTTGACTGTCACAATGTTAGATACATCACGATAATTATTTAATTCATTGTTTTGAAAGTAGATCTTAGGACTACCTGAGATTCTGGAATACCCTGCTTATGGAACTGGAAAAGAAAGCTATTTGGAAACAAATTAAATATTCTGAAGTAAGAGGGAAATACCTGTAGTCTTTATGTTACAAACGAGAAACTGTGTTTTTGTGATTGACTTGAGTAGGCTGGTCACTTTCCCTTATCGAGATGTTTAATACTACATTAAGAAGATTCAAGAGTATCGCTAACGTTTTCTTCTTTGTTGAAATTGCTTCTTGAGATGCCACTCAAAGAGTTTTAGGACCAAATTTTGTGTTTGCTTTTGTATCTAAATGTCGTAAGGCACATGGGACTCCTGAGAATGGCTTTGAATTTCACCAAACTTGAAGTATCGTGAAGGTTTTCTTTTTTGTTGAAGTTGCTTCTTGAGATGCCACCCGAAGAGTTTTAGGACCAAATTTTGTGTTTGCTTTTGTATCTAAATGTTGTAAGGCACATGGGACTCCTGAGAATGGCTTTGAATTTCACCAAACTTGTATAGTGAGGATCCATAGGATCATAGTGGGTTTGATTATTTTGCAATCTATCTTTTTCTTTATCTTTTTCAACATGGAGAGCGATAAGTTGACTACATGTTTGTGCAGGAGTAATTGTTTAAAATTTAAATAGATAGTTATCATGGTAGATGCATAAAATAATGATAACCATGCATTTTGCTAGTAGAAGGCACATGCAGACATAGGGAAGGTCACTGTTTTATCTCCTGTATAAATATATTCTTCTATGAGTTTGCGAGGAATTTACAAATTTTATAACTTATGGCAGTATAGGAAACATGTAACATGTTAAAATAATATTGTGATTTATCTGTAAGCCTGTAGTCTTGTGCTACGTTTTGTACAGCAGGAAGTTGGGCAATCTGCATACGTAGCTTAGTATTCATCTCTGATTTAAATTAAACTACGTGTGTAAAATTGCAAAATTGAAATTTGAAACTCTTAGGATTGGTAGTAATTTAGGAAATATGTAATATGTGACAGGGTTTGCTTGTGCTTGCCTGTAACCCCGTAGGTTTATTTTAATATTAAATCAGTGAGAGATTGGGGAATTTGTGTTTGTGTGATATAGTTACTAACTTTAATGTGTGAAAGTAGTCGTAGACTCTCCCCTAAGATAGTGACCATTGTTACTGCATTTAAGCACCCATCTATCATGATGGTTATTCCTCAAGCATCTTATGTTCTTGTTGTCCTGAATGATATGTCTCTTTGAACTGTGCATCTTATTTTTTAAGAGCACGTCTATGCCATTGAACTCTTGTATACAAATTGTATGCCTTCCTATCTGAATGTTTAGCTACTACTGTAACTCTGGAATAGTAGTATACTGATATTAAAAGGATTACTTTGTAGTTGCACTTTGAGGTTGTGTAATATAGTTAGAGTTCATTGCATCTAGATTCTGTTGGTAAAAGTTCTCTCTTTGTTGACTTCTTTTGATACATTATATGACAATGTAAACAATTATCTTTGTTCTTGTCCAAACTCTTACTTTTAGTGCTTTTCAGAGTAGGGTAGAGAACTTACTTTCTATCTTGGTTTGGGTATATGACTGAATATTGTGAAAGTACTGTATGTTGTACTGAGATATTCTTTTATGTAATACAACTTTCAAAGGATGCCTGAACTATTGTATTTTAAATGTAGTTTTCAATCTTTTTGCACTGCTCAATCTTTTTGTTGTCCTAATATTTTTATTTTTGTCTGACAATTTCCAGGTTAGGGGTACAAAACTCATGCATCGGATGAGGTTGGTATCATTTCCAAACTATTATATCCTTTTCTATTTCACTTACACATTTAATACCAATGTATCTTTATGCATTGTAGGAAGTTCACTTTTATTACTATGGATAAAATTTCTTTGTATTATGGTTACAATCAGTTTTCAAAGTCCAGTAATAATTTGGAAAATAAAATATTTTTAGCTTACATATTTTCATTGTGCTTATCATTAGGTTTAAATGTTTTGACATTTGGTTATTCACTGTATGTTTATCACTCGGAAGTTGGTTGGAGGCCAAGTTGTTGAAGTCGTCTGTTTAATCTGTGTGGAACCATTTTGTAGTGACCAGTTGTTTATATTTGACTCTATGTATTGAGAGTTTGCATTTCTGTTATTTTTTTGAGAACTGTCTTGTATTAGCAGATATTTATTTACAAAACTGAAATTAAAGGTGGAAGAATATAGTCCTATGTTGCACTAGTTTCTGGAATGGCTAGAGCACACCCCCAATTAATTTTTTAGGGGAACGCGGGTCGGGGATGACGGTAATATATACACACATACATATTACATGTTGCCACTATCCCACTCGTTAACACATATGTGAGAATGAGATTGCTGGTACCTTGCCAGCCCCAATCAACATTTAGAATTCGCTAAGAACATGAATGATGAAACATTGAAATAGAACTAGTTTACTGCATATAATATCAGTATGAAATTATGAAACTAAACTACAAACTTCAAATAACATAATATCAATATGGCATAACAACATATATGATATTGTCCAATTATCAATGTCAAATAGTGGATACAAATTTTGCACATCCATGCTTTGTAGCCCTGTGGTTTATAATTGACTAGTGTAATGAACCTCAAGAAAGGATTTTGATTTCCTTCAACTTGCACCTTTAAACTTTATAGAACTTGATAACATGTTACAAAACCCTAAAAAGCAAACGATGTTATCTTCAAAAATAAAAACAACAATGAGAATTTACAACATTGTATATGTGAATCATTTTAAAGTTTAAACTTTAAAGTATGAATAAATTTATTATTGAGCATCATCTATACTATCAAACTAAGAACTTTAATACCAAAGAACTTACAATTCTACATAAACAAAAATTTGAAAGTTGAAACTGAGAACTTGGAGTCGCAAAGAGTCGAGAAATTTATGAATAGTTTAATGTCCAAATTGAGGAGTTAGGAAAAGCAAGGATGATAGTTTAAAATGGCAAAATCCCGGATTAACACAGCAGGGGTGCCAAATGGTGAATTGCCTTGAAATAACAAAATTGAAAATACTAAATACAGAATTCCTAATTCAATAGGTCCATACTAGCATGAGGCTGAAGCTATTCATAAATTTAGATCTTCTTCATTAAGCCTGTCTAGGAATGCTTGGGCTGCACTTTCTTTTCCCTCATCATTATCAATGCCCCGCAACTAGAACTCAATGTGATCTAATTGTACATTAATCAACCTTGCATTTAGAGATGGACCCTCTACCTCCTAATGGATTTGGGAAGCATTTTGAGGATTTACATCCTACTATGTTGCTAGTCCATGTAAATACTTAGACACGTTCCTTGCGTGAAGACGAAGGTTGCTATGCACATGAACTAGTTTTTCCACTCTCGTAGATGTAAGCCTATTCTTCTAAATGGAGTGGATAAAGCTAAATGAGGACTAGTTTTGTTATACAGTTGAGGAACTATCAACTTGAGATATTAAATTTATAGGAACAATGTCCCCATACTTCCTCCACCATCCGTCGAGACTTCTTTGCACTATACCCTACAAATTTGCTTTTGCACCTTTAGAGAAGTGGGTCTAATGGGCAATGCAAAAATCAATAAACTTTTTTCGAATTACGGTTGCTTGTTCATGTGTATACATATTTTTCTATGGTGTCATAAACCCTTATTTCACCTGCGGATCATCCATTGGTGTAACTTTTATTTTTCTTCCACATATCAGTTTGGATTAAGTGCATGAGCGACCATATGAAGAGGTGTGTTAAACTTGTTCCATCTTATCTCTATCAACTTTTGGAGATCTTTAAATAACTCCAAAGTGGTGGGTTTGCTTGACAGTTGATGGACTTATTCTTTTTGCCATTTGGTAATGGTGTCAATTTACTCGTATATTTCCGCAGGCTAGGGGAATTTGAATTTGTATTATGGATGATTTCTGCCCTGTGAAAGAGGCAATGCATTTCACGTCAACCCACTAGTCACCATTCAACAACAATGTCTTTCCTTCTTTCCTTGATCTGTTTTGGATTCTCCCCCATGTAGACCACTTAAGACTAATAATAGTGGTTGTTAAGGCTTGTTGCACCTCTATCAAATGGTTAAGAAGAATAATGTAGTTGGGGAATACCTTGTATATGCTATTTTTCAAGATTTTTTATAATAAATCCTATAAATAGATATTGAGGTTGTGGTCGTTGCAAATGAACATTTGTGCCTCTCTTGAATCCAAAATAATGTGAGTGAACCAAGAAATTTTGCCAATGTCTTTGAGTGCATTATTTAAAGCATGCAGAAAATAAGGAGTCCAAATTAATGCTCGCACCCACTTTGAATGATCAACCCTATAGACCTACAAATCAATGTGTCATCAATGGTAACTTGAACTACATTTGTACGAACAATCTCTCCGATAGCATTCCTTAATACTTCAAATTGGAACATTGCATCCTTCAATCCTTTTGGTACAATCAATTGCCCTTGAGAAATAAGTGTTAAAAGGTGGCAACAAGGAAGGTCTTCTATCATTTGCATGTGTCCCTGCTTGATGGAAGACATAAAACAGGAAATGAGATTGATCATTGCCTTTATCCAAAGTTTATACTTAGGAAAAGTGCATTATGTGATCTAATTTTAATTTGACTTAATGGAGGCACTTTTATAAAGTTCAAGTGAAAAATAATTTAAGTGATGGCTAATCTAATCTTGGCCATTGATCTCACTGAAGGATTTCATCCATTGATCCATAGTGAGAGTTTAGGGTTTGTTGCCGCCTAATACACACTTTATGACACGGGGAAGTCTCCAACCCGCTTTGTGTGCCCTTGGGGGCAAGTTAGAGCTGGGGACCACTGTCAACACAGTCCACAACTCCTCCGTTTAGGCAAGATCCCAACAGAGCCAAGGGGGGTAGTCCCTATAGGAAAACTAAGTTCCAGATTTATTAATTAATTACAAATTAATTAAAGGGATCTTTTATTAAGATTGTGAGGCTAAGGTTTTGAGAGATGACAGTCAAACCAATGCAAGATGCAATATTAAATGACAGTCAAGCCTTTTATTTATAACCAGTGCCTAAAGAATGGAGTCAAAGAATGCAACTTTTAATGGATGCAAATCTAAGTTAATTATCCACAGATTAAGTTGTCTAACAATGAGATGAATAAACAAATAAATGGTACAATTATAAACAATAATGAACCAAGATATTTAAGTAAAAGTACAGATGATCTTTTTTTATGAGTGTAAACAAATGAACAGGTAAAATAGCTGTAGTTTAAACAAATATGAACCGGATTTACAAATTATAGACAAAGATAGCTGAAGGAAAATGCCTTAAATGAAAATTATTAAACCAATAGTAAAAAGAACAGACTTTAGGTTGAATTACTTGAAGCAGTTAAACAAGTGTTAAGCATTCACCACATAAAAAATTGTAGAATTGAAAAATAAATGAAACTGAAAGTAAAGTGCTGGAGTGCAATGCTGGAGTGGAAGTGTGCTAAAATGAAAAATGTTATAGAGCCGGTTTTGCAATGTCTCTTGGTTTATTTTAGGTAGATTTTATTAAGGTTTTTCCTCTTGAAATTTAGTTTTCGAACCGGTGGTGTGACTACCCCAATCCAGTATTTCTCAAGTCAAAGAGGGAATGCTATTGCGCTCAACAAAGTGGGAGCAAAGCCCACCCGTAGCTCACAGGTCAAACCCCAATGGCCCGGTGCTCAACAAGGAGGACGTAAAACGCCTAGAGACCCCCCACGGTCTACTACCCCAAGTCACTTCCGAGTCACTGTTTTTAGTTAACAAGAAAAACAACTAGATGGATGCCTATTAAACTAAGACTTCTCTATCCCCTGTCGTATCTCGCGAGTACCCTGAAGGGTGATAACCGAGTAGAGGAACAAGAAATATTGAAGTTTTTGTTGGTTAATTTTAGAGGGTAAATTTTAATATTTGGTGATTAGCATACAAAGTTTATTTTAAACTATCAACAAGATCAACCAAGCGATATCCCTTATGAGAGGTGCTGGTACTTGATCTTGGACTTGGAAAATAAAATGTGTTGATTGTATCAGAAAAAAGAAAGTTGTTTTAACTAAGCTAAGCCCCCACTTCTCCTGCTTTTCATACCCAACTTGAAGTCCCTAAAGGGAGATGACAAGTGGATAGAGGATACACAGGATAGGTGGGTTGTATGATTACCCCTTTAACAGAAAATAAAACTTACTGAAACTTGAAGGAAACTGTAACTAGCTAAAGCAATGCCTAACCGCACAGCAATCTTTGTGACAGAGATGGTGGTCTGTCACAAAGATAGTGGGTAAACTGAAAATAAAACTAGAAAGGAAAATACAACAAGCTAAAGCAGTAAACTAACCTCACAACAATCTTTGTAACAGAGATGGTGGTCTGTCACAAAGATAGGTGGGTGAACAGAAAAAATAACTTGCAAATAAAACTAACTCTAAGCAACTACTTATACAAATTTACAGCAGAGAAATATCCCAAAGAGAACTTCTCATTTGGGGTTTACAATGTAATAGAAGAGAGAGAAGGAGTGTAGTTTAGGGCCTCTTTTGGACCAGATTTTTGCTGGGTTTTTCTGGGCAATTTAGGGCAGCATAACCTCCTCTTTCTGTGCATAAAACCTGCAAAAAATCAGCAACTTACTTGGTGGAAATTACTGCAGAAAACTGAAACAGAAAGTTAGAACAATTTAGTGTAAAACCCAGAAATTTCGCAGAAAAATCTGAACTTTTAAAAATGAAAAAACAGAAATTTTAGTGGCTGAAAATGAATGTTTTTAGGGTGAAAATAACATATAAACAGCAGATTTATAAGCCTATACTAATATATAATGGACGAGGGCCCTAAAACAAGGGTTATATTCACTATACAGTGAATAAAACCCAGTTTCAGAACACAGAAAAAAATATGGCCGAATTGAAATTTTGAAAAAAGAAACACTTGGAGGAGCTCTTCCTAGCTTGGAAAACCTGCAAATAACTTATGAGAGAGCTGCAAAATGTAAGCAAAGAGGTGAGTACCCAATAAATCTACCAAAATACTTTGATAAATCTTATTAAACACTCACAAATGGAAGCAGAAATACTTTTACTTACAAATCCCTCCACAAAATACTTTGTGGAGGGCTATCTAAGCTAATACAAATGCAGATCAAATAAATATATACACAAGTTACCTCACCCAAAGATGCATGAAATGATAGATCCACGGCACAATATTCTTCCAAAGTATTTTTCTATTACAGCCCAACTAGGGCAAGATTCAATAGAAAAGAGCAAGAGGCTTGGGCCAAATGTTTGAGAAAATAAGAGAGAAGAGTGGGGATAGATTCCAGCAGCATAACAATAGCATGAGAGAAGTTGTCAAATGAGGGAGTGAGACCCTCATTATATAGTTGAGGAGCAACCCCAACCCCTTGAAGATCAATGGCCAAGATTAGAGCTACATCGCCAAGATTATATCTAGATCTAGATTAGATCTCCACCACTAGATCTAGGTTTGTTGACTTTACAAGCCATCCACCAATCATAAGCAAGGGTGCCTTTTCAAATCAATGGTGAAAAAGATAGATCCATGTCACAATAAAGCTTAACCCTTAGATCTAGGGTTTCCATGACTCAAGTGGGGGCCCCTTTGACTCAAATTTTAATTTTTATTATTCTTAATTTTATCTTTAATTTTTTAATCTTTTATATAATCTTTAATCTTTTAATCTTTTATTTTATCTTTTACTTTTTATTTTTATCTTTTTTATTTTTAAATCTTTTAATCTTTTATTTTCAAGTTTTAATCTTATATTTTTTATTTTTATTTTTTGATTTTCTATTTTCTATTTTATTTTTAAACTTTTTTAATTTTTGATCTTTTATTTTTTATTTGTATCTTTTTATTCTTTATTTATTTATTTATTTTTATCTTTTATCTTTTTAATTTTTAATTTTTTAATCTCTTATTTAAATCTTTTACTTTAAATATTTTATTTTTTATCTTTTATTAATTTTAAGATTTTACTTAATCTTTTATTTTTTAATTTTTAATTTTCAATTTTTTAATTTTATCATTTATTAAGACAAGAGGGGCACCCCACTTAGGAGATCTTCAGACATTTATTTTGACCATGAAATTTTGGCTATGCTTAGCCACCCCCCAAACTTAATTACCATGGCCTTATTTGATTTTTTCCTTCAAAATCAAATAATTTAATTTTCACCCTTGGAAATTAAATTAATTTCCTAGGAAAAAATACCTTGTCTTAACCAAATTTGGCTAACTTCCCAACTCCTTGTCAGAATGACATGGGACTCGAAGCAGTGGCTTAGGAGGTTTCATAGCAATTTACCTTGCATTCATAGCCCCTATTACAAAGTGCCAATGCTTGAGCAATTACATTATTACATAAAGGCCTAGTTAATTAACCACCAAGGGGTGAAATTAATTAACTGGAAAAAATTAATAAAAATACAACAACATAACGAAACTCCGCAAGACTCTATACAAATGTCTAGCATGGTCACGAATAACATTTTGAAACCTTAGCCACCCCATGGACTTGACTGTTAGAACGGCCGTCACCACTTTGGAGGATTTTGAGTGAAAAACCAAACCAATTAAAATCGTTTACTCAACAAGATTAATTGGAAAGGGAAAAAATACTCGATGAGGGGACTTCCCTAACAACCAGTTCCATGGTGTGGCATCCATATCATATGACCCATACTAGCACATATAATTACATTAATTTTCCCACGCAGGGGAGCGGACATTTCGTTTTACAAAGGGGCAATTGCCCTGCAGAAGTGAAAAAATCCTCAGATTTTTCCAAGGTACAAATTTGTACAATTATGTACATCTTCATGTACATGGAGTTGCCACCTAGTCGAAATAGGTGGGCAACAGGGTTTTTGCTTGACCATTGAGTTAAAAGGAGATTGATTTGGTGGAGAGGACACACAACACAATTACTTTGACACACTCATTGTCAGAGAGAGATTTCTTGCTCATAGATTTCAACCGGAGAGTGAGAGATAGAGTTTGTAGAGAGTAAGATGGAAGGATATTTTCAGGAGATCGACAGGGCAGCTCAGGCAAATTGTAGAGGGGTTGTACAAGCTAACGCATGAGGCTTTAGTATCTTATGCAGGGGCTGTACACAATTGATGTAGGCGGTACATGCTGATGCAGGGGGTCGTATGTTGACGCAGAGGGCCGTACATGTTGACGCAGGGGTCGTACGATCTTGTTGGGGTTTCTTAGTGAGTTTCGGTTGTAGGATTTTTCTAGGTCAGGTAAAATCGATTTCTGGATTGTATTGTTCGATATATTGCTAATAAAAATATCTTCTTAGACTGCTGCATCGATTTTCCCTTCTTGGGTTTCTCAAAGGGTTTTCATACCCAAAAATATTGGTGTCTCTATTGATGTGATTGTTGCTCTATTTTTCTCAGTATTTTTTTTTCTTTTTTCTGCTGCAATATTTGTGAAGAAACTCATTTGTGGTTATCAGTGATAAAAAAAATTATATACTGGGTAACTCAAGATTGGGTTTTAAGGAAAGCTACACTAAGGCCTGCTTAGAGTTGTGACAATGATGTTCAACAACGGTCTTTGTAGAATAGTTGTTCAATCATAATTGATGATTGAACACTCGAAAACAACCAATGATTTCCTGAGGTCTCCCATCAACCCTTGCATCTTTGAGACCCCCTGTCTAACAATGCTGTCTTCATTTTATTGTAACCAAGGGATTGAAATGATGGTCTAGTTTGTATGACTTTCTTCGTCATCTCTTTGCAGAGAAGAGAACTGGTGGCATTAGATAAATTCCATTAGCAAAGAATTCGACCATTTCATTCTTTGCCTCCTTTTGTTCTACATTGAACATATTTATCACAACAACTTACCTTAGTTGAAATAGTATTTAAAAAACTCTTGAGGGAATAAAATTTATTATTGTCATTGATTGCTTTTTGAGAGGATTCTTCTAAGACTAGAACCCTTGTTTTTTTAAAGATGGGAGAACTCTCCTCCTTTGCCTTTATAGCGTCACTTGTGGTATCTATATAAAGTTTAGTAATTTCCATTCATTTTTCTAATGTGTAGGTGCATATAGCCTTTACCATCGTTGAGTATAGCTAAGTGATGATAGTAAACTCTACTGTGGTTTCCCTTAGCAAGTGCACCCTCCCCCCTTCCTCTTGGTCTCAATTTTTCTATTTAAGCGAGGTCTCTTCACTCATTCAGGATGGAAGCATTGAACCTCTGCTCTTGTAACTCGTTTGATTATCTTTTGGAATAATATTGAAAGGCTTTGGAGGCCATATGCCGTGCAACTGTCCCATTTGATGTGTTTGTTGTTGATGTTTGAGGTAATATCCGGCTAATCACTTCTCATTTGTAGTAGCTATAGATTGATTTAGCTTATAAGGCCTTTATGCCCATAGAAAAAACATTCATAGCTTTGATTTGCTTATTAATGTTTGATTAGTTAGAGATCTTGAAGCAACAGGTGTATTCAATTGTACTAATGGCCTTCTAATATCTTTTAATTACATATTCGACATTTGATCTCTCTCTGCGAGTGTGTGTGACGGTGCAAGATAGGAAACTAAAGGAGGAGGTTGAACTCAACTGTCTTCTCATCCACCTTTAGTGTTGGTCTTGTCTTGGTTTAATATTTGTTGTGTTGCAGGCATTTTTGCCCTAATCTTTCAAGCCGAGGCTTGGTTCTTGTTTCTTCTACCTTCTAAAAAATCAAAGTTTTCTTGGTTGCTTTCTTTTTCAACAAGTAGATCATTCTTAAAGTTAATCATACTTCTCTTGTTGCATATTGTTTGTTAGATCAAAAGAGCATTCAAATTCACATTTCAAGCTTTGATCTAGCATTAAATCTTAGCACTTGTGCTTTATAAGTATTTTTGATCTTTAGGAAGTACTACGTAAGTGTATATTTTATGTAATATTTCACTAATCCACCAACGTTTTTGGTTATTTAGCTTGCTGATTTTGCAGATTTGAAGAAAAAAGAGAAGGAAAGTCTAGCGAAATTTTGAAGATCTTAGCCATCCAAAGCCCGAAGATCCCCTCTTTCTTTTAAGTCTCTTATGATCTATTTGTAAGACTCCCTGATCCAGATCTATAAGGATCAAAGGCATTCTTAAATTTGAAAGCACTTTGAAAGCAAGAGGGCTACACAATCGTCCATACCCCATTCCCCTTGCAGGGGTTTGCAGTTTTCCATTTTCATGGTGTGAAGTTTTCTAACAATTTGTTTCGTTTCCTTAACACAATCACACACTCTGTCTTAACAGGTTGTATACTTTTCTATAAGTAGTTTTAGTTTAAAGTTGGTTTCAATTTACCATTTTTGTAAAAACACTAACCCACCACGATTTCCCAAAGTATCGAAAGGGAAAGAGATTCAGAGTGTAGTAATTAGCACCCACTTCTTTCACTTCTTTCTTTGCAATTTAAATTAGAACAAATAAAATTGTTTTAGTCTGCGTATGCTCTTTCCCTTTGTAGGCTTGCCTGATCGTTGGGAAATCATAAACGAATTTGTAACACTCTTTAAATCTCAACTTTTAACTAAGCAACTTACCCTAATAAAATCAACCACCCTCAAACATAACGGATATTAGGTGTTTCGATCTCATCTTTTGTTGGAAAATTCTTCAGAGGAAGCGGGACAACCTAGATAGTGATCGTGAGGACTTGTCAGGGTACACCCTCGGTTGGTGTAGTGTTAGACACACCTTCATGACTCCGATCTAGCCCACATTTTCTTGTGTGGAACCACATAGGGTGAATCTAAACATATTCCTTGTACCTTTAGGTATATCAAGAATTCCCTTCCCTCATTAATAATCTCATCCTTTAATAATTCCTAAAACTGACCAAGAACACAATCGCAAAATCTTTACTTTTACAACAACATTTATTTTGACTCCACAACACTGCTCTTTAATATCTATTATTTGCTTCATTCAATCAAGCTATCTTTTAAATGTCATGATTATTTTATTCATGTATGTTGTTGAAGTTAATTTCATTATGCAATTGTCTTGATTAGTAATTTAATTCCAAAGCTCCTAAATAACAACTTTCATCCAAAATAACTAAGAACTTAAAGCCTTGGCTACATTAATAGGGTCTACCCCCTTTGGCTTCGTTAGGAGTTAGCCTAAACAGAGGAGTCAAGATCATGTGACAGTACTTGACTTGAGACTTGCCCCCAAGGACACATCGAGCAACTTGGAGATTTTTGCTGGATTAGCCCCTAGTGCGTAAGAGGCGACAACATTTTTTGGTGCTGTTGCTGGGGATACATATTTTTATTCTTGGAGTACGACTTACCTGTTTCTTTTTGTTTAAACCTTGTTGGTGTGTCTAATCAAATAATTCGAGTTTGCTCGATCCACATGGCGAATCCACTGTCAATAAATGTACCATGGTATTCTACAAGAAGAGACTTTGAGGGCTTGTTTAATCCCATCCCTGACCTTGAAAGGGAATACCATGGGAGAGTAAACATACATGCTTCTCGTGGAATCCTTTAAAATTTAAGATTCGAGTCTATCTCAGACATCCATTGTTTGTTTGATAGTAATAGTGAAATTATTAATTAATAATATGGGCGTAGCTAATGGTTTTTTCAAGCCCCTTGACACTTCTCAGATAATAGGTCAACCTGACGACTTACCCAAGAAAGCCACCGAGAAGCTGCCTACGTTTCAAGGAAAGAATGCCATAACTGCTGCAACTCACCTAATGAAGATGTCAAAGTGCTTTCTCAGTTACGTTTAGAATGCTGTTCACAAGCATGGTGATGTCTACATGAAGTTTTTTGCCTTATCCTTTGAAGAAGATGCGTGTGGTTGGTTTCTTGGATAACTATGGTGAAAAGGAAGAGCCTAAATTCTAGCTAAATGCCTTCCATACAATCAAATGAAACAAGAATTAAACTATGGAGGAATTTAATAAGAGGTTCAGAGATTTAGTTTCAAGCATTGATACTAATTTCAAACCACAAGATGCTTCCATCCTTGTATTCAACATGGAATCAATGAATGGTGAAATTAGATATCTGTTGAGAGATAAAGAACTTGCAAATCTAAAAGTTGCCCAAGATCTAGCTGTTAAAGTTGATAAAAACATGCAAGTTGCGAGAAAATCAAATCTACTAGGTTTCAAAAGAGGTCCTAAGCAGCATGAGCATAAAGAGAAAACTCCTAGCCAAGAGACCTATGATGAAAAAGTTGAAGAAATGACTGAACGCATGAAGGCTATGGAGGCAAATCACGTATCACAACTAAATACAATGCAAAACAGAATGATAATTATGGAGAGGTCAAAGTCAGCTAAGAAAAGTTTTCACCGAAATCTAACTAGCAAAAGAAAGGTTCTCATCAGGATATTAGGCCTCTTCATCAATTAGAGTGAGCTAATATGGTTGAAGAAGTCCCCCCCCTTATTGTAGACCTTGTGATGCATTGTAATGTCCCAAATTTTGCATTGGGTCACAATGGCCAAATCACATTTTCCATATTCATGAAAGTTGTCAAATGGATGCTAAAAGTCAAATAATTGCTAAGGAGGAAAATCACTAGTTTCTTAGGTTGGGGGTGGAAGCTTTGAGATTTGGAATAAGGGGGATAATAAATGATGTTTAGACATTAGAAGGGGATACATATTTAACAATTGATCTTATTAAATAAATACAAGAGAAAATGGAAGTGGCAATGGAGCATGAAGACACATGGAGACTATGGGGCCCACACTAGCTAGAATTTCTATGTTAAATGGTATTTTTCTCTTGCAAATTCGAATATATGGGAAGCCTAATGTTTTTGGATGGATTATAAGGTTAATATACTTGTCCATATACTTCATAGGTCGAATTTGGGATGAAGTGTAACTTACATGAGCAAGGAAGAGCCAAATGGGGAGTTTCATGGACACTTGGCTAGATTCCCCTTACATTTATGACATCTATGACATCAATGATGGAGATTCTATGACAGTTATGACACAAGTCAAATCTGAAGGCTGACATACTGACATTTCAGGGTTGAATAGAGCATCTTAGAGGTCGAATTTGGGAGCTGGAGAAGGCCAAGAGGCTCCTACTCAAATTTGGGAGAAGAGGGAAGGTGAAGAGAGAGGCCACATGGCATAGCATGAGCAGCCACACCAATTCGACTTGAATTTCGTTTATGGATGGATTTGAAACCTTAGAAGACCAATAATGTTTATAAAATACAGGGATCAACCGTGAGAAGAAGCTTTTGCTCATTTGTGAATTTTGAGCAACTCAAGTTTTCTCACCATATTTCAACTCTATGGAGTGAGGCGCACTTGGTGAGCTATTAATCTCTTTGAGGGAGCTTCTCTTGCTCCAGTATTTTGTATTCTGATGTAAATGCTTTGTTATTTAAGTTCATAAATATCTCAGGTTGAAAATCCAATATATCTCATGTATTATTGTCCAATATTGAAGAAACAATGCCATTTCCCCAACACCTTGTTGTAAACTCTTGCAATCTTGATGGAATCGAATACATGTGTGCACCATTAATGATTTATGAATGAATGAACTGTCATTAAAGTGTATTATGGGTTTCATGGTCTGTAATTAAGAATTTGTGGCCATTGGGTCGAATTTCATAGCATTTGGGGCAAACTACATCTCATTTCTCCAAGGGTCCAAAACTAGTTTTTTATATCTTATTGAAGGAAGTGATAACAGCCATGGGAGTTTGATTGGTTTTGCATATGAGTCTATGATAATGTATTCTACACATCCCCTGCTTCAATTTGAGAATTTGAGTGAGTTTATGTACATTTTGGAAGCCATTTTGACAATGACCCGGGAGGGATTTGAGCCCCAAAATTGCTAGTAAATTCATCCATCTTATTCAGAATTTGATATAGACTTGCAGAACTGATTGGAGGAGCATAATACATCCCTAGACATAATAATTAAGTTATTATATCAGTTATATACCTTCTTTGAAGATTTTGGAGCAATTGGGCTGATTTGGAGACCAAGACACTAAAACTAGTCAAGAGCCAAAATTGTGAAAAAATTGGAAAATTGGGCATTTCAATAAAATTCCAAAAAGGGGACATTACATGCATTTCATGACGAATCTACTTTCTACTAAGGCTTTCAGATCAAAGATCATGGATTCCTTGAAATTAGTAACAACGATGTATTTTCAAGCAAGCTTGATTATATCAACTTTGTAGGATAATTTCACCATATTGAAAAAGAACATTGGAAATAAGTTTGAGATTATAGTCAAGAAAAATATAATGTTTCCAAGTACTTTGGTGTAAGGCCCACACCTGAACAAATCAAAGAAATGGCTAATGCTAGATTCAAAGGAGCTAGCTATTAGAGAAAGGAGAAGGTTGGAGCATTAAAGACCCAACAATATGTGCTGAAGGTAATAAATTGCCCCGATACTAATGATATAAGTGTTGATTTGGGTAATTGGTTTGGATGTGCTAAAATGTTAGTTCTTGTGACTCAAGTCCTCAAAAAGCCCCATTAAAAGGAAAATTTGATGAAAGTCATAGATCCTCCTCCAAAAAGGATAGTTGAGAAGCCTAAAGAAAAAGCCCAACTTAATAATAAAGAAGTGATGTGTGACCCCCTAGTTGTCTTACA
Organism: Pseudotsuga menziesii; assembly: GCA_001517045.1. Lineage (NCBI taxonomy): Eukaryota > Viridiplantae > Streptophyta > Pinopsida > Pinales > Pinaceae > Pseudotsuga > Pseudotsuga menziesii. The sequence continues at coordinate 274,375 of LPNX011051304.1, read as the reverse complement.
CATACTATAGATCCAAGCAAAGAAGATCATCCGCCCATTTATGTATCATTGATGATGAATGATCTTCTTCTTTTACACAATTGTATTTTAGACGTCATCCTCTAACATAATGACTAGAAAGGTTATGGAACAACTGAATCTAAGGGTAACTAAACCATACCAAAATGTTTGTGTAATGGATTCTAGAGAAGTTGATGTGGTGGGTATCATCTTGAATGTACCAACAAAGTTAGCAAAATACCCTGATATCCAATCGACCATGGATATTCTTGTTATAGATTTTGTGCTTGATAAGTGGGGTTTGTTATTACCGGGAAAGTGGGCTGCTGATTTGGGAGGCTCCATACAAGTGGATTGGACTTATGCTATAGTACCTACATAAAAAAACTCATTTGCGAAGTTGCCTAATGAAAAGGAAAGGAGGTATCATGTAGAGAATTCCAAACATCCTTCTAATGAATATGTCTACAACACAGATAACATTGGGAATTATGATATTTGTTCCACCTTTGTAGCTCTAGTTAAAGAAAAGATAAGAAATGAAAAGGTGCTTGAAATTTGGAAAATGAATTTTGACGGTGCACATTCTAGAGTAGGGAAAGGGGCATGTATTGTTATCATCTCACTAAGTGGGCAAGCTTTCAACTTTGCGTTTAGATTGGAGTTTGAGGCAACTAATAATGTGGCTGAGTATGAGGCACTTTTACTTGGTATAGAGATTGCTAAGGATATGGGGATAAAAATGTTGAGTTTAAAAGGCGATTTGGACTTAGTAATTCTCCATGTGAAGAACGAGTATGCATGCAGGTGTACAAGATTAAAGAAGTATAGAAATGCTATATGTGATACAATGGTTGGTATCATCTTGAACGCACCAACAACGTTAGCAAAATACCCTGATATCCATTTGACCATGGATATTCTTGTAATAGATGTGCCTGATAAGTGGGGTTTGTTATTGTCGAGGAAGTGGGCTACTGATTTGGGAGGCTCCCCATACAAGCAGATTGGACTTATGCTATAGCACCTGCATCAAAAAATTCACTCATGAAGTTGCATAATGAAAAGGAAAGGAGGCATCATGTAGAGAATTCCAAACATCCTTCGAATGAATATGTCTACAACATGGATAACATTCGGAATTATGATATTTGTTCCACCTTTGTAGCTCTAGTTAAGGAAAATATAAGAAATGAAAAGGTGGATGAAATTTGGAAAATGAATTTTCACAGTGCACATTTTAGAGCAGCGAAAGGGGCATGTATTGTTATCACCTCACCAAGTGGGCACGCTTTCAACTTTGCGTTTAGATTGGAATTCGAGGTAACTAATAATGTGGCCAAGTACGAGGCACTTTTACTTAGTATAGAGATTGCTAAGGATATGGGGATTAAAATGTTAAGTTTAAAAGGTGATTTGGTGGACTTAGTAATCCTCCAAGTAAAAAATGAGTATGCATGCAAGTGTAAAAGATTAAAGAAGTATAGAAATGCCATTTGGGGTACAATGGAATTCATTGATGCCTTGAATATAATTGCAATCCCTAGAGATCATAACAACATGGAAGATAAGTTAGGAGTGTCAGCTTCAACCCTTGAGCCTTTAGAGGAACTGTTAAATGGTAATGGCAAATTAGAGATTAATTTCATACCATGAGTTTCAGATAACATGGAGCATTGGCAAGTATTGGAAAACGATGAACAAATTCTAAGATTCATTCACAATGTTCAAGAATTTCAAATTTCGAAGTCAATTTTCAGGAAGAGGGTAAAGAGTATCAGGGAGAAGATGATTAGTTTGACAATTCAGTACCTTGTGGCCTTCATGAGGTAGATTTGACATACAAATGTCATCATTGAAACAAACTTGAGAACACTTCCAATCTTTCATGTTTTTTGCTATGGTGGCATAAGGAGGGTCTTCGACAATGTCTTCAATCAAGGGTGTTTCATGAAGCTCTTCAATGGGGTTAGCATGGACTTCCTCAATACTTAAAATACTCTAAACGTAGTTCCAAATCTTCAATGTTTTGTACCATGGAAAAGGGTCCAGCATATGTTTTCGTATGATGTTCTGTCTTAGACAAATAGTAGGTATAGATATTTTCAAAGAACCTTTCCAAACCCTTTATACTACCCCTACAATCATGTCACTGCTTCCAAACATCCAAAGGAAGCTCAGAAGGGAGGGAATACATTTAGTAGGAAGGTCCTCAAAAAACCAATAACAGGCATCTCCCTCAAGAGTACTAGCAAACATTTCCATCATATTGTCCTCATAAAGAACATTGAAGTCAGCCAACAACTGAAGGAAAGACTTGATGTGCTAGAAGGTTGATTCACCATAATTTCCATGAAAGACTGGAAGCCACTTATATACGTCCCCACTGCTGTGACCAAAGTTAGGAAAACTTGGGATTTTTGAAAAGTTAATAGGATAAAAATGTCTGGCAATGTGAGCACCAAATTGTTCCCTTAAATCATCCATATCGGAAATCAACAACATGCATTTCATATAACCATGAATATATTTAATTTTGAACAGGTGGATCTGTCAAATGATGAGGTTTAAAGATTTTATCACATGGGATCATTTACACACAAGTCTCAACAAATTTATGAGAAAACAAGGTTTTACCCCTTCAATGGAGTCACCATGTGAGAAGAAAAATATGCATTTAAGAATCTCTCAAAAAATTATTTTTGTCTTTCTTTGTAAATTTATAAAAAGGAAAAGGGTTAGTGGAGTCGCCAGATGAAAATTAAAGATTTACTCTAAACTTTTATCAAACAAAGCAAAAACAAAAAGTGGAAAACAAAAGTCGTATTTCAGGAATAAAAGATTTATCCTCGGCAACACCATCAAAATGTTGTCGTCTAATTCGTACCTAGGGTCACGTGGCATACATCTTCAAGCCACTGGGTGCGACCTTGGTGCCAAGTCTTGAGTCAAGCACTGTCACTTGATCTTGACTCCTCTGTCTAGGCCAATTTCTAGCGAAGCCAAGGGGGGTGGTCCCTAATAAAAGAAAACTATGGCTTTTATACGAAAATGAAAAGCAAAATTATTCTAGGAGTTAATTGTTAGTACATGATGAAAATTAGTCTTTGAATTAAGAAAATTACTGAAACAAGATATTGCAAAAGATATAGATCAATTCAACAACATATGAAAGCAAAACATTCACGACATGTAGATTAAGTTAAGAAAATATAGATTGTAGACCAGTGTCGTAATGTGGATCAATGTTGCTGCTATGACGAGAAAGTATTGCAATTGTCTCGTTGTTAGTTTTAATTATTATTAATGAGTGGATTAAGGAATGGGATGATTCTTGGTTTGGCCCACTTGAAAACTTATACTCTAGAAGGAGTGCTCTGCAACATTACCAGGAGTTCAACGAGGAGAGAATGAATCTCATTAATGAGTATCCCCTTGACTACGTAGTATGTTCAATACAACCTCTCGATTTTCAATAATAAATTTCTAATGGATTACCCTATTAACACTGGCCACTCAAATCTCTTTTTGATTGTTCCAACAGACCAGGCAATTCTACGGTGGACAAGAGCATATGGGGGTTGAGTCAATGTTCGTTACTTTAAGCAAAAAATAAATAAGGAGAAAAATTAATCTATGTGAAGTAAGTGCGGAAGTGTGATTAATCTAAATGAAAAAAAAATTGCAAAAAAAGGTATATGGTTGTGCGTATTAGTGTTTGCAAGAAATAAAACCTACGTCTTGAGTGAGTTTGTGATCTGACGTTGAATCATAATCAACAAACGGTTAATTTTTACCCTTAATTTAATTGCAATGAAAGTAAAGACGAAAAGGGTTAGAGAAAATCACGCTACGAAAGGTGACACGACACAAATCCCCCTAGGGGGATGGGGTGTGGGCGTTGTGTGGCCCACTTGCTTCTCTTTTATTATGATTATTACAATGAACGGAATGCTTGTGTTCCTTTGTAGAATAGAAAACACAAGTTTACTAGTTTGGAGGCTTTAAAAATGTCGAAGAAAAGGTAGAGAAGAAGGAGGGCTCTCAGATGGCTTAATTTATCGAAAATTGTTTGCACTTCTCTTTATCTGTTCATCAAAATTGAAAAAACTACTAGCTGAACATCACTAAAATGCTAGATATGATGTTAGAAGCACAAAAAGATTTTAGCCTTTATACTTGGAAAAATAACTGTTTAGTGCAGCTAAAGGCTTAACTATTCGATTAGATCTATTTTTGAAAGATAAAACTTTTAGTAACTAAGATCTAACTTACAAATGCATATTCAAAACATATTAGCTTATGATATAAACTAACTCAGTCAACTATGCACAACAAATCTAGTAACCAAGAAAATTCAATTTTTAAAATGAGAGAAGGAGAATGACAACTCGATGATAGAACTTGGGTGATGGAGTCTTGCACAATGGAGCACAGAGGGACTATGTTTTCTTGTAGATCTTTAAGAGGAGGAAGATGCAACAAGCTCAACCTCTTCTTGAAGTGAAACAACCTACAACTTGGACAAAAACTCGCATAGAAGAATGGTCAAAACTTGGTGTTACTTGTCACAGAGGCTTAGAAAACATGATCATTAAAGAAAATAGTAATGTACTTCTAAGAGGTCTGAAACAAATATAAAGTAAGATCACAAGGAAATGAGCTTTTAAATATTACCCTACTGGGAGATAACTCCCCTTCAAAGGTCCAACTCAAGCATACAAAATGCAAGAATAGTCACAAAGCAAGTCACCTCATAAGCATGCAACAATCTTCATCCACACGTGAGAGTACTACACAGTTTGTGACCTCCAAATCCTTTTATTCAGAATGATAAGAAGAGAATTACAATAACATGCAAGCAAAGATTGGACCTTCCATCTAGAATGAGGCATACTTGCTTGCTTAAAAAGAAATTTAGAACCCAAAAGGGCGCACTAGAAAGAGATAGACTTCCTTAAAGGTAGATAAAATCGAGCTGCTTTGGAGTGATTTTGGGGATTGGACAGGATAAAATCCTAGAGAAAAGCACCACCATAAAAAACAGATTTTCTTTGAAGAGATGAGTCCCTCTTTCTAGGGAAAACTCACTTTCTTTATATTTGATTGAGATTAGCAAGATTTAGTCTCTAGAAAACTCAGAATAGTTGCCGCTTTACTTTGCACCTCTGAAGACATGTTTCCTTGATTTATTGAGATGCTATTTTTCTCACTTTTTCTATCTTTTGGCCTTTTTTATTTACTTTTCGAGCATAAATGAAATTAGGTGATAAATAATCACTATTTTCATTTTTTAAGTGGGTACATAGGTAATGCGGGTGCTCTGGGTTAAAAAACAAGCACCCCCATGGCAAAAACCACTTCCTAGTATCACTTTTATAACTTAGTGAACTTTTACAATTAAAAGATGTTGCTTTTTTACGGAAAAATAAAAAATTAATGAAAAAATAAAAACATCCAGAAGGACCTAGCACATGTTCTTATGACTCAAAAATAATGACTAGCATGGTAATATACTGTAGACACTAGAATTTAATAACCCCCTAAGGCCTATTCACCAAACCACTTTCTAGATTTGGAGGATTGAGTGATGACTAAGTCCTAGGAAAGCCAATCCTTTTACATAAGTTCAATATGCCTAGTTATTTACTATAATTCCTATGAACATGTGAAAAAAGAAAAAGGGGCCAAAAATGGCCTAATGGACTTTTGAACTCTAATGATGGACAAGTTACTTGTTCTAATTTTAGCGGCTCACTAGAAAGTCCAACTAAGTACAACTTAGGTGGTAATAGGTCCTTGAAACCATGTTTATATGGATTGATTTGTTAATCATTATTTAATTACCTTAAGCTAGGGTTAAAAGGGAAAAGTGGCCTCCCCATGGAGAGCCACATGGCAAGTTGAAACCATGCAAATATAATGTGGTAATTTGAATTTGAGTGGAGGGATTATTAAACCTTCCATAATTCTAACCTTCATTTTAGTCGGTAATGAATATTGGCCCTCCCATTGCGAGAGATAGCTGTCAATGAATTCCAACTAGGAAGAATGGAAAGATCCCATGAATCTAATAATTCTGATTCTAATAAAGGGGTTATCTTGGTTTTTAAGCGTTAGAATCCATAATTCTAATTAATTGGAATTAGTTATCATGGACCCTTCTACAGGAAGATGTATAGAGGTCAAAAAGAAAAAAAAGGAAAAAGGTTGGATTAAGGACATTGCTTCTCATTAGTTTGTGCCACTTCCTTTTTAATGCATTTTATTTATCCTTTGAATGTTTTAGCGATTTCTATCATACATATATCTATGAATGCTCTCATAGTATCTATAAAATGTAACCTATTTTTTTTGTTTGCTTGAATATCCCTAACTTGCGGGGCTGGCCTTTGGTTTAAGAAACCATGACTAAGGGACATCTAAGCCGTTAAAGTCACCCGAGGATCGCACCCGGCTTGGGCCACATCAACCCTTAGCACGGTTGGACTTTTTTGGTGTCTCCTCCCACCACTGTTGAGTTTCGAACCCTTGGCCGCCTAACAAACAAAACCCCTCGAATACCAACCACGCTAGTGGACTTGACGTAACCAATTTTTCTTCATTTGAATAAAAAATTACTAAAAAATAACTTTGAGAGGACAAAAAATTCAAAATGATCATAAAACTTTTTTCTAATTTAAAAAACTTATAAATATAGAAAGTTATTGTGTGATCATTGTTATTTTATTTTTAACTCTAAATAATTTTATTTACCCTATATATATATATATATATATAACCTTAAATATCATAACATAAATGGTTACCTTCTTCCCTCACCTTCTCCTCTCATATGGATTGGTTTTTTATTAACATTCATGTCTTATCTTTTGAGTATTGGAAAAGTGAGCATAGCTTGGCCCCCACACACATATCTATATATTATCTTATAGATATTGTTGCATAAAGATGTTGGTTGAAATTAATCAAAGTTAGTGGGGAAATCTACCTTGGAAATTAAGTCCAGAAAGGTGAAGTTAAAGATCTTCGACATTCTCCCTATCACCTGAACCTCCTCCACCACCTTTAGATGGTGTTCCCCCAAAATCTTGAAAAAGTCAGCAAAAACCTCGGTTGTCCAACCATCTGGACTCAGGTTCTTATCCTTTAGAAAGGATAGTAGTAAGGCCCACACTTCCTCCTTGGACATCTGTCTATATATCCCTTCATTGTTTTCGTTGTACACCAATCGAGGGAATAAGGCTATCATCTTCATAATATCATCTAGGTTGGTGTGTTTCGACTTCAGAAAAATGGCTTGAAAGTGGGCAACTTCTAGTTGCACAAAGCTTAGAAACCATGGATCAGTTGCCATCCTTCAATTCCCATATGGAATTTTGGCTCCTCCTTAACCACACAGAGTTTTGGAATTACTTTGTATTTTGGTCCCCGGCCGAGAAGCTAGAGTGCTAGGCTCTCACACCAGTCTATCTCTTTCTCCATTAATAACTTGTTTCGCTTCAACTCTAGTCTAATAAAATGTTCTTGTAAATCATGTTTCTTGAAATGATCCTCAAGTGTCAACGGAACTCAAACAACATCACCTTCCACCTTCGTAATCAATATGTCATGTTGTTTATGTTGCTTACACGCCCAAGTAACTAGCTATTCCTTGAGAGAATGCAAAGACCAAGAGAAATGTTTGTCTGCACTCACCTCCAAGTTGTCCTTCACATGTTGCCAAAAAGACTTGAATAATTGTTGAAATTCCTCCTCTCTAGACCAACTTGGGTTATATTTAAAGGGTGAACCTGGCTTTGATTGACCCAACCCTAGCACCAGGAAGATGGGAGAGTTTTCTTTGCATATGGGAACCACCCGGGATGTAAAGTGCATCACTTGTTGTAACAAAACGTGCGATACCAAGAAACGATTGAGATGCTTTGCCACCTCTATTAAATTGAGCAAATAGATCTATGGATCAACACACAACTCACAAAATAGATCACACAATTTACTCAGTAATTGAAGAATGAAACAATGTAAAAATGGCTTGCACATGTGAATGCTTTCATTAATCAAAAGTAATTAGATAATAATTACAATGAAGTACAATGGCTAAATAGCTACATGTAATTCGAATTCATGTGAGGAAATTCGAATTGATTAGACTCTACTTGACTGAAGGGTTAACTGACCTTGTCTAAATCATTATCGGAGTTCATCGGAGTTCTAAATCACAACTAAAATCTATTTCAGTGTTAACTAAGCCTAACTGACTGTGGTAGGTGAGAATGCGCCTCTCCTGCATGCAACCATGCAAACCTAGCGCTAACTGAATGTAGAGGACTAGAACTGAATGTAACTGACTCCTAACTGAGCTTGACTAGTCACCAACTCAACTCAACTGACCTTGGTTGGTATCGGCACTCCCAGTGGCTCCTAATTTGTAGGGATTGATCTAGGAGGCTCCTAAACTGATGCATGCAAGTACAATCAGTGGCAGTAGGCCTCAATTAGTGTTCCCCACACTTTAGTAACTGGAACATGTGCCCCAATTAGGCCAAGTGGACCCAATGGTGCGACTAAAAATAGACTGGAAGGGCTCCTGATTTAGACATGACTCCTGATTTAGACATATGACCAAATTAGACAAGGGAGGATCAATAACCTCCCATTGTCCAATTTAGACATGACTCCTGATTTAGACATATGACCAAATTGGACAAGGAAGGATTAATAATCCTAACAGCTCCCCTGAATGCTAACTTGGACAATCTGTGGTCCCTGGTAACTAAGACCATAGGTTACCCATTACATCAAGTAAAGTAAAATAACTGCTCAATACAAGGAGTTGGGGAAAAAACCACATAGGAAAAAAGCCCCCCTCCAACTAAGCAGATAGAATTAGGATTCAAGTTTGAAAAACTTGAAAATGTGTTGCTGCAATCTTTGTGATGTAGCGAAGCAGCATGCATGATGTTCTGTGCACAGGTATCCTAGGGCCTGGCATGTAGACTTCTCCATCTTCTCCCAAAATGATGATGGAAGGAAGGAGGAATGTAATCTTTGTCTCTTGCTGAATGAAGAGGTGTATGATCAACTCTATTCTTCTGAATGTAGTGAGACTGAGCCCTTGCCATGTAGCATCTTACAAGGAGTCTATTGCATCTATTTGAAGGAGGTAAGATTGCATGACATAGTGCAAGGGTCTTTCCCTTCTGAGTGTCAGATTGATTTCCAATCATCTTCCTAGATTCTAGTTTGGAAGGAGGGACTGGATCTGGATCTGAATCACCCTGAATCTCAATCACACAACTGGATCTGCAATACTAGTGGAAACTGCAAAAGATGTAGATGAAATGCTTTTGCCTTCCCTGGCAAGTGGCTGCTGAGAGTGCACTGGTTCTAAAAACGGCATGAAGTGTGAGAACTCATATGCCTTGGAGACATGATTTGCAGCACCCTTTGCTATGATGTTCCCAGTAGAGATATCTGTGATCTCCACTGAGTCAGGACCAAATATGACGCGCTTTGGAGAGCCAAGATGAGTCATCTGGTATACAGATAATAGGTTTGCAGCTAGGGAGGGAACATAAAGCACATCTTTGAACTTTGCATGTTCAAGCTTGATAGAGCCCTTCCCTTTGGCTTGAACTTTACTGCTATTGCCCATCTGAATACTAGAACCATCAATAGATTGCAAGGAAGAGAATGATTCTCTGGATGCAACCATATGATTGGAAGCTCCAGAATCAATGAGGAAGGCATGTGCTGTGGAGCAGCTAGCCTTCAATGCATGGCATGTCTCTTCATATTCTTTAGTTTCTTCCTTTTGGTCAGCGTTCCTTGCGCTAGCAGGTACAGTAATGTTATGCTTCTTCAGAAGAAGAGCCATCTCATCTATTATTCTTCTCATACAGGTGCTTTCTGGATGAAAGCCCCTTCCACAGGAAGAACATAGTGTCTTTCCTTTGCCATTCTTCTTGCTTCTCTTCGAATCTGAAGGCTCTTTTGACTGCTCTTTCTCTACAGGAGACTCATCTCTTTGCTTCCCTTTGTCATTCGCTACCTTAGGTACTCCTGCAACAAGTGCTTGATCTCTGGAAGATTGAATGATCCCCATTTGGATCAACTTGTCATGCTCCTGAGTGAGAGATTCAATGAAAGAGTTAAGAGTAGGCATCTTCTAGTTTGGAGTAGAGAGCTTCACAGAATGAAATGTTGATACAAAGACTGAATAGTCTGCACCAAGCTTGGAGAGGATGGCAAGGATGAGTTGATCATCCTCCTTCTCAACCTTGCACAGCTTCAATTGGAACACTAGATTCTTGAATTTTGTGAAGAAGTCATTGAGTGTTTCGAAAGTGGCTAGATGAAGGGAAATCAACTCATTCTCGAGCTGATAGACCCTTAGATCATCTTGCTTGTCAAATAAGGAGGCAAGCTTATCCCAAACCTCCTTGGGAGTCTTCAATCCATTGATGTGGAAGAGAAGATCTCGAGAGATTGAGAGGCACAAGCATCCGTAGGCTTCATCAAGCCTATTCCAATACTTTTCTTTGTCAACATAATGAATTGGCTCTTTCTCTGCCTCCATTGTGAGTCTGAAGAGTCTTTTGGAGCGTAGCTGCATCTCCATGTCCTCCTTCCATTGGTGATAGTTGAAAGGAGTGAGGACCTCCATTGGAGGGGCCATCTAGAATGCAGTGGAGAAGACTGAGCTGCTGTAGCGAATGCTGTGAAGGAGACTGAGCTGGTTGTAGCGAATGTAGTGAAGAGGAATGATAAACCTGTAAATCACACAATCAAACAGACAAAATAAGGTCGACAGTCTGCACTTTTGGAATTTCCTTCACACCCAGCATAGTTGATCAAGCAAGCTTGATCAACAATTCCTTAACTTGGGATATTAAGTGGTAAATTCTCCGCTTCTGGTGCAGTACTGGAAGGAGCAATTTGCTCAATTTTTTTTATCCAAGTATGGATCTATAGTAGGAGAAGTGCCTTGTCCTGCCGAGGCTCTGATACCATATTAAATTGAGCACATAGATCTATGGATCAACACACAACTCACAAAATAGATCACACAATTTACTTAGTAATTGAAGAATGAAACAATGCAAAAATGGCTTGCAACTGTGAATGCTTTCATTAATCAAAAGTAATTAGATAATAATTAGAATGAAGTACAATGGCTAAATAGCCACATGCAATTCGAATTCATGTGAGGAAATTCGAATTGATTAGACTCTACTTGATTGAATGGTTAACTGACCTTGTCTAAATCATTATCGGAGGACTAAATGGTTAACTGACCTTGTCTAAATCATTATTGGAGTTCTTCAGAGTTCTAAATCACAACTCAAGTGTCTAATTCAGTGTTAACTAAGCCTAACTGATTGTGGTAGGTGAGAAATGCGCCTCTCCTACATGCAGCCATGCAAACCTAGCGCTAATTGAATGTAGAGGAATAGAACTTAATGTAACTGACTCCTAACTGAGCTTGACTAGTCACCAACTCAACTCAACTGACCTTGGTTGGTATCGGCACTCCCAGTGGCTCCTAATTTGTAGGGATTGATCTAGGAGGCTCCTAAATTGATGCATGCAAGTGCAATCAGTGGCATTAGGCCTCAATTAGTGTTCCCCAAACTTTAGTAACTGGAACATGTGCCCCAATTAGGCCAAGAAGACTAGAAGGACTCTCGATTTAGACATGATTCTTGATTTAGACATATGACCAAATTGGACAAGGGAGGATTAATAACCTCCCTTGTCCAATTTAGACATGACTCCTGATTTAGACATATGACCAAATTGGACAAGGGAGGATTAATAATCCTAACAACCTCAACCACATCACATTTGTTATTGGACCAACTTTTCTTGAGCTTGATAGGCACTACATCTCACCCACCCGGTCGCTTCAACCCTCTACAAGCACTACATCTTACCCATCCGGTCGCTTCAACCCTCTACCAAATTCCAGGCCAACCTATACTCCTTGAAAAAGGGGCCCCAATCTCATCGCCACTTATTGTCAAATTTTAATCCCTACCCAACAATGAGATGAACCCCTTGCAAGTAGGATAAAGAGAAAGGATGGTCCCAATAATCTCGTCCACTCATGAAAGGGCCATAGATGTTGTTATCACCAACCTTGTAGTTGCCTGTGTGAGGTGGATCCAGGATGGATGGTAAAGGGGTAAAGCAACTAAGGGGGTGGAACCAAGACTGCCTAGACTCCCAAATGGATGGTTGTCACGCCAATCAAGGCATCCTTCGCTTTTTGTTATCTAAGTCTAAGACAACAATGGGGGAGACCTGGATCTACTCTCGACAGGAGAGATCAAACCTAGACACCAGAACAGATCAAATGTGGCTTTGAGGTATGTAAGGTGTAAGGTAAATGGAAACCCTAGCTCTAGGGTTTAGGTACTAGCAACTGATGGAGATGACCAATGTCTTGGGAAATGTAACTGTGACAGGATGAGCAAGGACAGAGTTGGAACTGTCTAGTACCAAGGAGACAAAGTCAGTGAAAGATATGAAAGTATCAGGGAACTTGAGTTATCAAGGAATGTTGGCAAAGAGAATGGGAGTAGGGTCAATTTAAGGCTAGCGCTAGAGGTAGGAGATCAGTTCCTTTCGTGCATTGGGCAATGGAGTCGGTATTAGCACAACGTTTCAGTGAACCCACATGGGATATACCTTGATCTATGGACCTAGAAAAGGATTTGGCTTGGAAGATTCAGGTTATAGGAAAATCAACAGAAGAAGGGCTAGCGCTAGGGTTTGGAGAGGCAGATCTACAGATCTAGAGCCACCAGGAGACTATCGGCTCAGCGTTGGAGGGGAAATGAGATCAGGATGGCTCGATCTACAAACCCAAGTTAGAAAATTGCAGGAAAAATCAGATTTGGAAAAGTCAAAATTTGATGAGGGGGGCTAGGAGGCTGAAAGTCAGTTTTTCAGATCTAGGGCAACTTGGCAAGAATTAACTCAGCGTTGGGGGTGTTTTGGAGTGCTCAAGCCTTGATCTATCGGCCTAGCCTGTCAGATTTCAGAAAAAGTAAACTCCGGAAAAGTCCAGTCTAGGTCAAACTGCCATGAATCTAGGTCAAACTGCCATGAATCTGGACAACGTTGAGGGTGATTTGGACTGTGTGGGACCCGATCTATTAGTCTATGAAGTCAGAAATCAGAAAAAGTCAAAACCCTAGCAGGTCAAATTTTCAGTGGGGGGTTATGCAGTTTTTAGGCTAAAAATCAGATCTAGGTCAAACCAGCAGGAATTTGACCAGCGTTGCAGTAGATTCAGTGAAGGGGAGGCTCGATCTATGAAACCCAGAAGTGGTTTGGCCAAAGATCGGACGGTTCCCAGATTTAGTGCTTTTAAGGTTTTTTTTAGTATTTTAGGAGTTTTCAGGAAAATGGAAGGAAAAGCGGGTACAACGGATTCAGATCTGTTAAAGAGAAGAGAGTTACCTGTTGGATCGTACCTGGAAACGCTTGTAGAAGTCTTAACAGTGATGATCTTTGCTGTCCCGATCAATTCTGGAAGATCCGAGTGATTACTATGACAGATGTAAGCTCAAAGCCACCAATGCGCCCCCTACCTTGCATGAGCAAACGTCAACAATATCCGATTTGCTAAGACAAGATAAAGAAACTAAATGCTATAGGAAAGTAAAAAGAAGTAATCATAGATCACAATGCAACTAATGAAAACCCCCTGATCCAAGACAAAGATAACTGAACGAGTTGACGTCCCCCTGCAGAAATGCTCCATCCAAAACGCCCTCCTGTAGACAAGACAATTATAGCAGGAAATATAGACCTCACATGAATTTCCACAATGCTGGGAAGCAGAAGACTATCCAATCACCATTTGAGAACATCAGATGCAAAGCAGATCCAGAAAATATCCATAGAAAAATCTTTCTATTATTCAGATCCAAGAGCCAAAGACCCGTTACAAATGAGAAGCTCTCTCCTTTAAATAGAAATGAGAGAACCACAATCATAACTGAATCCTAACCACTTTCAAAACGAGTGGCTAAGATTAAAAGATAAAATATTCTAATCAATGGTTGAGATGAGTTCAACACACAATACATGGATCAATATAACCATAAAGTACCAAAGTGGACTAAATCACCCATAAAGAGGGTACCCCACTCAACAAGAAATAAATGAACCACATGGTGGGTCCATGGAGTGTTGAATAACTCCCTCTAGGTGTCCCCATGGCATAATAAAATAACATAATATTTTAATTCTTTGACTTTGTGCCTCCTTGAGGAAATCGTGAGCCTCCTAAAAGCTCCAGAAAATAATATAAAAATGCCCAACAATAGGTGTGGGCCCAATTAGGGGCTGCAGCTGCTAGAGAAGGTGTGGAGGACATCATTCTCATCATTATGAGTCATCCCATGTCATTTCCTTGCCTCAGTAGCCCAACTCGATTTCTTCAATAGCCATTTAATCATTTTTTAATCTGCCTCAGGAAATGTGAACCTACCAAAACAACCTCCTAGGGTGCCTGCGTTGTCAAACTGAGCCCACCAGGCTCTCTAGGATGGGGGTACTATGGTACAAACAAGTGGCTGCACCCCCTATGCCCATACAACGCCCTAGGAGATCCAGCTGAAACATCTCCTTGCTCAGACATATCAACCTATGAAGAAAAACCGCATCAGAAAGGTAGAATGAGCCTGATCATATCTGCAAGTGCCTGGAAATGGAAATAAATTGTTTCATTAGACTCGGAGAGTCCCAATCCATCTAGGGTATATACTCATACCCCTCACAGGTCTCTACCTGATCATCAACCATATTCAATGAACAATATAACCATCTGTAAATGATCAGACACCAATAATAACTCAGAATATCATCCATCTACTGCAAGTGTTATAAGGCTAAGACATGCTCTACAACTCATTCAAGCAACAATCACAACAAGTAGCAGTCATTTCATTGGCGGTACATCAACCAATACATATATAAGGCTTTATTTATTATTACTTAGACTTAGACTTTCAAGACTATACTCACTTCATAGTTGTAGTCAATTTGCTAGTGAAGGGTGAAGGATGAAATTGACAAGGCTAAGGCAAATGATGACTTTCTACTTAACATCATGACATTTTGGATATGGAAAGGGAATACTCACTATAACCAATGCCGGGCAAACAACAACACAGGGAATGGCAGTGCCTCACAAATGGTTGAGTTGTTTAGAGAGTGCTTATTCAACTTAGGCATCATGACTACATCAAGCTTGATCTAGTTTCATTAGGATCATCAATTTTATTTCCATGGCCTTTTTGGCCTATATGACCCTTTAGGACTTCACCAGTGCTTAAAAGCACAGCTAATCGCAGCTTTCATCCGGGACATAATTATTTTATAAGGTCAGCAATATTTGGATATAACATATTTTTAACCATTGCTTTTTTGGACATTTTCTTATACCCTTCAAGGGGTATTTTAGCATTTCATTGCTCTTGCCCCTTTTCACATATGTTAAGAAACACAGTTTTGGCATTTTCATTTTCCATGGGCGCATATATAATATTTCCAATGCAGGTAGTACATGAGCTTTCAGTTTTAGCCAACAACATCTCAAGTGACCAGGGGGAGTTCTGTACAGTACCAAACATCGAGACAACCGACCAGAATGATTTAGGCATACAATCCAACTCAGCAAAGGCAAGTTTTGTCACCAACTCAGAGCCGAGACACAATATAAACAGGGAGGCTTGTCCAACAAAGGTTCTAGCGGGGGGAAAAGGTCCTCCATGCCATAAGTCAAGAAGTCAGTCGGGTTGAAAACTAAACTGGAAGGTAATGGATGGGTGGAGACAATGAATGATGAAGCCAACACTAGCGAGCCAAAATAATGGTGGGAATGACTACCTCTATTCTCCCTAAGGAGGCTAAAACCAATGAGTATAGATCAGGAACTTCAAAGTCAGAGTAGGGACATCAATACATAAATACAAATACATCCAAGTCCATATTATTATGACCGCCAGATCATGACGCTACATGTTAATACATGTCACAAAGATGAGTATAAGAGCAATGATAACCATAACACAATATAAAAAGATGAGTCATAATCATGCATATAATCCATCTGAAACATCAGAAAGCATTGATATAAAACTGGGCATCAATAACTACTCTGTAATAACTAAATGGCTACATCAGTCCTCAGATTTGAGTGTCCTGAGACTCAGTCCTGACATGGGAGAGTACAATAGTCCACCCATACAATAATGATTCGTTAAAACTGCTCATCTCAGCATCTCATATGTAAGAGATCTGGCTGAAAAATGTACTGTGTCTAAAAAATAGAATATGGTAGCCTGGCTACTATATATGTGATAACAGATGTTAAGTACAAAAACCTCAAAATCCATCCACTTAGAATGGAGGATAATACACTAACTAGAATGAACCGCAAAGCAATTGAGCAAGGTAAACTTTTTATTGATCCTTGTCAACAGACCCCTCGATGCACCCACCGCATGCAAAACAACAAATTCCTAGCCATCGAACATCTGCCTTAGATTGTTACAAAATACCTCGCAATTCCCCATTGTTTATTGTAACAAAATCACATTAGGTTTCCCCACCTCCATTAATTGTCAGAGAGATTTTTTTTGGCTTGCCCGCTCAAATCTTAAACATTGGGTTGCATTACTTTCATCAGTTTGTTAATAGGAGGATTTCCTTGCTTTAAAGATCCCATAAGTCAAGTTTTGCCGATCCTAATGTTTTAAAACTTAGACTAGAACTTGAACTCGGAGATGTCCATGACTCAGACTGGTTTGAACTTAAATCACTCGATTTACTAAAAATTACATAAAATATAAAGTTTTAATGGAAAAAAATTATTTTAAAGATTCCGAACGATTAGAGACAAAATATGTGAAGTCTGCTCATGTATACACCATGTAAGGTGGAATATATCAAAATGGCATCAAGTGTAATACATATGTGGAGTAAAATACATAATCAACAAAGCTTTAAATGGCCTCTAGAAACGAAAACACAACGTGTCACTGATCGACATGATCAATCATTAAACCTATCATCACAGTTGGAAATGGAATCCTTGGCATGAGCTTTAGGACCAACCTTCGGTATTTCTAGTTTTTAATAGGTCTATTTTAGTATTTTCATTTGTGGCAAGAGTAGGGTGACATTTCACATATTTTGATAGTTTAATGGACTTGTCTTTAGTTTGGTGTAGTTCAGTGATCTAGAATTCCGAAAACCACTAAATGTGCTGAATTTTGAATGGGATGTGAAATTCTATTTTTATAATACTAGTATAGATCCATCTTAACTCCGGATCTACCAAGTATTGAGAGGGATCAACGTGCAAAGCTTTTCTAAAGTGTAAACTTTGAGGAAAAGCTTGCGCCTTAAAGGATTTGATCTCTCTTAGCTCTTGGTAGATTTGGAGTTAAGATGGATCTGTACTGGTTTAATATGTTAATATCTTGTATGTTCTCAAATTTCTCGTATGTAAATCCTAGTTTAATGATTGTTCAACTTCGAGATGGCATAGCAAGAAGTATCCGAGTTTTTTTTTGGTTTTAATTAATTGGAATATATATCTCTTTGGTTTTGAACTTTAGGTTAAGGTCAACATTGTAAAATTTATATTTATTAATATTTTATTAAAGTGCTAGTGTCAGCACCTAAGTTGCACTGAAACGGATATGGGAACGGATGCGAATACAGGGAGGGAAATGGATACCACAAATTTTGAAAAATGTGGGATACGATACGGCAAGGAAACGACAGCAGACTTATATATATATATCAAAAAGCCCATGATACATACATACTTTAGACTACCATTCATCAATTAGATTTAAAGGTAGTTGTTTCATTTATAACAATTAAAACCAGCAAACTCAAATATTTTCTTAAACAATATTCTTCTATCTCAAGTGCCATAGATAAGTCATCTGCTGGCAAGCATTTAAACAGGAACATGTCAACTACTTCTAAACATCGATTTCAAACCCTAAAATTACTTGATGGATGTATCCAAATGTTACCATCTAACAAATATTACGTTGTTTACACCTCTAGAAAAGTGTTAAAATTTGTGATTAAACACGACTTTTTATGTAAGACAGACTCAACTACGTTGTATTTAGGTTGGTCCACTCACTGAAGAGACAATCAACTAGGCAAGTGAGAGTCAATTGACCAACCAACTGGTTCCAAAAGTGACTAACTGACTGGCTCTTAAAGGGCCTAAATTCATAGGATTGTCTATGATTTGCAACCGACTTGGATATTCAAATTTGACATAATCAACCATGTTTTAAGGGGATTAATTAAGCACACAAGTATAAATAAGTGAGCTCATGTTTTAGTGCAACTTAGGTGTGAGTGTGATGACATGCAATATTGCACTCTATGCATTAATACTATCTCTAGACACCGATGAGTTTCCTTGGATATGTTGTTTATGTTTTATGGTTTATAGTTTATACTAATAAAAATGCTTGAAATAAGATTAAAATATCACATGCACATCTTATGGAGAACTGGCTAAACTACGCACCATCATAATTCTTTCCACAACATAAGGATAGGGATATGAGTGTACTAGCAATGGAGTAAATAAGGCCATAGGTCAAGGGTTCATACTAATTCAAAAAGGAAAAGAAGAAAACTGAAGTTTGTTGGAAGATTATTGGAAATAGTTTATGTAACCCTTCATAAATGTAGTACGCTATTTTGTATGGCTAAAGCTACCATTGTATCAATTTTGATATGCAAGTTGATTTATCACATATGCAAGTCATTGGGGTTTATTTAAAACGAAGTTGTGAGGAATTGGCAAAAAAACTGAAAAGGAAAAAAAAAAAGAGTCATTGTACTTCTACACTAGGCTGTGAAAATATCACTATAGTAGACAAGCATTTGATACAATAAAATGTCCTCAAATCAATGATTTTTTGAACCAACGGTAGGCCTCTATTAATTTTGGAAAATTACAATGAAACACAATTAGTGAGACATAAGATGTCAAATTACCATTCACCAATTTAGGATTAAGGTTTTGCTCTTGATTTATAAGTTTTGAGAATTTATATCTATGTTTTGAGGTTCAATTTAGGGTTATGGTTTTATAGTTTGCCTTTGGGGTTATTTATTTGTTTATTTTCATGTAAAAAAATCAATATTTCTAGTTAAAAACTTACACTGTAGCAGCTGAAACGTTTCAGAAAACTAGGAAACTGTTGGAAACGTTTAAGGAAACAGTTGGAAACTCTGGAAACGTTTCAGGAAACGGCTGGAAACGGAATGGAAATGTTTCTAATTTTTGGATACGGCTTGGAAACGTTTCAGTGGCGTTTCCAAGCCGTATCCCCTTCGTTTAAGTTTCCGAAACGGGGAACGAAGTTTCCCGTCCCCTTCCTAGAAGTTTCCAGTAACTTAGGTCAGCACCACACAATTACACTTCTCCCTTATATTCGTTTGAACTTTAGGTTACAACCGACATTGTAAATTTTTGTTTCATTTATTAAAGTGCCACGTGTCAGCTTTTAGTTGAGCACAAATTTACACTTCTCCCTCATACTAGGCTGTAGAAAATGCCTCTCGGTGCAATGAGGTCTGATGAGGTTGGTATCCCTCTCAAACATCCTAATGATAATATAAAATATTTAAGTAGAAGTTTTCATTTCTTTATCTTTCCTTTTCTAACATCTTACTTTAAGAATTTTATATTGTCATTCAAGGTTAGCTTGTGTCACTGTCAAGCAAGTTGTTTCTTACCACAAATAGTGCTATAATCTATAGGAATCCTACTAAGTAGGTTGATTGGATAATGTTTAGACTCTTGGTGTTTAGGTTTCTAGGTCAACCTTTAAAAAGTTTTGAATTAAAGTGTCCTGTGTTGTCTTGTGTAGTCCCACATTGTCTTGGCCAAGTTGACTGGTTTGGTACTGAATTGACTGAGTCATACCTTGGCTTGGGTGATTCGGCACCAAACTGATCACCCAAACTGGTTCAAAAGCTGTGTTGGTTCGGTTGGGGGTCAACTCGCTCAACTCAGCCGAGTCCAATTCGGCCTAGTTTTAAAACACTACTCGATTCTACCCAATCTCTCTTGTAGCCTGCTCCAGGGAATGTTTGAGAGCAGAGTTTCTGCCTACTTTCAAAACCCCTGGAAACGGGACGAGTCCATTCCAAGACCATTCGAGATAGCGGAAGCTTGGGGATGTGGGCAAGGTCTCAATTGATTAGGCCCAGATTCTCGAGTTGAAGTAGTAGACCTTGGATCCCCACCCTAGAAGAACTAAAGGCTTGGGAAAAATAATCGAAGTCTTTTGAGAACCCAATAAAGTAGCCACCCTTGAGGTTCCCGCCCCCTGAAGTGCACCCTCCCAAAGCCACTTTGTTATCAGCCAAAGTAAAATCTTCAAGACCCAAAGCCTGACATTCAGATGAAGGATTATCAACTAAAGGGATGCAGGTGCCAGAGTATCAATTATTTTCTTACCTTGGGGAGCAGAAGATCACTTACCTGCCCTCCAAAGCTCTTCCATCTGAGCCAGCTGCTGGGGAACAGTGCTGTTAACAATGTTGTTCACTTCATGAGTTTTCCATATCAATTATATAGAAATATAGTGTTGATTAGTCTTGCTCTCAATTAAGTATTTCTTTGTAAACTGAAATGAAACTATATTATTGTCCGCTCATGACCAGAGAAAAATCAGTGGGATTTAAGAGAATGGTCAGTACTAATAGCAAAATAAATAGTGCCTAGTGCATGTCTTATAAAGGTAACACGTCTAGGCTAACAGCAATGCAGGAAGATATTACTGATTTTCTTGACTAACAACCATAGCAAAATATATGACATCTTGATTTTTCTTTATTGATTTAGAAATAATAAATGCAACTTATGGATCCATGAGTAGATGTATTTTTCAACAGGTGTTAGGCTATCTTTAGTTGTATTTGAATGGCCTTCATTATAGTTGATCAAGATATATTGCTTAAAATTTTTCCACTTTACTTTTCATAATCTTGTTGTTTTTAAATAGAGTAATTTATGAAATTTATGTGGCAATTCCATTAAACGAGAAAACTTTTCCTTTTTTTTGTCTTGAATTGTTTACAGTGTTACCCTTACCACCAAATCACTCTTCACACTAAACAGAGTAATTTATGAAATTTCTGTGACTGTTCCATTAAACAAGAAAAAATTGACATTTTGTTGTCTTGACTTGTTTACAGTGCACCTTTACCACCTGCAGCAGCATCAGCACTAGTGCGGGGTATGGTGACGATGCGGTGTGATGTTTGTTCTTCCAGTTTTGCACGGATATCTTTTGTTGTTTCTGGTAGTGCAGAAATATGTTTGAAAGATGAGGTTTGTGGTTCAAACCAACATGCGTGCCATTTTTTCTTAATTTTATAACAGTATTTATTTCTCTGTGTGATTCTTGGATCTGTAGAAGCAATAAATCTGTTTTAGGATTCATAAAACTATGGACATATGCTTTTGTCAAACTTTACATTTGTAGATGTTCATGAAACTATATAAATAGAGATAAATCATAAAGTTGAAAAACTGTAGTGGCTGAATTGAAATAAACATATCAATGCCAATGTTTATGTATAATTGTAAACAACAGATCTGATGAAGATGACGACTCACAGGCCATAATAGCCTATGCCTAGTATTAATGCCAAATATTTTTTTTGAAAAAATTGTCTTAAAGTTTAACTTGGAATTTTATTATGGCCCTGGTGCATGGCTTTTTCAGTTATGAATTTCTGTTTTAACCTTCTTTACTGGCATAGGTAGTACTTTGACTTCAGGACAAGTCCTAATTCATGAGCTACTTTTCAAATGTTTTACAGTGATCCATCTTACCTCCATGCCATTTTTGCATTGAGACCCTAGCAGATGCTTGATTTGAACACACACAGGAAGTATCAAAGATGTGAACAAAAGATGATTCTTTATCCAGCGCTATTATTACATATTAAGATATATATATGGGTTATGTGTGCACATTAAATACCAAAAGTGAGATATTGGAAACACCAACAGAAAGAGAAATGAGGGCAGAGGGTTTCAGAATAAGAATTGTCACCACACTCACCTGCTTAGTATGAATATTATGCACGTAAGAGATAATTTTGTGAATCCAAACTTTTATTCCAAAGCAATTCACCATGTCTATTGTGTTTTGCTATCAATAAGAAAGACGACCAAATCATAATGTTGAGTTCTTTTTTGTTCTCTAAAATAAACTATGGCATGTCTTTCCAAATTATGCATGCCCTGGGCAGAGAAATCCCCAAGAAATGGCATCTCTGTTTCTTGGACAAACGGTAGGAGATCGTACTATTTCTGGTATATAAATGCATATCTCAGTAAGATTAGGGTGCATCTGTTACCCCAGAGGATGTAGAGCACTCTTGAAGGGAAATATTGATGATAACATAGGTGAAAGTTAGTTGAAGGCCTAGAAGATAGGAGAATCTGCTGCTTTAGCCCTATGAGAGCCCACATTATGTCCAGAGTCATAAACACTTTCAGAGAATGCCTTCTTTCCATCTGATTTGGTCTAAACAATCTTAAATCAAGGGCACTGATTTGTGAAGGTTTAATTATTGTCATTTGAGAGTGTATTTTTGGGTGTTTAACGATGAGCCACAATTACTTGGATGCTCTAAAGTTATAGGATAAACTGACCTAATGGAGATGTGTTTTGGTATATTCATCCCTATATTGACTTGTTTGGGCATTCTAATGATCATTTAGGCCTTTCTTACCACATATTTGGTCTTATATGACAATTTTCCATTACAAGAACTTTAGTAATGGACTGAGATTGTCCAAGAGTTTAGTAATGGGCTAAAGGCTCTTTTGAGTAATTGATATAGTATATTAGATGTTTGATGGGCACAAGCTACAACACCTTATATCCATAGTCATTTCTGTCTTTTGGATTTTTATGTTTCCATCATGGTTGTTGCGAGGTCTTAATTTTTGTGAATTCCCTTTTGAGTTTTAAACTTTCTCATGGCTTTTCTTTCTCGTTCACTGTTATTTCATAACTGTTTACATTTGTCAGCTGGTATTATAGATGATGGCATATATTTATGGTTTGCTTGTAGCTCTAGAAAGTTCAATTGGCAAAATGCTGGAATGTTCATGCCTGTAGTTGGTCTTCAGGTTTTTATTGCTTATTTGGTTTTGCTAGATACTATATAATGATGTTTACTTTTCTTGTCCTGAAACAGCTTTTGGAGCATTGCATCAGAAAGGAGCTAGTAAATAGAAGCCAGTTTGTGCAATTTGTGACTTCAGGAGACAATGAATCAGCTTTGCGTCTGGGCATGCGGCGGACAGCATGTATTGCTTCAGGCATGCCCACAGTGGAGGCTTGCATTAAAGTTCCCACTTGGGCAGGGCAGGTGACTTCTTTACAGAAATGTTCTGTTGAATGTTCTACAGTTTGGTGTTGAAGCAAGTTTTAAGGGCTGATCTGTTATGTTGACTGCTTATGCTTCAGATTTTGCGTCAGCTTGCACTCCAGTTATCTTACTGGAATTTGGTTTCCTTGGGAATAGCTGGTGTTGATGGGGTTCCTGTTGCTGCTTTCCATACAAGTGACACTCAGTCAGTGGCATCATCGAAGGAGAGACAACATAGTGATATTGACTTTAAACGTAGTTCTGAACTAATTGCTAGCTCATCATTGCCAGCCTGGCTTACAACGCCTGTTGGAAGAAAGAAAAGGTCCATACTGGACAGTTCTCGCATGGAAAACTGGAATGGTAACTTGGATGTTATGTCTGGGAAGCGAATGATTCCAGTCAGTTCAAATGATCCATGCAGAAGCAGGCCGTGCCAAGAAAAGAAGTTAATGACAAATTATGGTAGCTCCAACAAATATAGACAGCATTTGTTAGCAATAATGAAGCCTGTGCCACATTCCAATAAAGATAAGCTTGTACCTTTTGGCACCATTGTTGGAGGGCCACCAGTGAGCTTATCTAGGAAAACTTTGATGTCAAATGGGGGAACTGTAAAAGGTCATCATTTTAATGGCTCATCATCTCCTTCCTTGGCTGCGGGTAATGATGGTAACTATCCATCAGCAGCTGTTGTTCCACAGCAACATGCTGTTTCTGTGGGATTATCAGCTACTAAGAAACATGGATGTCTTAGACAGAGCTTGGATGAGTGTTCAGAGGTACAGACTGATAGATAGAGCTGCATTTTCTATTTCTGTCAGTGAATATTTGTGATTGTTAAAGCCTTAATCTTGTTTTTTGTCCATAGGACTTTCAAATAGTTGCATAACACATCAGCAATGTAGTAGCAATAAATGGCAGGTAAACATAAGGAATTTTCTACCACTAGTAGCTCTTATTGAATAACTGGAACTGTGTGCTTTTTGGCCGTACATGTTAGGGGGAGGATTGCAGAATCAGTTTTTTGACAGGATATGATACTGTAACAGCTTTATGTTATCGTTGATTCATAATATGATTAACAAGTAAATGGTTTTTTCTTTGGTGAAGAAAAGATGTATTACGGATTTTTCCCCCCTCTACTGGGAGTTAGTTGGCCTTGGATGTTAGGTGTGGTCTTACCTCTTATTCTGCCTCAGGCAACACCAGGAGTAGGTTATTGCCACCCAGGATCGCCCCTTAGGACCCCTTCAGTTCATGCACTTTCTAGAGGACATTATTCAATAGGCACTTGGTGTTGACATCTGGACTATTGATTTAGACAATGGGCGGTGCTATCTGCCTAACCAATGCTCCATTTTATAGGTTTTTTTTTTGGCATAAAGGATAATCTATTGGTATGCCTTTTCTTATGCCATTTCATAACTTGGTGTTCTTGTACTCATTTTTCATTTTATTTCATCTTACTCTAGGGAGTCTTTTTCATCCCCTATTTTGGTTTGACTATTATTGTTGGTTGGAATCACTAGTCTCTTTGACTTATGTCAGTCTTTAGTGGACATTAATAAAAAGTAAATTTAATTTAATAGGGTTTGCCATCTTGGTTCTAACCTTTTTATTCATTCTCATTTATATCTATTTCTTTTGGCACATAGACTTGTTGTGCTTTCCAGTCCTATTGACCATTTTGGTCACTCCTGGACGTTAAAAACTTAAATGTATTATGTATCTTATCTGCTGCATAATTGATGGTGGATGTTTATTAGTATGGCTTGAGGAGATGAGTAAAGGGACATCACTTGAATCTTCAGTCACCCACAGTTAAGTTAAGGTTAGATGAGATAGATTTAAGTAATGTCCACGAGACCAAAGCAGTCTGTGATGGAGAGTTACATTTGTAATAGGCCATGCCTTGTCAAAGGTGAAGGAAAAGTGAGGGGCTGCCCTAAGTATGTTGCTGAGCAGATTTAGTCATTTGACCCCACTCCTTGGGTGTGACAGTCCCTTTGGCCTCTATCCTCAACACTTTGTCTCTCAGGTGCATTGTCCTTGACTTTTTGTGCGGTGTCCTCAAGCTGCCTCACCTGTAATGCTACTGTCCATCATCTAATTGTCTTCAGTCCCAAGCTTTGTCTTATGTGGTTTTATGCTGCACACCAAAGTAGGATGTGCTGCTTGGTCTATGTGGTCCCTGAAAGACAAAATTGGCAAATGCTTTATTTCCATTATTCCTTGGGCTCCTTCCACGTCCCCATCTCACATCTAAACCATTTTTTCCAAGGACAACCTAGTGGGATCCCCCCCTTTCCCTCGAATATCCAGACGAAGGGTGCTCAACCGCCAGCCACAATGGCAGCTGATAACCCAATTGGACTCAACTGGACTCAAATCTCAGCCATACTAGAACTGCAAACCTCATAGCGAACTCTGCCTTGATATAATCTGTTCCAACTGATTGAGTTAATCCATTGGGCCTATAGATTTCCAAGTAAAACTTCATGGGATCCCTCATCTTACCCAGAATATCCAGTTGGAGGGTTGCTCAATTCCCTATTATCCCCCAGCTCTCTCGCCTTTTCTTGCTTGGGATTTTCCAAGTGCTCTTCCTCTGTTGCAGGACTGCCTTACTGATTTCGTTGGGAATCTGCTTACTGTCCATTTCTTTCACCCGCTGGCAGTATAAAATCAGCCTTTTTCTTGCCTCCAACTCATTGGGCATAAACTGGTTTGTGCCAGCATGATCTCATAAGTGGTGGTGGTTTTTGAGTGTAGGAACTTAGGAAGGATGACCTCGCTGCCATGTAAAAGCACTTGAATCACAAGTGTGTGGAATAGCGCACTGATGATTCCCCAATCCCAGCCAAAATGAAAAAAGCTGCTACTGTATTCTCAACTGTGGATACTCTATCCTCTTTCATTTGATACACAATGTGCATATTTTGCAAGTCTCAGTTAAATTATAGGTAGTAATGTGAAACATTGGGCAACCTATATGTTCTTTCCAGCATCTTTCTTAGATGTGCCAGTGAGTATATGAGTCTGCTGAATTGGCTATTTTGAGCACAGTTGCGTTTTGAGGACAATTGATTTCTTTGTACCGTGTGTTGCAACTAACCAAATATCGATTTATCTTTAGCCAAATACAGAAATAGTTTGAAGTAATGTCTTTGGTTTAACCGTGCATAGAGTGTGTCTGATCAAGAAGTGCCCCTTTGTTTGGGAGGCAACACACCTGACATTTAATAGTTTGATGACGACAGAACATTGTGGCCTGTCTATATAATTTCAGGAAATGCTCTACACATTCACAAGCTGTAGTAATAGTTTGCACTGGATTGATTTGTAAGTCAAAGTTAATAATAGAAATAGCATTCAGGATTTCCTAGCTATGGGGTACTACTCTCTAGGAATCTCTTTAAAAGAGTTTACCTACAGACTCGAGAGTAGCTTACTTAGGCCTTTAGTGATCTATTGCAGTAATAGAAAGCTAAGGATCAAGAACTTTGGATTCCTCAAATTTGTTAAAGCTAGGGGGAAGTACCATTTAACGTTGTGCTGGCAGATACTGACACATCACTATCTTGACCTTAGAAAATGCAGTCCGAAAACATTTCCTTAAAAGAAGTCTTTTCAGGCGTATTGTGGCACTGTATTGTTTGGTATTACATCTCATACTTGTGGACTGCTATTTATATATAGAGTGTGAATCCTTGAGTATTGTTTGCTATGCATATTGTCAATTAATATTCATCTGCAACCTTCCTGCAGGAGGAGTTTATAGAGGATCTTATGCAGTTCTTGGTCTCTAGAGGGCATGGACGACTTATTCCACAAACAGGAATAGATTCATTCCCGAATGTTGTTTTGAATGGGAAGAGACTAGACCTTTATAACCTGTATCGTGAGGTATGCAGTTTTTAACTCTTTTGTTAATTTTTATCTTAGGCTTTTCAAAACAATTGGCAGGAATTCATAGAATACTGGGCATGTTTTTGGTAAAACAATCTCATTGGATAACAATATTGTTATTTTGTTGATCTAGGTGGTTACCAGGGGAGGTTTTTATGTTGGAAATGGTATCAATTGGAAGGGACAAATTTTTCCGAAGATGCGGAATCATACTTTGGCAAATCGAATAACAGTAAATCCCATAATGAATCTATGGATGCTTTTATCATCAATCAAGTTTGTTGTGTCTATGCACTGAAGTTCTATTCAGAAATAGCATCCTAACTCTATCTATTATTTCTTCAGGGAGTTGGAAACACACTCAAGAGGCATTATGAGACCTACCTTTTGGAGTATGAACTAGCTCATGATGATGTTGGGGGTGAATGCTGTGTGCTTTGCTTTAGGTAAGGCTTTTCTGTTCTAATAGCAGCAGGTTATTCCAGGTTCATATGTACAGATTCTTGGTGTTTCTTTTAAATAAGCACATTTTTCTTGTTCTGCATCTGACTTATGGAGATTACTTTGTTGTTCTTAACAGTGGTGCTGAGGGTGACTGGGTCAACTGCAATATTTGTCGCCAGTGGGCACACTATGGGTGTGACAGACGGACTGGTCTTAGTGCATTTAAGGTTAGCATTTCCAACTGGAACTTTCCCAATTTACTTTTTTATTGACAGAAATTCTCTCTGTGAATGGTAGTTTTGTTGTTTCTTTATATGCATATTTGACATGCTTGTTATAGTGCTCTGTATTTTCAAGTTTATAGGCATGTTGTGAGATACTTGCCTTGTTGGGAAAGTGCTCACCCACCATATTTTCGAGAGGTGCATCCTGGAGCTGACACCTGCCCTTAAAAATAAAATAAAATATTATAACCTTAAATTAAATTTGAAACATTTACAACGACATATGTATAAAACTACACAAATTAGATAAATTAAAACCATAAACATTGCATTACACACTTGAATTGACGAAGAACATCCGAAAAAGAACATCAGCTAAGGTGCACCTCAAGAGATTTGATCTCTCTCGGTGCTTGGTAGATCCCCTTTTAAGATGGATCTATGCTGGTGATATACGATTTCTCACTCTAGAGTTTATGATTCACTAGGCTAATTGTGTAGTTGTGGATGTGTACAGCTATGCTGTGTAAAATATTTTTGACTTTGTTTCATGGTGGTCTAGGAAAGGCAATTCAAACATTATCTCAGAAGTAAGGAGTGTTCAAGTGGGATGACTCAAGGGTTTTCCTTTGGGAATAGGGTGTTTGTGCTATTGATTTTTGCTGCATTTTAGTTTTGAAACATTTTGCAACTTAACACCAAGGATATCAACTTTAATGTTAAAAAATACTTTCGTTTAAGAGGAGCTTAACTAACCTAGTTTCCATTTGGGTTCTACTTAACTGATTCTGAATTGGTCGAGGTTAATTTCAAATTTCATTTTGTGGTATGACATATATCAAGTATTAGTAGCAAAGAAAATTATTGGAACAGTTTATTGGCTAACTTTTGATGCAGCATATGCAGTTTAAGTAACATTAGCTTATGTATTATAGATAGATTCTCAATGACAGTGGATAAGGTATTAATACAGGAATCCTTGATGTAAGTTTGCTATTGTGTTTGTAAATTAAGTTTGTGGTCCTCATGGAGGAATAAGTTTGATTTACAGAATAGTAAGAGGGTTGGATAATTGGAATGATGGAAATATTGTTGGAACCTCAAAAGTGCAGTCAATTGATCAATCATCACACCTTTTTGGTAATCTTGTATTTGACACATACACTTGTGGATTATTATATTGTCTCCGTTGTGGGAGAACTATTTCCCCCTAGGAAACATTTGTTTTTGACTGAAGTATCCAGTGAACAAGAGAAAGTGGCAACTGTGCTATTCTGAATTTAAAACCGGTAGAGAAATGACTTGTCATGCTAGGAAAGTCTCTTTTCTCTAAGAAGCCATCGATTGGGGTTATCACTATGTATTCCATCTATTTTTGCTCAAGACTTGCACTGGGTTCCACTAATTTTTGCAAGCACAGATACACACAAGCACAAGCACAAGCACAAGCATAAGTGTGTCATTGAGAGACTTGAAAGTTGAAACTCGGTGGGGCTGATATCAACGCTCTGCTTTCTTAGACCTAGTAAGCACACCTGTGGACTAGGAAACATTTGTCTTTGAAACATTCTAGGAATAGCCCAAGTTGTTTCCTGAAAAGGGAAATCTCTGGGAAACATTTCCTAGCCATTTCCTGTCCACTTCATGGCATATGAGCCGTTTCACATTCTATTTTTATTCTTTTTGTTGATGGATCCCAACATAAAGTAATGGAAAAATCCTTCCCAAAACCTAAGTGCATCTCTTGATTATCATCGATATTGATTCTCTCATCCTCTTTCCCTAGATCTTGTTTGTATCTTCTAATTACAATTTATCTTTTAGTTTTGTGTCTTATCTAGTCTACACTCATAATTCGTTAATTTATGCTTGAGATCTTTTGAATATTCGTTGTTGGACTTCATTTGAAGCAAAACTTCTTTTGTTGTTAACTTGTTTAGAAAATCCTTGATGAATCTTTTGTAATACTTGATAAGCGATAAAAAGGCTTTAACACTATTCATGTTTTGGAAGCCATCCATTTTCTTCACTTCATTTCAACATAATTTACATTCAATATTGATACACAAAAGTGCTTGATGAAAGTGTGTAACAAAAGTGTTTGAGGGATCATTGTAATTATGTTGCCCCAAAAGCACTTGGGGACCCCTATTCTTATACATGCCTTCAAACATTGATGGATAATTGGATTTTGGGACATGAATTCATTGCAACCCTTCTCTTCCAAATTCCAATCCCTTGTGGAATAAACAAGACATAGTTATGTTCACCCAATACTTGATAATTTTTTGTTAATTTAATTTCTTTTGGAATAGGCATATCTAAAGGGGATAATAGGTTCCCCACCAGTTGAATCTCTTGTATTGATTTGTCTTCCTCAACACCACAATCTTCTCTTCTTTTGGGTTTGCTTCATCTTGATCCACCTCATCTTCTGGCCTCCCAACATCATTTCCTCATTTGGGTTTGGTTCATCTTGACTCTCTCCATCTTCTAGCCTCTCATGATCATTAGTGCTTTTGGGTTTGCTTCATCTTGACTCTCCCCATTTTCTAGCCTCTCATGATATTGCCTTGGAGTTCCTTCTCCTATTTTTCCTCACCATCCTTATACTCAATTCGGGTTGTAAATATCCTATTGCTTATTTCATCTTTGCATTCATATTCAAATCACAAAGGCATTTTCATCCTATCCAATTTCACTCTTTCCTTTTTTTATCTTCATTTTGTACATTTCCTCACTTAGTATCCATTTTCTAGAACAACTCTAGAACAACTTCTTCAGGTTTGCTTTTAATTCATCTGCCGTAGACTCTTTGGAAGTACACTCTATTATTGCTTCCATTTGTCACATGGTGTCATTCTATCAATCTCGCCTTCAAACTTAAATCAATTTTGTAGGTCTCTCACAAGTGGAAAACTCAAACTTAAGCAATTTTGTAGGTCTCTCAAAAGTGGAAAACTCAAACTTAAGCAATTTTGTAGGTCTCTCACAAGTGGAAAACTCAAACTTAATTTTGTAGGTCTTCTCACAAGTGGAAAACTCAATCTCTTTATCATCCATATATGTATTCCTACATGATATCCTCAAAATTTCATTTTTGCATGATCTATCTCACCTTTTCTACTTTAGCTCGATTTCTAACTTCATATCAAATTTGTAGGTCAAGAAAAAATGGACAACACCACCTCTTTATCATCCATATATGTATTCTTACATTGCATTCTCAAAAAATCGTGATCTATCTTACCATTTATATGTTAGCCTGATTTCTAACTTCATACTTGGACATTTTCTCAGCTCGTTATTCATTGTAATGTCTGTGTTGCAACATCCTCGTATGGTACTTCTTCCTACACATCTTCTTGAATGTCATATTGCATATCTTTTTGCATATTGCCCTTTATGTTAGCTTGTGTCTTATTGCATGTCTTGCTTGTTACACATGACAATCTCGTCTATTAAGATGTCCTCATTGGACAATTTTGTGATAATTAATGACATTCTCAACATTTGGAAAGTTATTTTGACTGGGTGAGACATCCTCTACATGCATGATCATGCATTGGGATGTACATTTTGATTGGGCTGTACACATCACATTGGGAACTATATCCTCATTGCACATAATTTTGTGATAATTTATGACATTTTGTGATAGTTTAAAACATAGGTCATTTTGTCTTTGGGCTTTTGGAGAAGGAAGGGAGAGGGTTTGTGGTCATCATCACTCATTGTGGAGGTACTTAGACAACGATCATCATCAAGGATTTTTAGGTGGAGCAAGGATTCAATCTCATTTGCCAACTAGTGTTGAAACTTCCAAATTTCCAATCTTTGAAACTTTGATGTATCATTTTTAATTTGGCATCCACTACATCATATATATCAATGCTTTCTCCATATTTATGTGCCAATGTGTTTATCTGATGTTGATGTTGCCTTATATGTTTAAAATTATGGAAAAATGAATATATATTTTTATTTTTTTTAAATGTTTGCCGTGATTTGTCAAATTTTGCTGATTTTTTTGTCGATGTTGTCAAGAAGTTGTATTCAAGATTTGTGCTATTTTTTTGCCGATGTCGATGTTTTGAAGTTTTCAACTATGGAACTTAAAGGGGAACTATGTTTTGAAGTTTTCAACTATGGATAAATGGATTTGTGCATTGTACAAGAAAGGGGAGAGCATGATAAAATTTATTAACAACCATAGTCACACGGTACACCCACTGCATTCCCTATAATCACTCTAAGCCAGAGTTACTTAATGTTGCAAAATTCATATTTGCTAGCTATTTCCTCAACTTTAGACACCTTTTGAAGGTAAGAGAGGCATTGGCCAGCATGGTCACAAGTGATTCATGGTTGGGCTTGAAAGACATGATTGCATCTACATCTTGATAGATATGAATTTTAGGAATTGGAGGACATCATTTTGGGTGGGTTAGTTTTGCGAATAAGTTAGTTATGTTCTACAATTCACTAAGCCCATTTATAATATGACTCGGTTTGTAGATACATATCAATCAATCAATGGACAACATGTTAGGCCAATTCAAAGACAATGTTGAGCAAAGAGATGCAATCTTGTATGCTCATATTCATAAACATGTGGTCAAAAGGTGGGATGATCTGAATGTTCAACTCAATGCCTTAGCATATGTCCTTACACCCAAATATTATTCTCCATCTTGGTTGGTGCAACCAATAACGTGGGGTAGGGTTAGGAGAAAATCATACAGAAATCGAGAGGTACAGAGTGGGTATATGCTAGCATAAGGCAAGTTGGTCATTGATGATGAGGACTATGCTAAAGTATGAAACGAGTTGAGCAAGTACATTGGTAAACATGGAGTCTTTGCTAGTCTAGATGTAGCTAATATCGAATGCTGGAACATATATGGTGCCTCCAACACACATTTGCGTAAATTGGCAGTGAAGGTGCTTTCACAGATTGTGAACACTTATTTTGCAGAGAGGTGTTGGGGCACCTACAATGCAATTCACAACGTGAAGAGAAATAACTTGAATGTAGTCCGGATAGAAAGTTTGGTTTATGTGCACTACAACTTGAGGTTATTGTTCCATTTCTATGAGGTGATGAAGAATGACAGAACATATATTACCTAGGATGACAATCTAGAGGAGGTTAATTTGGAGGATGGAGCCATAGCTATAAAGTGCTTGGAGGTTGAACTTTTGGTTGCCACCCCATCCATCACCATTTTTTGGACTACTAGGTTTCTAGATGTAGTAGCATTAGCTTTACAACCTCTAGTGGTGCATTGGGTCCGCATAGCTCATGGTCGTGTTCCACGACCACTTCATCCTACTCCTATCGATATTGTTCATAGATCCCAAGTAACTTAGTAAGTGAATTGGAAGTTTCTCGTGGCAAGAGGAAAGCTTATTTAGGTAGTAGGTTTATTTTGTATTTTCGATCTAGAGTCTAGTTTCTAGAAGTTTGAACTAACTTTTGAACTGTTGACTTATTACAAATCTTTGGTCATGAATATGATGCTTTGTTTCATTTCATGGTTGATGTTATCTATTGTAGATTGTGGATGTCAAATGTTATATATTGAAACTTTGTCCATTGATCTTTTGAAGAATCCATGACCTTTAGTGGTTTCATTATGGTTGTGGATTCTTCATAAGTGGAGTTTGACTTTACCATTGAGCAATGAGGACAAGGAGAGTATCCTTTGTTTTGGCCCTCGTTTATGCACGAAAGCTTGGTGCACTAAGGTGCAACTTAGTTTTTCTTTCTACCTTTTTCGCTTGCGTGCATTTGCAATTTATAGCTTAAAACAGTTAATTGATAAATGGAACCTAGAAGTTGGGATTTGGGAATCCTTAGATTTATGTTTTATGAATTGGGTAGTGCAAATTGATTTTCATTTGTTGGATTTTATCATGCAATAACATACTCGTCCACTGTACTGCTTGAATGAGGTGGTAGAATATGGCCATCAATAAACCTCCCATGCATCCAATACTCACATGATCAACACCACTTGAGATTCATACCTTTTACTCATTAATTCAAAACTCACATGGTCTAGCTGATTGGTTTGTGTCTCCACCAACTCTTTCTATCTACACTTACTTTTAAGAAAACCTATGTAAGGATTAACTTAACCACCAATCACAACACCCCCTTTAAGTCGAATGAGGGGCCACAATTAGACCATCACAATACACCTCGTTAATGTTAATCTAGAGGTTATCAAAAGCCATACCACTCATGGAGAAACTTAATGATTTTAATCGGGAATGATCATGCTACAAAGTGTCTTCAATAGGGCAAATTGCTATTTGTTAGGAAGAAAAGAGCTTGTTTAAACTTGAAATAAGGGTCCACGATGGGGTTGATTTTGATGGCTATGTGGAAGGACTTGCAAGAAAATCAACAACAAAGGTGAGAGTAGCAATGACCCACCTAGGCATAAACAAGAATAGGGAGTGGGTAGGATCATCACCAATACCATCAGCATCTAGTAGCCGCAGATCACAATGGAAAGTGTCATCATTGATCTAGACATTTTTGGATGGAGAAGCATCAATAGGCGACATGCCTTGGGTTTAAACCTTATCTGAAGGTAGAGGATTAGAAGATACATTAGAGAGAGGGGGGGTACAAAATGAAGAAGTGGTCCCTTTAGATGTCCTTGTAGCTACAAATGGTGTCCTCAAAGGAGTACATATAGGTGGAACAACATCGAATGGACATTTGGAAAAGTCCACTACAACTAATTGGAAATCATCAATAAGTGACACAACAAGAAAAGGAGTGTCATGATCCATGGATACAAGGTGGGAACCATCACTGAAATCATCACTAGCAACAAATGATGGAAGAGATTCTGGTAGACCATGAGAAAAAGATAACATCATGATGTTTAGTCACTAGATAAGAGGTGGGAGATTGAGATGATACTTCAAGAAAGTCTTATTGTAGCCAATTGGAGTCCTTTGAGGAGTATAATGGATAGGTGATATATCGGGCATTTGACAAGACAAGTGGACACATGCACTTGATCCAAATATACATAAGTATGAGATAGAGGGCTTTCCTGCATGTAACCAATCATACCGAGTCATAGTGTTGACCACATGTGTAGGTGTGTGATTGATAATGTGTATTGAACAAATAATGACCTCTCAACTTCATAGTTTTGGGAATGAAGCATACAATGGACCATTTCCATTATTGCTCGTTTCTTAAGCCCAACCACTCCATTTTGTTCAAGAGTATAGGGAACAATCTTTCGCCAAGAGATGCCATGAGGGTAGAGGATTTGTTCGAAAGCATTACCAATATAATTGCCTCCCCCATTAGCTTGAAGAAACTTGATTTTTTGGTAGCATTGAGCTTCAAGGAGGGTTTTGAACTCTCATAATTTGCAAACACCATGTTCTTGTATTTAATTGTGTAGACCCATAGAAATTGGTAATAATCCATTATAAAAGTGAGCAAGCACTTGGCTCCTCGATGAAAAAAAGTGTCCATGGGACCACATATATCATTGCAAGGTGCTTAGAAGCATGCCTTGAGTTGTGTCCTCTGTAAGGACCCTTGGTGATGCTTGCCTATCACACATGCCTTGCAAACACCACTAGGAGTGTTGAAGGCCCTCAGCTAGGGAAAGATGGCTCATGTGCCTCAAGGATCCATAATTGGTGTGACTGAGACAAATGTGTGATAACTTATTGTCATATCTGCATTAGTTGCCATTCTAATTCATTTATTCGAGGTTAGAGTTGAAGAAGACTTCCTCAACTTGAAAATTCATTAGTGTTCTTCACAATATCTAGAAGTTGTTAGGAGGTGTAGTCAATATCCATATCTGAGTAAGTTTGTAAGTTTTGTAAGTTTTTTATCTGAGTAATACTAAAATATCGAAGCTACTATTAACTTCTGGTTTTACTTGCTCACAATAGGGTTTCCATGTAAATTTCATGTTCTTTTGTTATTGTTGTTTGCTTTTGTTTTTTTATATTTTTCTAACATTTGGTTTTAGAGCCTGGAAAATTTGTGGGCATAGGGTTTTCTATGAGTGGGAGATGCAAGAATGATAAGAGGTTTAGTTCAAGATCATTTGAGGATGAAGGTAGGTTCAACTATGGCAGATCATCTGAACATGTTTAATACCTTTATCAATAAATTGGTCTCGGTTAGTGTAAAGGTGGAGGATGAGGAGAGGGTAATCATTTTACTTTGTCCTCTCTTAGATACTTGAGATCATTTGGTGATGACCATCACCAACTCATCATCAAGAACTCCGAAATTTGATGATGTGGAAGCCACTTTGTTGGGATAAGAGTTGAGGCAAAAATATGGAGACCTTTGCCAGTGAAGACCTATTTGTTAAAGGCCAATCTAGTGGGAGGGGTCAACAAGGTAGATCACATTGTAAATTTAAGTCCAAAGGACACAAGTTGAAAGGTAGTCTTGGAATTGTGGGAAACTATGGCACTCGAGGAAGAATTGCTGGCATTTGAAGAAGGAAAAGTAGGATGAAAGCCAAATCAACCATCAATTGAGGCTAGCACAACATATTTAGAAGAAATGATAAGTGAGGCTTTCTGTCTCAATAATAGTAGATCTGTTTTATACACTTGGGTTTTGGACTTGCGTGAATCTTTCCACATCTCCACATAGAGACTGGTTTGTCAAATATCAACCCTATATTGGTGGAATGGTTTATTTGGGTGATGATCATCCTCTAGAAATTGTGGCAAGAGGGGAGGGATATTAAGATCAAGCTAGATGATATGAGAGGAAATTATGCAATGTACGACATGTACCTGTTTGGCGAAATACTTTGCTCTCAATCAAGATGATGGATAAACTAGGGTATTCTACTACCTTTGCTGATAATTGGATGCAATGGATGTTATAACATCAACAACTTGGACAAATGAATGAAAAAAGGTTGAAATTTTTGCATGAACGAGTATGCTTAATGGGATTAAGTCTTGCAATTTAGATTTGTGTGAGCACGGTATTTTTGATATATTTGGTCTAGTCCCCACTTTGTCTATAATGGTACTAGATATTTTCTAACTTTTATAGATTATTATTCTAGAAAAGTGTGGGTGTATTTTTTGAGAACAAGTTAAAAGCCTTTGAGAAATTTAAGGAGTTAAAGCAGCTAAGTTGCATGAAACGGGGAAACACGACCCGCCAAAATTTAGGAAACGAGGAAATGCGATATATATATATATATATATATATTATATAACATTTAATTTTTTTAAAAGAGTTGATTGTGAAACATAAATGATAAAATTATTAATCATAAATCCTAAAGGATTACATAATGCAACTAGTAATCTCCAAAAAAAGCCTTTATAAATGAGGATAGTACATTTATTTCCAAGAGCAACCTTTATAAATGAGGATAGTACATTTATTTCCAAGAGCAACCTTTATAAATGAGGCTAGTACATATATATCCAAAATCAACCTTAATATATGAGGCTGGAAGTACAATGTAACATAGAAATAAAGACTCAACAGTAAAATTGAAGACTAATAATTTTCAAGTTCAGTGTCATCATCATAATCCTCCTAAAAAATAGAGCAAGAAGCACTCTGAGTTTAAGTACGTGTATTGCAAGAAGGAAGGCCAATTCCACTTCTAGGTTCCTCATTTACATTCAGGGAAGCAAAAGAGATCTCCAAGTCAAGACATTCTAGATCCACATCCCATTCTTTAGAAGGCCCACTGTTATATTCTGGACCCTTACGGGATGCAAGGCGAAGGTTGGAGTGCACATAAACAAGATCCTCAACTTTCTGTGAACCCAACCTATTGCGCTTCACAGAATGAATAAAGCCATAGGTGCTCCAGCTTCTCTCTGCTGATGAAGAGCTTGCCACCTGTGAAAGAATGCGAATAGCAATGTTTTGCAAATGTACACCATTTGCTCCATCACAAATCCACCACTTAACTGGACTCATGGTGCTTCTCTCTTCCAAAGCTACGACATCTAAATATTCATTGAATCCTCCAGCAAAATTGGCAAATTCTTCCTTCACCTCCCCTCTGTAGATCAGCTGGAAACATTCTCATAAGGGCTGCTTTAGCTCCATTGATCACCTCTCTATCCCTATGTGGTGCTTTCCTCTTCTCATTGCTTTGAGCAATGAGCTCTTCATCATAGAATTTTGGGTTTAGGGCATGTGCTAAAGTATGCATTGGGCTATTGAAACTGTTCCACCTATCAACCATAATGTGTTACATCAAATCAACAAAATCAGCATTAACAAATAATAGCTTGGGAGACTCCTATGAAATGATTTCCATAGTTTTCTCAACCATGGTATCCATGCAATCATAAACCTCTCCCAAGAAAGGTTGGTCTGTGTCAGCATTTCTAAGAAGCTCAGATGCAGGGGTTGTGAATTTGAGCAAGAAATCTATCTTGCCCCAACAGTCCTCATCAACGCACAACCTACACACCATAGACCTCCGCTCTGAATCTGCCTGCCTCCACTCAACCCAAAGTTGGCTCACCACCATAGAAACTAATGACTGCTTAACCTCAACAAGGCGACGCAACATTATGAAGTTGGAGGCATATCTTGTCTCAACAACTTTCAACAACTCCAATTTGGAGTTTTGTCAAAATATTGCTTGAGACTGGTGGTGGTTGGTGATGAAATTGATAATTTCCCTTGCATCCCTTTTGAGTTCCTTTATCCATGGAACTTTATTGTCAATCTCTTCTAAGATCAAATTCAGGTTATGGACAATGCATGGCGTCCAAAAAATGTGTTCATACCTGCTCTCAATAATTAAACCTGCAGCGTTGTGTTGCCGCCTTTCACACACCTGTGTCATGTGGCAGAAATCTTCAAGCCACTCGGTGTGTCCCTGGGAGCAAGTCTCGAGTCAAGGTTGTCACCTTGTTCTTGACTCCTCCGTTTAGGCTCAACTCCTAACGAAGCCAAGGGGGGTAGACCCTATTAAGTTACTAAGGATAATTACTTAGTGTTGTGATGTTAAACTGAATGAGTTACTTAGGAGTTTGCAATTTAACTATAGATGATCAAAGATGACAAGATACAAAAGACGAACACACGAAAGTACAATGCTGAGACACAATATATATATAAAACAAGAAAATAACTAGTGCCTTAGAATGGAGTCAAAAAATAGAAACAATGTACTTGCATGTGCTTGGAGTGAGTGTTTTGCGATTGCCTCTTGGTATGTTTTAAGTTAAAATTGAAGTGTGAGTTGATTAAAATTAGGCAAAGGGGGGACTCCAGATATACCCTAGAGTACTTGGAATATGTCCAAAATTAAACCTTCACGGCTACCTGCAAGGAATATGTGGGCTGAAATGGAGACTCTGGGGCTATTGTTCATAACGCACCCGTTAGGGTGTGACAGAGATCGGCGCCTCGAGGTCACTTTTCAGAAGTTCCCGCTTCCTTTGGGTATTTTGCCACCGTGATGGTTCGATCTAGGTGTTGGATTTTCACCTGTTGGTTTGCTAATTTGGGAGAGTGAGTCCTAATTATACTAGTCACTCAAGTGCTTTTGATACAGCTTGACTGATCGGACAAACCGCAGCCAAGTGCAGAGCATACACACTGGAGTCTTGTTAATTTTAGTAAGTTTTAAACTGGGTGTTATTGTTTAAAAGAAAACCCTCCAGGAACCTCTTTCGGTCCAAGTGGATCTCAATCGGGGAATCGAGAAGGGGTTAATTTTATAATAGCTGAAAAAAAAATGATCAAAAGAAAACAGATACACAATTCTAATTTTCTAATTAGTCCTACCACGAATCTCTTTCCCCTTTCGGGTCAATCGGGAAGTCGTGGGGTAAGTATTAAGATTACTTTGAAATATAAAGTATGGAATATGAAATTAATAATAAAATAAATTATACTACCCTGCAAATTAGATCAATGCTAGTTTGAAAAGAAATGAGCAAAAAGCAACAAAAATGACACCGATGCAAATCCCCCTAGGGGGGATGGGGAATGGGCTCGAAAGAGCCTATTCAAAAAATAATTTTATTAACAGTGGTTACAATATCAGAGAACTGATATAATTCCTCTTAATCCTTATATGGATTGAAATCAAGAGATTACAAGGTGCGAAAATCAAAGGTTTTAGTCAAATGGGAGACCCCTGGGGGGATTTGAACGCTCCTGAGGACACTTCCGAACAGCAGCTTCCTTTATTTTCTGTTACACCTGCTAAAAACCAGCGAGCATGTTAGAATAACATATGCCCAAAAGCACTTTAAGAGTACCCTTTGGATCAGCCTACCTTAACTCAAAAAAGATGAAGTTAAAACTAGCTAAACAAGTGAAAAATGAACCAAGGAAAGCAAGCTTTCCTTGGGATCTTGGCTTGCTGTTTGTGCAACCAATGAAATATGCACTGATTGCTGGATTTATCTTCTATAACAGTAAATAGAAATCTAATGCATGCAAGCTACAAGTTTTCTTTAAATTTCCATGCAAAAAGGACGATTTCCCCTAAAGCTAGATCTAGAATGCTTATGAAACTTTTTAACTGCAAGATCTAGACTATGGGCTTTGATAAGATAGATCTATGTTGGAATTACTTTTAAGATGATAGATCTAAGCAAAATCAAAGCTATTAACAAAGTCACCGGGTAAAAATGTTGATTTTGAGGGAGGAAGAGAGGAGAGAAATGCTGGTTTCCTTGAAGATCCACAGTGGAGGTTTCAGGTGGAATGTCGAGGGACTATGCCTTTGGAAGGTTTTGAAGAGAGTGAAGAAGCAAACTAGATCAGCATCCTCTCCAATGTAGGAACCTGCAGCTTAGCTGAAATCAAAGAACTTGCCAAGAGACTTGTGAGATCCGATTAGGACATACACAGAGATTCAAGATAACATGCATATAAGCTTATAGGACATGCTGAATCTAGATCTCTAAACATGCATCAAAGGAAAGAGATGGTCAATA
This sequence comes from Pseudotsuga menziesii, assembly GCA_001517045.1. Lineage (NCBI taxonomy): Eukaryota > Viridiplantae > Streptophyta > Pinopsida > Pinales > Pinaceae > Pseudotsuga > Pseudotsuga menziesii. The sequence continues at coordinate 233,357 of LPNX011051304.1, read as the reverse complement.
AACTTATTGAAAAGCACCTTTCCTATCAAGATTATAATAAGCCTATTATCAATCTTAACAATGGATCTACAAGCAATTAGCAAAAACATGAACACAGATACATGTTACCTTAGTAAAATAATGGCAATAATCATCCACACATGTAATGGCACAACACCGTCTAGCCTCCAAAGCTTTTCTTTATTTCAATTGAAGAATAACAACAGTACAATAGCAGCAGCACCTCAATCCCAGTTCTAACTAGCTTGGAAGAGGGAGCCTCAGCCAGGATATATACAAAATTCAGGCCATCCAGCCCAGGGGGGGCGCAATTCCTCATGGAATTAGATGAAATCAGCTGAGGGAGAGTCCATCAATGCAGAACTGAAGCTAAACTGAGCCTACTTATCAACCGGGGGCTTGATTGAGCTGTCACATCAACCCATACACCGACACATCAGTCCACAGAGCATCCAGGAGAGTCCACACGTGTGGAGGAGAGAGAGAGGGTGCAATTCCCCATGAAGACAACTAAAGATCAACTCTGGATCTGATTTGATCACCTCCTTCAGTCAAGGATTTGTCAGATCCAGTCAATCTACTTCAGATCTGACTGATTTCAATCAAATCGGCTGAGAATCCACTGATTTATGATTTTGGATTTGCTCCATTATTCATCAATTTATTAATTAAAATAATAAATAATTGATTTTTGGGGCTTTCTGACCTGAGTGATGGAAAATCATTCAAAACTAGGAAATAGTGGGTCCATGGGTTTACATGGTGCTCTTAGCTTGAAAATGAGCACCTACATGACTGAAACTGATTATTTGGCCCACTTTTATTACAAAATCAAATTTTCCAATTAAACTATTAAAAAATAGCCCAAGTTTTGGAAAAATTAAATTTTAATAAAAAACACTGAAAAAACTAAAAAATTGAAAAATTGAAAAACACGTAAGGGGACTTAGACATGTTCATATGACTCAATAATGATGTCTAGCATGTTTATACATTGACACATAGACTCTAATAACCTCAATAGGCCTAAATGCCAAGCCGACCACCCCAACTTTGGAGGTATGGAGTGAAAAACTCAGAAATTATCAGTCGTCTATTCAACAACCAATAATAACCAAGGGAAAAAACACACTGGGCTGATCGGATTGACAAATAAAGTCTAAGAGACCGAGTCTTTTGCAGACACTATCATGCTAGAACATTTATTACAACTCCCCAATGGGGTATGAACATGTGACATAGTACAACAAGCACTTCCCAGAAGTACTTCCATAGGTCCTCTGAAGTCTGAACAAGTTAACCCTGTCCGGTTCACTAGGATCACTTGACAAAAAAAACCACTAAGTACAACTTAGGTGGTAACACGTTGCAGACTGGTGCATTATCTGTGATAAACCTGAACCACCTTATTTGGCCCTATTTGATCAATAGTCGTGGCTAAAACATTGGCAATGAACTGAGCATCTTTCAACTCCCCTGAACAGTCTTCGGCCTTTATGAACAGTGCTCCTTTTGGTGAAGTGGTAATGATATTTATCAATGGCCTGTGCTTAGTATCTGTCCATCCATCGGAGACAATGTTGGCCCCAAAGCTATGCCATGAAGAACGAATCGGTGCCAAAACATCCTTCACAAACTCCTTCTCCTTCTTAAGTAGAATAGTTCGGATTTTTTCATCGTTGGGCCCCTTGAACCCTTGAGGGGCTATGTTAATTGCTCTCACCATATCTTTCCAATAAGGAGATCGAACCACATTGAAAGGGATACCACAGGCATAGAGGGCCCTAGCTACTCTTGTTTCAGCTTCTTCTCTCCCTTGAGTGTTATGAAGTTTAGCTATTCTCCTATCTCTGATGGAAGGAGATGTTGATGATCTTGTACCAGCAATTTTTGAGGCTGCTTCTTGGATTTGTTTAGGCCCCCTCCTCTTCCTCGCTTCTTGCACAATTCTTAGGTCACTGGTTGGAGCTGGAGGTGTAGCATTAGAAAGCATATCATGTCTTCTTTTGGTTTTGTCAGCCTCATCTTGCTCAGTGTGATACTTCCTCCTCTCAACTGGGTCTCTTGTTACTGGGCAAGAATCAACGCCCTTTCCGGTTTCATGGAACAGATGGGCCTTCGCTCTTAGGTAAGAGCCCTTAAACAAACCATTACTAAGAGTACATTTCCATTCCCACGAACCACCACCTCCACATCTGGCGACCTTTTGCACATGCCTCCAAAGAGGATAATACTCAGCCCTCTTGTTGGGCTTAGGGGTTGAATCAATGGAAGCCATTGTTGTTGCAATAGAAAACAAAAACAGATTTGCAATAAATAAAATGAAAAATGGAAGCAAAACCTCTATGAAAAAAAAAAAAGTTGAATGCAACTCTAATAAAGCATGCTTCTCACCAATGAAAGATGCTTGTAGATGCTGTTACTCAAATCTGGAAGACTCTCTTGCACAAATCGCCCTCTCTAAATCTCCAAATCGGCTGCTCTCCAAATTGGTTTCTCTCCGTTTGTGTGAGGGAGGAATGAACCCAACAACAATTTATAACCTTTTTCCTTCCTAACCTAACCTTCTAGACTCTTTCTCTCACAATTAGAAACACTAATTAAAAAATAAATAAAAAAACCAATTTAGAGGGGCCCACGAGCTGTTTTCTCTTCGTAAACGCCACTGTACTGGAAACACGTTTTCGTACAGCCGAAACGCGTTTCCCTTGGCGGGTATGGTTTCGACCGTACGGGGATGCGTTTCGCGGCTGTACGACACACGTTTTCGCGTGTCAAAACCCTGAATCGCCGGGGACGGGTGTGGGCCCCACGTTTCCTGCAACTTAGAGTTAAAGGCATGAGCAGAGAAAATTTTGGGCAAGTCTGTTTTATGTCTTTGATTGGATAATGGAGGAGAGTATTGCTCCAAGGAATTTGATAAATTTTGTACAAAGAATCAAGCACCAGAAGATTGCTCCAATATACCCCACAACAAAATGGTGTGGTCGAGTGGATGAATTACACAATCATGGAAACATGCAAGAAGCATGCTTAGTACATTTGGGTTGGATATTGGGTTCTAGGCAGAGGCTGTTAATATAGTTGCTTATCTTATAAACAAATCACCTACAATTGCATTGGATGGATAGAATCCTAAGGAGGTTTGGTGTGGTACGAATTGATTATTCTCATTTGGGTATCTTTGGTTATAATACATTTTCCTATGTGCCTAAAGAAAAGAGGTCCAAGCTTGACACAAAGTCAAGAAAATGTGTTTTTTCTCAGTTATGACAATATAATAAAGGGTAATAGACTGTGGGATCCTACTGACCACAAGGTAATTGTTAGTTGGGATGCTTTTTTTAATGAAAAATCCATGCAAAGGAAGGAGGTACCTGAGACACATGAGATTGTACTTGTTGAAGTAGAAATGAGTGAATATGAAAATGAAATTTATGATCAACATGAAGAACAAGAAGTTCAACAACCACAACTTAGAAGATCTACATGTCCCAAGAGATGTCTGGAAAGGTATTCTCCTGATTTTCAATCTTCTTTTGGTTAGTTAATTGATGATGGCGAACCTTGTTCATTTTAGGAAGCTAGAGAATCTGAGAATGCAGATAAATGGAGGAAATCCATGGACAAAGAAATGAAAGCAATGGACAAAGAAATGAAAGCAATACACAAGAACGAAACATGGCAACTTGTGCATCTCTTATTAGGAAGAAAGGTTATTCGAAACAAGTGGGTGTATACAGTAAAGAAGAACAACGTTGGTTGTTGGAACATTATAAAGCATGCGTGGTGGCAAAATGTTATATGCAGAGGTCAGGTATAGATTTTAATAAAATCTTCTCTCCACTTATGAAACTAACTACAATAGTTTTACTTGCACTTGTAGCAACACAGGATTTAGAGTTGGAGCAACTGGATGTAAAAACAACTTTCTTGCATGATGATCTTGAGTAAGAAATTTATATGGATCAACTTGAGGGCTATAAAGAAAGAGGCAAAGAGCATTTGATCTGCAGACTCAAGAAATTTCTGTATGGATTGAAACAGGTGTCAAGGATGTGGTACATAAATTTTGACACCTTCATGAAGAGTCAAGATTTTAGTAGAAGTGAAGCTGACCTTTGTGCATATTATAAGAGGTTTGAAGATGGTTGTTTTATTATCTTGTTGTTATATGTTGATGATATAATGGGTGTAGGCTCCAACATGGAGAAAATCATTGATCTTAAGGCTTAGTTGACTAAGACATTTGAAATGAAGGATTTAGGAGCAACAATTCAATTTCTAGGGATGAAGATACACAAGGAAATAATAGGTAGGAAGATCTGGTTCAGTAAAATGTCATACTTGGAAAATATTCTGCAACGCTTCGGTCTGCAAAATGCAAAACCAGTTAGCACCCAACTTCCTACACACTACTAGTTGACTTCTAAATAGTGTCCTAGCATATAAGTAGAGAAGAAAAGCATGTCTCGTGTACCATATGCATCAACGGTATTATTGCTCAAATTAACACCCTAATGATGTTGATTTTCTGAGCAGCATCGAGAGCCCTTCTCTTCGGAGAATGGGACCACCTTGTCTGAGACCACGGTGAAGACTCAACCCAGTGTTGAGTGACCATTCTGTTGAATGGTAGATATCTAGTTTGCGACCATGATATAAACCCCAGTGTTGCAAACATCGGCGCGGCGAAAAAATCGGCAGGGTCCAGGAAACATCGTTTCGGGATATCTCGGCAAAACATCGGCAAACATCGGGAAAAAATCGGCAAACTTAAAAAATAGAAAAATATTCATTTTTTTTCAATTTTTTAAACATCTAAAGCAACAATAACATCAAATAAACACATTGCTACATGAATATGGAAAGAAAACCGATATATAAGATATATAAGATGTCTAGAGAATCGAGATACATCACACATACAAAATGGATCATGTCCGTGCATCTTAAGTCATCAAAAATATAACAAATGTATCTCATGATCATCATCATGACTCACGAGTCATCTACAATGAAGTAAAGTAAATAAACTATTGATTCCCTCTACCCCTTTTACAGGAAAAGGAAATCGNTGCTGCGGCCCAATCTCTTGGATGAACTCATCCAACAAGCCACATAGTAAAACTGCATCTTTGACATGTGCAGATGCATCCACAGATCTCATGAACATAGTCCCTCTGGGGCAATGAACCAAGAAGTTGAGAAGTGTCCTACCCCTCATATCGGTCCAACCATCCGACATCACACTGCATCCTGTTAATTCCCATGATCTTTGAAGCTCCTCCAATCTGCGAGTGCAATCAGCCTTTTCATCCTGAAGGATGGGCCCTCTCAACTCCTCATAAGTAGGGGGCTTGAACGCCCCTCCAACTAAAGCAACNCTGGAACATGCTCATCCAAATCCTCTGAGACTGTATGAGTCTCACCATGATCACTATCAGTAGCATGATCATCCTCTAGCCAATTAGGGGCTACCTCCATAATAGGCTCCTCACACTCTGCCCTCCATGCAGCGGTGGTGTCAATCTCATCCAATAAAATGGCCTTCGCATCAACTTTTCTCTGAAACTGCTTCACCCACAACCTGAGATTGTAGTGGACGTAGACCAAATCATTAAGGCGCTGAGTATCCAACCTGGAGGAGGATCATAAATATTAAATATTAAAGTGGCATAAATCTATAAATTAGAATTTAATAATTTAAATTTTATATTATATAATGAATTTGAAAATTTGAAATTCTCTAACCTGTTGCGCTTTTTGGAGTGGACTTTTCAANGCCTACTTATCCCTCCTGTCATTCTTTTCCCACATAGATTGCAAGTGAGAATTTGTCGATTGATCGGGTCAATAGGTGAGCCCCACTCCCAAAATGGATCCAAAGCCTTTGTNCAGAAGAACTACATGTCTGGCTGAGCACTCGAATGGCAAGCTTCTGTAGAATAGGTACACAACCACCATAGTTCTCCCACCAAGTATCTACAATGAAATTATTAATAA
>LPNX011051304.1:106868-226881 GCA_001517045.1 Pseudotsuga menziesii | reverse complement strand
GATGCTTGATGGCAAAGAAAATGTTGCCTAAATTTGCTCTTGATCTCTTGAAACCCTCTTCACTTGCCCTCTTAAACTCTTTGCTCACCTCCTAGTGCACTGTCGGACTCAAAATGAAAAAAAAAATTGAAAAAAACCCACTTAAAAACCAACTTTTCCGTCCTTGTCCGCGGTTGGCCGATTTTTTTGGGTCGACTCGCGATTTCTTGGGCCGATTTATCGGCAAAAACTCGGCAAAAAAGCGGAAAAAATCGCTCCGATTTTTTAAGGCGATTTTTTGAAGAGAAATCGGGGCACCTAAAAAATCGCGATTTCTCGGAAATCGGCCGATTTTTCGGCGATGTTGGCAACACTGATAAACCCAGATCTGCCCTGGGTAGACTCAACCTTGTGTTGAGTAGACATCTGGTCTGAGACCACGATGTAGACCAGTCTGGGATTGGTAGACTCAGCTTAGTTCTGAGTAGCCATTCTCTGGGAGAATGAAGACACTGTAAGCCCTAGACTGGGTCTGGGCATGTGTGTGGCACTTTGACCCTTGATCTATGGGCTTGGTGTGCTTCTCCAAGGATTAGCTACCCTTGGTTAAGTTACCCTAGTACCAGATCTAGGTGTCACACAGTGTGTGAGATAAAAGCATTAATAGCTCTCTTGGTTTATGATGATGTACTTTTGAAATAAAAAAGTACTATAGGGGCACTTGGTAAAAGGCCAAAGTCAAAAGTCAAAGAAAAAAAATAAAAGTACCTTTTTGGTAAAAGTGAAAGTGAAATTAGGAAAACAATAAAAATATTATTATTTTTATTTTTCTTAATTAAAGAACGACTTCTTATAAAAGTCAAAGGAAAAAATAAAAGTACCTTTTTGGTAAAAGTGAAAGTGAAATTAGGAGAAGAATAAAAATATTATTATTTTTATTTTTCCTAATCTTGTCCACTTACAGGTGAACAAAGGCTATAAAAGAAGATCAAGCCTTCTCATTTTTTCACACTTTTGCTCTCATAGGTGAAGAAGACTATCTTATGTTCAAACCCTCAGCTAGGGTTTTATCAGCAAAGTCCATCTTCAGCATTTTTGCACATCTATCTTCAGCATTCCATTTTTTGGGCAGTTTTCAGCAGTCTGATATTTACAGGCAGTTTTCAACAGTCTGATATTTTCGGACAGGAGAGAGAAAATCTTAGTTTTTCTGAGAAAGTCCTAAATTGGTATTTTTCTGTAATTCTGGAAATTGTGGGTAAAATTATCAGTCTGATTTTTACTGATGAATTTTACTGTTACTGTGGTCAAAATCCAGATCTGGATTCGAGGAAATTTTTGAAGAATTTCTTAAGCCATCTCATTTACAAGATGAGCTATTAATGCTTTTGGGGTTTTTGTCCTTTGAAGGTTTTCTCCAGTGAAAAATATTGTATCCATGTGTGTTGATTTGATGAATGTGTTTTTACTGCACTGCTGATCTATTTATGTTTATCTGCAAATTTTTAAAGTTTATGCAAATGCTGAAAGTTCAACAAATGAAAGTCCCGAATTGTGGTGCTATGAGGGTAAGAACAATAGGAATTGCACCCAATGTCACAACAACACAATTCCTTCACTTTAGGCCAACTCCTAGAGACCAAGGGGGAGTCCCTAATGTAGGTGAAATAGACTTGCAAAACCAGTGAGGCAATACAATAACACCTCACAAGCAACCTCTTAACAATGATTAGTGCCTTATGGAGTCAAAGCAATGAATACAAGGATATTTACTAAGCACTTTAAGAGGATAGGAGTTAGAATAATAAATGTACACAATTTGGAGAGATGACAAAAGGCTTGCTGCTGCTATGAGATGACAGCCAGCAAAACAAGCTCGAGAGATGGATCAAAACCACTTAAAACAAGCCCAAGTTACCTAAGAATGTGTGCCATTTAAAGAGGGGTAGAAATCATACCTTTTGGGCAGCCAACATATGAGTTAATTAAATTTGCAAATGACGTACTAGATCTGGTTGAGGGCAAGTAGCAGCCCTAACAGTGTTGATAATTGAGCGAGAGCTGCCAATGGTGTCTTGGGACACTTGGTACCTTGAAGTTGCTTCCAAACTGCTTGTAGATATTGAAAAGTGGGCCAAATGATGGCTGTGATTGAAACTGTAGACCTGGTATATAACCCCAATTCAAGCCACTAGATGGAGTTCCAAGTGACTAGGGCTGGTAGTAGGCCTTGCTATGCTAAAATCAGATTTGGATGGCTGTATCTGCAAAACTCAGATTTGCAAACACACCAACACTTGCACAAATTGTTAGATAACCTAAACTCTCCACCTAGAGGAGACACCCTTGAAGATTAGCAACAAAACAAAACCGGCGAATCACTTTTGGCAAATTAAATTCTTCACAAATGCAATATTTTGTGGGTTTTTCTATTATGCATTTTTTAGGGCTTTTTATATATCTGATTTTTAGGGTTTTTTGAATATAATATTTTTTTTTTGTATATTTTCAAATATAGATATAGAATTTGGTAGATTTTGAAGAAGAAAAAGAGAATTAGACCTGTATTATTCCTAGGGTAATCAGAGATCAAGTGTAATGCCACTTTCTCAAATTCTCAAATTGGTAATTCAATATTTATAAGTCAGGGAAAAGGGTAGCAACCCCAAGGTTAGAGTAATCCTAGACCTAATTAGGGCAAAATATGAATTCCAAGGCCCACAAGGAGAGCTTCTTCAGGTGGAAAGTCTCCACTAACAAGGTTAGCGAGTTATAGAATAAAACCTTAATTGATCTTGCCAAGGTGCATTAATAGCAAATCTAGGGAAGAGATTAGAAAATCTTACCCCACACCAATGAAGGCATGTGAGCAGAAAACATAGGCAAGGAACTTGACTTCTAGTGGGAGAATGTTAGGAGGGGAAGTCAATATCTAGATCTATGACATTTTCCTATATAGTGGTACACAACTATCTACTTGTGGTTTGCATGCGTTGTGGGGTTGGCTAGGGCCCTCTTGCTTGGGGGTGTGGGTGCAGAGCCCTCAAGGCAAAAATTCCTAGGGCCTTCCTAGTTTATTTCGGTTCCTTTTGGGACCCTCATAGGTATTGTATAAAAGGGAAGTGACCCCTAGCATTGTATCACAAGAGAAGAAAGTATTGTAAGTTTTTTGCGGAGTTATAGTAAAAGATCAAAGTTTCCATTTACTCCATGGTTTTACCTATGCACAACAGTTTTCCATGTAAATTTTATTTTTCTATTGTTATTGTTGTTTGTTTCTATTTTTATATTTTTCTAATGGAAGCAAATACTTATATCATTTATTTTTTTAACAACCCATTTGTCTGGTCAGATTTCCACCTTTATATTGGTGTGTGATGTTGCTCACATAGTAAGTGATATATACAATCGTACACACACAATTTGGAAGAATAATAAATGCTACATATTATTAATGATGCTGCAACAAGTACATGTATGGGAACCTGAGGTAGCCTACCCAACATTCCATATCTCATTCTCTCATCTAATCCATTCCTCAGTGCATCATTATATAGTACCCTATGTTGGTATTATGGTTTTGACTATGTAATCTCTCACCCTGCATTGTAATATTAATTTGGTGACACCGTGACATGTCACCACCATATTAAGTGACTCGCTTTTTTCTGTTATATTCTAACAAGTGATGCCATTCTAATCTTGTAAGTAGACCATGTCAATGCCTCAAGGAACAAGAAGAATGATTTTACTGACTGCAATGACTCGAGCAATTTGGACAACTACATGAGTGTGCTAATAAACCTTCATGAATAATATAATGGCTATGTTCTAGGAAATATCGGGACAAACCCAAATTTCTCTCAATGCGATTCCAATTCACTAACCCTCATGTGGACTAGATAGTAGTTACCCTATTTAGGTGGTTCTCTTAACATGGATAATTTGTACACATGACTAAGAAGTTTAGAAGGAAATTTTTAGAATCACTACATTATCATAGACCCTCAAAAAAACCATGATTGCTGAGGTTCACTTGGAAGATTGAGTGATGACTTGTTGGCAAGCATTTGTACACCACCTACAAGCCAACAACCATCCATCCATCATGAGATAGGACCTGTTAAATATCAATATCAATATCATATAGCAGTTTGACCTACTCACCTTCAAGAGAAGTCACCAAACTGTGCTTCCAACCTCGCTAAGGGGCCACCCATTTTTTGCTGCCACATATAGACGTTGAAGCCAAAATGTCTTTCAATTACAACATAACCGAAACAAACAAGATATTGAAACCCAAATGTATGAGTAGGGTCATTTCATACATCCAACAGTCTAAAATATTTTGGGGCTTTAGTGGAACCCAGCTGCATGCTAGGGTTTTGTTTTGGGCTGCAAACATTTGGTTTTCTCTGTGGCAGCATTATCCTCGGTGTGTTTCATCCTATGGATTTTTGTAAGTTGCTGTGGCAGCGTAGCTCAAGTCTGTCATCACTCATGGCCTAGTCCCTTGTGGTCACCTATGGTTTGCTGTGTGCCTGTGGCAGGAGCTGTGATGGGCCTTTTTGGCTGCGCCTCCTGTAGAAGCAGCTGCGCCATTGGTAGATCTTACAGCTGTGGCACAGATGGTTTGTGTCCGGCTGCCGGCAGCTTGCTTGCACTGGCATGTGGCCTGCAAAATACTTTTTAGTCCTTCAAATCTGCATTTTTCAGTCTGACTTTGAACTTTAACTAAGTTTACACTCCTGCGTCGTATTTCATCCTTGTATGAGCACAAGATATGACTGTGGCCAAGTATAAAATATGTTAAATGTTAGTATTCAATCTAGCATAATCCATTTAAACATGTATAAATAGCTTGGCTCCAGAAAGTGCTCTGTTATCTGTTGGGAGTAGGTACGCATACTTACACAGAAATATGCAAGACAGAAACAATCCGTAACGAATATATTTGTCTTATGAATGAATGATGATCAAATGATTTACAAAGGTGCTGTATAAATAACATTGAAGGGTTGGGCTATGATTTAAGTTGTGAATTATTGGGGCAGCGAACTCAAAAGTATGTTTATCTTATTTTCTTTACATTTTCATATTATGTCATTATGTTTGTTATACTATATATTGTATTATTATTCTTATAAAATTTGCATGAGTATACTTATGCATATTACAGATTGTTACTAGCTCAACTGATAGAGCAACAGATGACTTGGCTGCAACCTCAACTACAACTGAGCAATCCATATCGACAACACATCACACCTCAGACGATTGCTGTGGCTGACCAATTAGGTGACCAAAGTTGACCAGGTCTACTAGGGAAATCATGCCAGTGATCAATTTTGACTAAAGTCAGTGCTTGCCCAAACTGATTTATCAGCCTTGTTCATGGTGCATGAGGTCGACCATTAGGGATCACCCTCATTAATGTTTTGATCATCCAATCTTTCTATAAAAATGTCTGTGTATTCGTGTAAACTTCTCTAGTCAAGGTATTTTTGGGTTCTTAGTATCTTTTAGATTTTTATTCTTAGTGTTGTGCAGCCAGATCTCGCTCTACAGTCTTTCCTCCACAACACTTGAGCCTCAATGCTTCTCAGTGTTTTTGATCTCTACCAAATTTTGTTATTCTTCGTATGTGCAATAGAACTTGTATAATAGGGCAATCTTTGCATTTCTGATCTGCTTTGTTGTGACTCAACTTGTGACTATTCAATTGTCTACCTTTTTATGGCTGAGTTATTGATCACAGAGATAAATCATACCATGTTAGGTTATTGGAATTCAATTGTCTACCCCTCACCTGCATCTGATTCTTATTGGAATTTGGTAATCTCGGATCTGTATTGGATTCTTGGGTTTTTTATCTTTTGGATTGGATCTGCTTCTGGTATAAAAGTAGATCTGGATGCTAGTGACAGAAATATGGCGGACTCCCACCCCCTAGCTGCATGTTTTGAACAATTTTTACCATCATCATCTTCGGGAACAGTAAGCACACAATTTGTATAATAATTATTTGCCAACTTGGTCAAAATTTGAGTGATTTATTCCAAGTGCCATGGTTGAGCACTTTAGAGTTAGCATTAGATTAGTTGTGATCATCATGTTTACATCAATATTGTATTTTGGTAGTTTTTTATTGAGTTGTCTTCATTGTAGTCTGTCTTCTAGAAAACTGTAGTGCTCATCTGAAAGGTGTTCACATGCAATCTGTCTTTCTGTATTTAATGGGCCTTTATTTGTAATTAGCCATTGCCACACATGCATTATCATAGTTTAGTAATCTGAGTTAGAAGTGTTCACACTGCACGCTTTTCCACTACTAGTAAGTTCTCTCCTCTTGCAATGAGAGGAATTGATTTTACTTTTCACCATTCTCCATCTTGGTTCATATTATTTTGGTGTTATGGCCTGAATATTTGATGATTCTATCTGCTAGCAATTGCGGTCGTTAAATTTTCAGTAAACTGGGTTGTTTTCCTATCGTTCCTCAATTGGCAACATGACTATGAGAGATAAATAATGGATATGCTTGAATTTATATTTTATTACTGTATTTGCAATATACAATTTAAATTTAAAATATATATTTATAAAAAAAATTAGGGTTAGGGTTCTGATTCCCCAATTCATAATTTTGAGATGAGTGGCACACCCACGCTGGACTCTTCTGCAGATTCTGATCGCACCCATGCTTCGTGTAACCTTGCATGTTAGTGGTTGCTTGATTGCTTAAATTTAATCTTTGCCCGATCAATTATATGTTTCTAGATTTTATTGGATGAATTTGAACTTCCACTGGTACTCTGTGAATTCCACAGTAATTGCATGTTAGTGCTGATTCTATTAAAACCAGCTTGGTTATTTGTCTTATTGCGCCGCGCCGAGAGGCGCTTTCTACAGCTCAAATGGGTAGGTGAGATGTGTCCCGTCTGTAACGCTCAAGTGGCACATGTCGTCTCAATAAAAATAATAATAATAAAAGGTAAAAAAAAAACTTATAACATGTTGGCTTATAATTAAAAATAAAAAAAATAAAAAATATTATACTCATAAATATACATATTATACTCATAAATATACAAAACTGAGTAGTAGAATTCAATTGACTTTAGTAAAAGGAAATTATAAAACCAAACATATAAAATTTAATAAAACCTAATAGGAAAAAAAACTTCAATATTAGANTATAAAGAAAAACAAGTCATTTCTCAAAAACATTTGGATAAATGTTTAAAATATTCATTTGATGGTAAAATGATTTTCAAATTCCAATTTATTCTCGAAATCCAAGTTTAAAATTTTTATATGGATTAGTTTACTCATTAACTTCTCTTGACATTCATTATTAGTTTTAAAGAGAGACAAGTAAAACAATTTTTGAAAAACTATTTGATTAAATAATTATTAATGTTACTCACCTCATTCTTCTACTCATAATTACCCTATTTTGAAATTACTTAAGCAAGTTGACCATTTCCCTCCCAAGTAGGAATACTTATTAGACATTTTTGTAAATTAAAAAGAGTTGGCATCTCAAGAGAACTTGATCCCTCTTGGCGCTTGGTAGAGCCATAGTTAAAATGGATCTATACTGGTAGTGACCCAAGCCACATATCTGCACCATTCTTAACAAAGTGAAGGGCAGTGCACTGCTGCAGGTTCCAGATGTGACCTGTAGCCAGATCAAAATGCCTCCTTTAAGTGTAGGCGAATTGTTGAGGTGTAACAGTTTCTTTACCCTGTTGAAATGCCAATATGCAAGCTCTGCCTGGGCCCTGTAGATATGTCTTGTCTCAGTGGACCTCTAAATAGTAAGTACTTATTATTGTCTCATGCATCTTCTTTTTGTTTCTAGATTTTATTGGATGAATTTGAACTTCCACTGTTACTCTGTGAATTCCACAGTAATTTCATGTTAGTGCTGATTCTATTAAAACCAGCTTGGTTATTTGTCTTATAGTGACCCAAGCCACATAGCTGCACCATTCTTAACAAAGTGAAGGGCAGTGCACTGCTGCAGGTTCCGGATGTGACCTGTAGCCAGATCAAAATGCCTCCTGTAAGTGTAGGCGAATTGTTGAGGTGTAACAGTTTCTTTCCCTTGTTGAAATGCCAATATGCAAGCTCTGCCTGTAGATATGTCTTGTGTCAGTGGCTCTCTAATTACTTATTAATGTCTCATGCATCTTCTTTTGACTGAAAATCCACCTGTGCACCCTGCAAATCCTTCTGTACAAATTTGGGTTTATTTTAATCTCTTTGTTTGTTTTCAGTTCAGAATTGATTCGACACTGCTATGACTGTTTCATATTTAGAAAACATAATTAATACATGCTTTCAAAATCAAATTGTCACAAGTGTTATCATTTCTGTGTATGACTTGGCATAAAATGAGACGAGGTTTAATGTCTAAGTGATATTTCTAGCTTTCCAACTTGGCCTGGTTGTTCTGGAGTAATCTTTTGTACAGAAATACTGAGAACCAAATTTTTAAGCTGTAGCTGCTGGACATCTCAAAGGTAGCATGTTTTGATCCACAAATATTGTTGACCTCCTTGTAGGTATTGTTATGGCAGGATAGGGATTTTGGTAGAGTAACCTTTGACTTTTCAATTGTCAGTTGTCAGAGCTGGAGTCAAGTGTGTTCTTCAGATTAGTATGTAATTTGTTAGGCATTAAATCATGTGTGTATCAGTATTCAGTTCTTCAACAACTTTACAGTATTGTGTAATCGTGAAATATTTGTTTTTTGTTGTTGTTTATCTTTTATGTAGTTGTTGTCTCCTAGTGTTTTGGTGTAATGACATATTTTGCATTTTATGAAACGGCAGAAAGCAATGTGCAGCATAATCTGTATCATGCTTTTGTTATAGTTTCTCTGGCTTGGGTGAATTGTGGTGGTGAAGAGATTTAGTATTACTAATAATTTGTGTATTTTGGCAATTTCTTTCTGAGATTCATGTTGTGAAAATTGCAGTTAACGAACGTTTTAGAGTAAAATGATCGTGTGAAAAGCACAATATAGAATGATGTTGCCATCATTGTGAGATTTTTGTATGCGGTTCAAGAGCTTATCAGACTACTCAAAGATGGTCTACAATTGAAAAAATATTTGTTGTTTTTCGACGTGATTCAAGATTTTACATGAGTATTTTTAAATATGCTAAAATTAAACCAATATTTGTTTACTTTTATACTTATCTTGACACCTGTCCATCCTTTTTAAAAACCGAGTATGATAATCTGTTCAATTGTTCAATTGTGCAGGAATACGCTAAGAGTGAAGGTCCTGATTATGTATGTCCCCGGTGCAGTGTCAGGGTTCTTACTGGAGTTAAAGATTGTGAGAAGCCAAGGTGAAAGTCCATGGCATCCATTAAATGTGAGCGATATGGGCTGAAATAGCATGTGGTATCTATCGTCGAACCGTATTCTCCATGTTCTCAGGTCACCACCATTTGCAATTGTAGATGGAAGGCAGAGTCCAGATGTATCTTATGTACATTAGTGTTAATTAACCCATGATTTTTGGGTTGTTGCATTTTTTTAGATGAACCAAAATTCATATTTTATCTTCAGATGTATCGTTACCTCAATTGAATGTGTGGTCTCGGTGGATACAAATCTGCCTTGCTCCTGACCAGCTCTAATTGCCTTTTATGCACAAGCCCCCACTGTAATCATATAGTTTCATCTCTGTGAGTTCAGGGCTTGTATATTACTGGACATTATGCGTCCAAATTTTGATAATTAAGCGGTACCTCTTTGGAGAATGTAAAGTTTTATTATAATGTTATCCAATTTCACCTGTGCATTTTTGGCACGGAGATTAGAAAATGTTTTGTGGGTATTTCCCCATTACATCTGGATTGCATGTTTTTCATATGTTTCAAGCAATGCTTGCTAATTATAACCTCACGGTCCACTATTTTTAATTAGTCCATTTCTATAATATCCACCATTCAACTCTCTTTAGCAGGTTAATGCTGGCTGGTCTCAGATAGGTTGTGCGTTCGAGAGGTCTGCCGAGCACACCTAAAATAAACTAGTGTATCGTAAGTCTATTTTATCTTTTATGAAGCAAGCACGAATTATTCAGCGATCATGGAAAATCATGTACTTCATAGGGATTTCCTATTTAGTATGATGTATGAGATAAAATGAAATAAAAGGTCAGTACTTAATCTTGTTTTCTTGATCCTAAAATGTATGAGACGGAGATAAATTTAATTTATTGGTAGTTTGACATTGCAATAAGTTCTTTTCAAATTAGTTTTACCAGAATTTTGTATATGGTAAGGTGGTGAGTGGCAATCGCCTTTTACAATACCGTTTTTTTGTTAAAAAATTTACTCTCTCCGTTAATCCATTTTCGTACAGGTCAATGTGCCCTGATAACATGTCTTAAAGTAAGAACTATTTCGCCGATGCACCTATTCTCCTTAGTTGAATAGAAATAGCATCTGATATACCCATGCTTTGAACGGGATTGTGCCATGCATTTGTGTTGTGGAAAACTAACGTTGCCTAAAATTTTTGCTCTTTCCCTTTTTTGAAGTGGCCCGCCATTTTTGAAGATTTTAGAGTTAACTACTCCAAATAGAATCATTTTTGAAGGTTTTAGAGTTAATTACTTCCAAATTCATTAAATCACACAGGTTCAAAAGAGGATATGCAGGTCTATGTGGGGCAATCCTGTAATGTGCCGGTTTAAAATAATTGCAATTTACACATATTCGTGATATCTGTGAAACGGAGCATAAGTAATCTACACAATTATTGTGATCACGAATACATCCCCCATCTAAAAGCTATACAGCAAATAGTTATAAAAAATATCTATTAAACAGTACTTTTTTAATCACAAGCTCCATTCTTGTGTGTCCCAAGAGAGTTTAATGCAGGGTAGGACAAGAACCCGTCTGTGGGCATTTTGGGACTACAAGGAAAGTATCTGTTTGGAAGGGGACATTCTCAGGGACACCGGAAACCTTTTCTATGGATGTTGCCCCCTGAAAATTGGGGATCTGCTTGATGTTCTGTGGAGATTTTGAGAATCCTCTCTTAATGCAAATTAAAAAATTTCACCTAAACGTTGAGGTTCCCTATATTTATTTCATGTGAATTTTCAGTCTTGGGCCAAATCTGAAATGTAAATTACAGCAATGAATATTTAAGTTCTATCCATCCAAATACATAAGACAGTCCACGGAAATAAACATAACAATTTTACTTTGAAGGAAATGCTTTTCTAGCCTTAGGGTACAAATCTCAACATGTAACCGATTTGAAAACTATTAAATTACGTTAGATTTATTGCAGCCATAAATCTGCCTACTGAGCTATTATTAGCTTGTCAAATCATGTTAAAAATGAGCTTGTTGATGGCAAACCTACATACAAACAGCCTGATAAACTATTAATCCACAATGAGATTATATGCTGAAAATCAGATCCTAAAGTACCCAAAGTTTTGACAACACAACATATATATATATATATATATATATAATGAAATCAAGTTACAGACACATTATAATAACTTATTCCAAGTTGGTAGAATATAGTCCATGAAGCTCATCACAAGCTAGGGCTTTTCAATGCTCTTCAAATCTTAGTCAAGGCAAGCACAACAATCTAGTATGACACCCATTGTCAATCCTAGTGACTATATCTTTCTTGTTAAAAATCACTCCCAACTAACAATCTAACATGACAAACCCACTGTCAAACCTAGGGACCATCTCTTTCTTGTTAGAAATCACTCCCAACTAAAGTAGGCCACTCTGCCAGATTTACAATGAGCTAGCATGCACATTTGCAAGTCTGGTTTGGCACTTGCATACACAAATGTACAAGAGAAACCAAGATATTTTTCCACTATCTTCTTCAAGTATTCCTAGAGTTTTACAAACTTGTCTCATCTCACAAGAACCACAAGAATCAATGCTCCTTTTTTCTCCAATGTTTCCCTAAGAGGATAGCTCTTCTTCTCTTCTTGGGGCAAATGCTAGTCCACATATCTTTGCAACAATACAAGAACCTAGTGCACGAGACAAGAGTTGAAAGTACAATGAAGAAGATCTGCATATGAAAGACACAAGTTCACAGTTCATGTCTCCAAGACATAATGATGTGAATGATTACTGTGATATATAATGAAACTAAAGACACTCCCCTCTATAGAATAGGTGAGGGTGGCCAACAATATTAAAGTGGACAATATCTATTATTCACCATATGAATCCACATGCAAAGAGCTCTAACTCCAACTTTGAAGGTAAACATGCCCATCAAGCAAGTATTCTAGGGTGAGTGCTCCATAATACAAGGTCCAACTCTCTCACTCCAAAGGTTGAATGCTACTTCATAGGCCATGCACTCCTATGGTTACACCACTCAATGAACATTCAACCCAAGCATCTTCAAGGTAAGCACAAGCTTCCATGTAAGAAACCAAGTGACCCCATGCTATTTGGGACTAAATGACCTCCTAAATTTCCCTATGCTTCAAATGAGTATTTCTCCCAAGCAAGCAACTAGACTCTCCATGTGTGCCTAGAAAAGATTGCCTCCATGCCACATTAATGATGTTTGCCACACAAGCATGAAGTCAATCTATGGGTAAGCTATCTTGAATGCGTATGTCCACTACAATACAACCAAAAGGTGAACACCACACCTCACCATGCACTGCACATCACATGAAGCACCTCCAAGCATGGTGTAAACACTTTCAGAGTAATCCCGAAAGGCAACATGACCTTGGCTAGTTTGAGGGTGTTTGGACATCCACTAACCAGATGTATGTCCATGTCTCTAAAAAAATATATATTAACTCACTAATTTGACTTTAAGAGCATGCCAACTATTATTTATGCAATCGAATGCCAAAATACTATGTAATGTGCATCTTTGTAACGTTGGATAATATTTAGGTTCATTTTTTTATTTATTGATATGGTTTACCATCCTTTGTCTTTTGGTGGTACTTTTCAGCCATTCTTGAGATCCATCTCTCATCCTTGCATCCCATTTCCTTAAAGTTCGGTGTCACAGGTTGAATGAGTGTCTTTCTTGATGTAAAATATTGAATTCCTTGTTTTTTTGGTAAATGTGCTCAGTAATAGGTTATTTGATGTTAAATATTGAATTCCTCGTCTTTCTGGTAAATGTGCTCAGTGATAGGTTATTTTACTTAGTTGTGTGTGTGTGTGTATATTTTTTTATTTTAAATTTTCTATTTTATTGTACAATAGATACATCAAGGGGGAAATCCTTGGTAGATAATACTTAAATTTCGAGCTTGGAATTTGGGCCCATGTTAGAGTGTTATGTGACAATGGTTTACCAGCAATGCGGTGATTGCCCGAATACTATGCAGTATATTTCTGTAATGTTGGATGGTATTTGATTTTAATTTTTTAATATTTATTTTTTAATAATATATTTTGTCATATTTTTTACTTGATTTTAATTTTTTAATTTTTATCTTTTAATAATATATTTTGTCATCCTTGTGTTTTGTGGAGGTACCTTCAAATGGTTCTTGAAACCCATCTGTTATCCTCCTGTCCCACATATTCAAAACATGGTGCAACACAAGCTTAATAGGAGTATTTCTTGTTGCTAAATACCATAGTTCCTTGTCTTGTCCCATAAATGTGTGCTTAGCATAGGTTTCTTGTAGTTCCTTGTCTTGTCCCATAAATGTGTGCTTAGAATAGGTTTCTTGTATCTGTTTTATATGATAGATTCATCAAGAGGACAATTCTTGTATTTAATACTTTAAATTTCAAGCATGGCATTTGGGGCCATGGTAGGGTGTTTTGCAACCATGGTTTACTAGCTATGTAGTGAATGCCAAAATACCATATATTGTTATTTTGTAATGTTTGATAATATTGCTTTTAAATTTTAAATATGTTTTGTATTATTTTTTATTTCATTAATATCTTTTTCCATATTTGTCTTTTAGGGGTACCTTCTAACCATTCCCAAAACCCATATCTCATCCTTCCATCCCATGCCCTTCAAAACTCAGTGCAACATAGGTTTGATATGACTCTTTCTAGCTGCTAAATATCGAGTTCCTTATCTTGTCTAGTAAATGTGCTTACTAATTGGTTACTTTATTTGTTTATGGTTTGTATAGTAGATATGTCAAAGGGAATCTATGGTAGATGGTACTTAGAATTTCAAGCTTGGCATTTGGGGCAATGATAGTGTTATGTGACCATGGTCTAAAAGTTGTGGTTTGATTATAGTTGACCATTTTCAAATTTGACCTCTACAATAAAGTTCAGAATTTACAAATGAACGCCAAAGAGATGTAGGTTGGTGTTGTTCAGGAAAACACACCCTTATAACTTAGGGTCTCTAGGGTTACCAACTTACTAAGCTATACTTGCAGACAATAAGCCATGTAGAAATTGAAATAGGAATAGGAAGAAAACTTAACAAACATGGTTTATGATAGTTGATCCAAGCTTTTCTTCTCTTCTTCCAGTTGCTTCCATAGCTTCCAGGGTATCTCCAATCACCTGCAAAGAACAAGTTCTTTCTGCAAATATCTTATATATATATATATCTATGGTTAATTAAAAACATATTCATAATGAAATTATAAGATAATTCAATAATCAACATATAAAAGAGTGCACACTATTGGAAGAACTTTCTTTATTAATAAACAAAGAATGGTGAGATTACAACCCAACTTCTGAAACAAGTACTCCTTCTGCAAACCAAGGACACTGAGTTCTGCTGCTCCAAGATGTCTGAAGGCATACCACTGGCATAACTTTGCTCTTCTAGGAATGATTGATTAGCCCCATCCCATGCCCTCTATTTATACATGAGGTAAAAGAAAGGTTTTGAATGTTAGGATGGTTGAGACAGTTGAGATAGTTATGATTTGGGACTCAACTGATCTGAACTAATCATGTTTTATATTTTTAACTTCGAATTAAATTACACACGAGTATTGATATAGGAAAGTCACATATGACACAATCCTTGCTTTAAGGAAACCTGCGTGTTTAATGTTCACGCGAGTTGCAATGCACATACTCGCGTGTGACACGCGGGTTGCTGTGCAAATAGTTGCGTGTGCAACCCTAATGTCCAAATAAAAATATATTCAGCTGGTCAAGAGACGATGTATGAATAGTCATGCCCATCTATAGTGTTTTGGCTACTTCAATCTAGTTTGTCCTTTTGTGTCCAGACATATTGAATGTTAGTACTCGGACGGACAAGTGTACTCGGACAGACAAGTGCCATTTTACATGATAACATATGCCTCCTAATGTGTGAGGTCAGAGGGAAGCGATGGCCGAAATACATTATAGTCTTTTAATCTTGGAGAACTCAAGTGTCCAAGGAAGCAGAGGAGATATCTGAAACATATACATATAAAAGTCATACAAAATCCTATCCGAGGATGCCATGTTCAATATAATGGAACACTAGCTCCTTTACAATATTTGATTACATCATATGATACGGGTAACAAGACCACGTATATTACAAAGGTGGATCAAAGCCACAATATACAATGATGAGTCTTCAAAATCTGGAAGCTATGTAACTGATCATAACACAATCTTGCGCAACTTAGGTTATAAATGTGAACCTAAGGTCTTCGTCGAAATCCAAAGGAACCAGTACAATCCCTACCATGTGAATAGATATGTTAAAGTCGAGCATGGAAGGAACTCAACAAAATGTCAGACAATGAGTGAAAACTGACAACTGAAGCAAAGGAGTTCACTAATAATGGTAGTGAATCCCAAGGTACCATCGTAAAAAATCTAGGTCTTCATCTTCAAGAAGCGCTGATGAGAAACCGTACTGTGATAAGGAAGGCAATGAATCCTCCAACAGATCACAAGTGTGACTAGGAACTGGATACGAGAAGGTAGACACAAGTAATATTTAGATAGGATAATGATGGGAATCAGGATAATAAGCAGATGAAGGGATAAATCCTTGAACAGTGAACATGACACATACATGACCCAAGGAATATTTTAATTTGCAGATAGGACAACTAGAATTATATCTCATGTAGGAGACATGATCAGATTTTTCATGTATAAAGGACAAGTGGAGGAGTACAAACTCAAAGTAGTAGCTGAGCTGAAAGTGTAAACTAAGACATGAGTATCGAAAAATTCAGAGAGTGCTACGTTCAAGGAGGACAATGTTGCCACTGTTTATAACCCAAAGAGAGTAATTCTTTCTTATCTTTATTCGAGGAAATTTCAACTCAAAATGGGCCTCCTAAAAAGAATTAATAAAATTATAGTTAAAATAATAAAATAATATTTATTAATTTTGGAGGAAGAAAATAAAAAAACTATTTTTTTTGTTTATATTTTCGACATATCTGTCTATGTTTTTACTCAAATTTCGATCAGGAGAGCTCGTTGGATGCGGAATTAATTTCGATCGGGAGAGCTCGTTGGATGCGGAATTAAATTCCGCATCCAACAAGACATCATCATCACGTTTTTTTCAGGTATTTCTTGTTTTTGGGGTAGCAAGGTCTGTCAAAAGTATGCCGAGTGGGTACTCGTTGGATGCAGAATTTAATTCTGCATCCAACGAGCTTTCGATCGAAATTTGAGTAAAAACACGGGGAGATATGTCGAAAATATAAACAAAAAAAGTAGTTTTTTTTATGATACATATCCCCAAATTTATATTAAAAAAGTGTTTAAGACCTATATGGTATTTTAAATTTAAAGCAATTTCATTGGTTAGCCCATGATGACATGTAATTTGAATCAAAGTCAAAAGGTCCATTTTGAGTTGAAATTTCCTCTAATGTCTTGTTAAATTTTAACGAGTCCACGAAAGTCAACTCATGTCTCTCTTCATTTTTGACAAGCTTGAAGAGGGGAGAGAATAATGCTTGATAAGGTTATTGATTCGTGGATTTTACGAGCCCAAACTAGTACATGCTCGTTGGTGTTTTCATATTTTGAGAGTTTGAAAACTCCGAAGAAGACTCCAGGGGGTGTTTTTTCGTACAATTTAGTTTTCCGAGGCCAGAAAAGTATAAAAAAACCACAGAAGAACCCTCTTAGCTTTCGAAGAAGTAAGGCACACCTTTTTCGTACTTAGTCAGGAAGGTCCGAAAAAAGGTTAAATTACCACCTACCCAACGCTCATTCAAAAGCACCATATAGCCTGAGTTTTACGACTGTGAAGGAAGGCAATATCACTCGAAAGGATTCATTTGATTACGAGAAATGTGGCTTACAATAGTAAACTCGATGCTTTGTTCTTAATTTTTGCGAGCATGCCAAAGACATAAAGTATGCTCAAAATATTTTTCATGTTTGGGTCCAGAGCACGAAAAAGAGAAAACTAAGTTCATACCGGGTGTTCCTTTTCCATAAGTTTAGTCCCTCAGGTCCAGGAAAGTGATAAACCTATGCCTGAGAATACTCTTCTCAATTCAAAAGAAAATAGAGTGTTCATTTCTTGTATTATTCCACATGGTCTGAAAAAGCGATAAACTATCACCAAAGTGGATGCCCTTTCACTTATTCTTAACGAGTCTGAACGAACAAGTTTACTCGATAGTCACATCTATTTTGAGGAGTTAGACCTGGGCCTAATGAAACTCCATATCTTTCCCATGATGTTTTAACAAGTCTAGAAAAGTCAACTTGCGGTCTCCTTACTGTTTTTAACGAGCTCAAAGGAGAGCAGAAAGAATGCTCTAAATGCAAGGACATGAGTGTCATAGGCAAGCAAAACTAGTTCCAAGTGCAAGGAACAAACCTATGCATTGTTACCACCTAAGTTGTACCTAGTGGTTTTTATCAAGTGAGCCTGGTGAACCGGACAAAGATGATTTGTTCGGACTTCAGAAGACCTTCGGAAGTGCTTGTTGTACTATATCACATGTTCATATCCCCTTGGAGGAGTTGCAATAAATGTTCTAGCATGATAGTATCTGTAAAAGACTCGATCTCTTAGAATTTATTTGTCAATCCGATCAGCCGAGGGTGTTTTTTCCCTTGGTTATTATTGGTTGTTGAATAAACGACTGATAATTTATGAGTTTTTCACTCAATACCTCCAAAGTTGGGGTGGTCGGCTTGGCATTTAGGCCTATTGAGGTTATTAGAGTCTATGTGTCAATGTATAAACATGTTAGGCATTATGGTCGAGTCATATGAACATGTCTAAGTCCCCCTAGGTTTTAATTTTTTTATAATTTTTAAAGTTTTTATAATTTTGATTTTTCCACAAAACTTAGGCTATTTTTGAATAGTCTAATTGGAAAAATTGGTTTTGTAATAAAAGTGGGCTCAGAAATCAGTTTCAATCATGGGGGTGCTCATTTTCAAGCTCAGAGCACCATGTAAACCCATGAACCCACTTTTCCTAAGTTTTGATTGATTTTCCCATCACTCAGGTGAGAAAACCGTAAAAATCAAATATTCATTATTTTAATTGATAAATTAATTAAATAATGGAGAAAACCCCAAATCCTAAATCATTGGGATTTGCTCCGATTTGACTGAGATCAGTCTCATCGGCTTGGGATTGACTAGATCTGACCATTCCTTGACAGAAGGAGCTGATCTAGGCTGAATAGAGAGCACATTATTGCATGCAATCTTGGGAATTGTGCCCTCTCTCTCTCCTCCACACGTGTGGGTTCATCTGGATGAGTTTTGGTGGATGCTTCATTTAGCAGGTTTTAGTGTTAGTCAGATCAGCTCTCAGATTGATAGTTGCACTTAGTGAGACTCAGATTAGGCTCAGTTAGACTCAGATCAAGCTTAGATTCACTCCACATGCAGCTGCAGTTTCTCTCTCCTTGGAAATTGCGCCCCCCTGGCCTAGATTTCTTGTTTTTGTTATAAATAAAGCTCAATTTTCCTCTTCCAAGCTAGTTAGAACTAGGATTGAAGTGCTGTTGCTATTGTACTGTTGTTATTGTTCATTTGAAATAAAGAGAAGCTTTGGAGGCAAGCCGGTGTCATGTTATTGTATGTGTGGATGAGCATTGCCATGTTTTACTGTGGTAACCTATATCTATGTTCATAATTTGCAGATTGTTTGTAGATCCATTGCTAAAGATTGATAATAAATTTATTATGATCTTGACAGGAAAGAAGTTTGTTAATAAGTTTATTGGCCATCTCTTTCCTTTTTATGCATGTTTAGAGATCTAGATTCAACATGTTTTATAAGTTTATATGCATGCTATTCTGAAATATCTGTATATGTATTAACCAGATCTCATAAGCATTTTGGCAAGTCTTTGGATCAATTTGCAGGTTCCTATCTTGGAGAGGGTGCTGATCTAGTTTGATTCCTCACTTTCTCCAAAAATTTCTCAAAGGCAGAGTCCCTCGACATTCCACCAGAAAGCTCTACGGTTGATCTTCAAGGATTCCAACACTCTTTCTCTCTCTTCCTCTTCCAAAAAATCAATTTTTACCTGGTTACTTTGTTTACAAGCTTTGTCATTATTCGGATCTATCATTTCAAAGTAAAACTTACATAGATATGTTATTTCAAGGCTCATAATCTAGATCTCATTCCTAAAGGGTTTCATAAAGCATTCTAGATCTAGTTTAGGGAAATCGTCTGTTTTGCATAGCAATTTAAAGAGAATCCGTAGGTTTCATGCTCTAGATTTTTTTTTCTGTTTTAAAAAGATTAAATCCAGCAATCATTGCATATTTTATTGGCTGTCCAAACAGCAACCAAGATCCCAAGGAAAGCTTGCTTTCCTTGGTTCCTTTTTCACCGTTTTAGCTAGTTTTAACTTAGTTTTGTTTGGTTTAAAGTAGGCTGACCCAAAGGTACTTTCAAAGTGATTTTGGGCATACTTCATTCTAATAATCTCGCTGTCTTTTAGCAGGCATAACAGAAAGATGAGCAACTGCGGTTGGAAAGTGGCTTTTGGATCATCTGAATCCCCGCAAGAGTCTCCCTTTTGACCATAATTTTAATTTTTGGGAAATTTGTAAGCCTTGGTTTCATTCTGTATAAGAACCAAGAGGATTCAAATAGTTTTACTGATATTGTAACAATAAATAATAAAAGTTTTCTCCGAATAGGCTCTTTCGAGCCCATTCCCCATCCCCCCTGGGGGGATTCGCGCCTTTTTTGTCGTTTTTCACATTGTCTTACTTATTTTCACTTTAGATTAGTTTCATTCATGCTAAATAACATGCTTTGATTACTTTATCATATATTCCATATTATCTTATCAAAGTAATTTGAATACTTACCCCACGACTTCCCGATTGACTCGTAAAGGGAAAGAGATGCATGGTAGGAATAATTATAAAACTTGTGAGTTGTTTCTTTTTGTTGCTTATATTTAATTTTTGTAAAAAATTCTAAAATCAACCCCCTCCTTGATTTCCCGATTGAGGTCCACTTGGACTGAAAGAGGTTCCTGGAGGGTTTTTCTTTTTAAGAAAACACACCCTTTAAAACTCACTAAAATTGACAAGACTCTGGTGTGTATGCTCTGCACTTGGCTGCGGTTCATCCGATCAGTCAAGTTGCATCAAAAGCAACGTGAGTGACTAGTTTAATTATTTTTCACCTTCCCCAATCAACCACCATCAGGCGAAAATCCAACGCCTCGATCAAACCGTAAACGATGGCAAAATACCCAAAGGAAGCGGGAACTCCTGAAAAGTGACTTCGGGGCACTGATCTCTGTTACACCTTTGGGTGTATTGTGAACAACAGTCTTAGAGACTCCATTAATCCCACATATTCCTTGCAGGTAGCCGTGAAGGTTCATTTTGGACATACTCCAAGTACCCTCGGGTATATTTGGAGTCCCCCCCCCCTCGCCTAATTTAATTTATTCATACTTCACATTAACTTAAAATGTACCAAGAGGCAATCACAAAACATTCACTCCAAGCACATGCAAGTACATTGATTATTTTATGACTCCATTATAAGGCACTGGCTATTTTATTTATATATATATATTGTGTCTCAGCATTGTGCTTTCGTGCGCTCATTTTTTATCTTGTCATCTATGGTTGTTTATGGTTAAATTTCAAACTCCTATGTAACTCATTCAGTTTAACATCACCATACTAAATAATTTTTCCTTAGTAACTTAATAGGGTCTACCCCCCTTGGTTTCGTTAGGAGTTGAGCCTAAACGAAGGAGTCAAGAACAAGGTGACAACCTTGACTCGAGACTTGCCCCCAAGGACACACCAAGTGGCTTGAATATTTCTGCCACGTTCCCCCCAGGTGTGTGAAAGGAGGTAACACTTTTTTGGTGCCGTTGCCAGGGATAAATATTTTTATTTCCGGAGTACGACTTTTGTTATTTCTTTGTTTGATGAATGCTTAGAGTAGATCTTTAATTTTCATTTGGTGACTCCACTGAATTTTTTTTCTTCAGTTTTTTACAAAGAAAAGCAAAAAATAATTTCTGTGAAAGATTTATAAATGCTTATTTTTCTTTTTCACATGGCGACTCCATTGAAGGGATAAAACACTACTTTCTCATAATTTTATTGAGACTTGTTGTGTGTAGATGAGCTCATACGACATAGTAAAACTTTAAATGCTCATTATCCGACAGCTCCGGTTCAGTACAAAATACATGGTTGATATATGCTACTGATAAGATGTTATGGATGATGAAGATTATGGTGCTGTAATTTGGAAATCAGACCGGGTTCTCCTTGGATCATCCGGATTTCCAATGTTATCTCCTGCGGAGGAGAGTGTCTGTCGGGCCAAAGTTGGGAGATGATTTTGTACTTCAGGTTCTGATTCAACATCTGATGATTGCTGTACACTGATATTAGAAATCAGAGGATCCAAATCAGGGTCATCACCCGCAATTACATCATCCAAATATTCAGTAGAATAGGAAGGAAATTCATCACTTTTCTCCTTCACTAGTTCCACCTCTTGAAGAGGCTCATCGAACTTGACACTCCTTTCAATGATGATCTGTTTTGTTTTGATATTCAGCAGCTTGAAACCTTTAGATTCATCAGGAAATCCAATAAACAGACATTCTATGCTTTGCGGTTGCAAAGCTCTCCTTTTATCAAGTGGAATTCGGGCCCATGCACTGGACCTAAACACCCGCAGATTCAACACATCCGACTTGTGTACGAAGTATACTTCGAAAGGGGTCTTCCCTTTCACGGATGAGTGTGGGACTCTGTTCTGAATATATGCTGCATCATGCATGGCTTCAGCCCACAAATTTGCAGCCAACTTCTTTGATTCTAGCATACAGGTGGTCATCTCCTTGAGAGACCGATTCTTCCTCTCCGCTACACCATTCTGCTGGGGAGTGTAAGGGACTGAATGCTGGATCTAAATACCAATTTGGGAACATATATGCAGTAACTCATTATTGACATACTCCCCACCATTATCAGGTCTCAAGATCTTGATTTTTCGGTTAGATACATTCTCAATCAAGGCCTTCAATTCAGTGAATTTTCCCAAGACTTCCGACTTCTTTTTGATAAAAAAGACCCATGTGTATCTGGAAAAGTCATCAATGAAAGTCCGAACGTACCTTGATCCATTCATGGATGTGATAGGCATGGGACTACTGATATCAGAATGTATCAGTCCTAAGATGCATGATGCTCGGCTTGCCTTCCCCCGATTGAACTTATGCTCAGGGTGCTTTCCAACAACACAGCCCTTGCAAATTCAATGGTAGCTTTGATGACCGGGAGGCCTTCAACCATATAATTCTTCTGTAATTTCTGCAAGTATTTGAAGTTTAGATGGTCGAACCTCTCATGCCATAGTCTACTAACTTCATTTCCATGAGTTAGCAATGCAGTGGGATTTGCATTCGCCACAAAATGGGAGAACTCATAGGCTTTTGCATGATGGTTTGCAAGGCCTTTTGCTACAAGTTTTCCGAATGCAAGTTCTATGATCTCTACATCATCCAGGCTAAAGGAGACTCTTTTGGGCACTCCCGTACGTGTCATTTGATAAACACTTAGGAGGTTTGATGCAAGAGATGGTACATACAGAACATTGGAAAAATAAACATGCTCAAGATCTACAGTACCTTGTCCTTCGGATATGATTGTGGAGTCATATCCGATGTGGATGGGAATGGATTTGCCGGTCTCCAAAGATGAGAAGGAGTCTCTTTCAACCATCATGTGGTTCGAAGCTCCAGAATCTATCAAGAGTGATTTGGACTTCAAAGTTCTTGCCATGAGGGCACGACCTTTTTCATGCTGTGGTTCTCGATCTTACTGATCTCTCC
Source organism: Pseudotsuga menziesii (assembly GCA_001517045.1). Lineage (NCBI taxonomy): Eukaryota > Viridiplantae > Streptophyta > Pinopsida > Pinales > Pinaceae > Pseudotsuga > Pseudotsuga menziesii. The sequence goes on along the minus strand of LPNX011051304.1, from coordinate 203,606 downwards.
TCCGAAAGCTTTTCAGAATATTGATGTGAATTTTCTCAAGAAGAGAAGTAGCTTCATCAAGTTTCTTTTTCATGCAGGCATGTTCAGGGTGGAAGTCCTTCCCAAAGTATGAACACTTGAATTTTTCCTTTCCATGATGCCCTTTTCCTTTGTTCTTCTTCGAGCTAGAAGGCTCTTCATGCTGCTGCTTTTCAACTTTAGGCTTAGGAGCTTTGAATTTGGTTTTTTTGGTTCTTTTGTTGCTTTCCTTTACCCTTCAGATATTTGGGCCCCGAGACATAGAGGGTTTGATCACGAGAGGATCTGATGATCCCCATATGGACAAGCTTATCATGTTCACTTGTTAGGGACTCGATGAAGGCATTGAGTGAAGTCGTCTTTCATCTAGGGGTTGTGAACTTCCCCGCACAGAATTTAGAGACAAACACCGAATAATCAGCTCCAAGTTTGGAGAGTATGGAGAGGATGAGCTGATCATCCTCCTTATCCACCTTACATTGCTTCAACAGTAAGACAATTTGCTTGAACTTTGTGAAAAAATCATTTAAGGTCTCGAAATTGGAAGGTTGCAAAAACATCAACTCATTTTCAAGCTGGTATACTCTCAAATCATCCTGTTTTCCATACAGGGTTTCCAATTTGTCCCAAATTTCCTTTGGAGTCTTCAATCCCGGGAGATGGAAAAGAAGATCCCGGGAAACAGAGAGCCACAAGAATCCAAATGCTTCATCTTTCTTGTTCAAGAATCTAGCTTTGTCTGTCACAGAAGCAGGGTCTTCTTCAGTGTCCATAGTGACCCTAAAGAGTTCTCTGGCACGTATCTGGATCTCCATGTCTCTTTTCCATGAATGTAAATTGAACAGAGTCAAGAGTTCTACTGAAGAATCCATTTCAAATTGCTGGAGCGAATGCTTTCACCTATTAAAACCTACAAATCACAACAAAAGGGGGACCGTAAGGTCGGACAGCCTACACATTTTAGGCTTTCATCGCACCTAGCATAGTTAATCAAGCAAGCTTGATCAACAATTCCTTTACTTGGGGTATTAAGTGGTAAGCCTTGGCTTCTGGTGCAGTGCTGGAATTTTGAGCTTTTGCTCAATTTTTCATGCAAGATCGGTTAAAAACTTTGTTTTTGAGAGATCTGAGCTTCGTCTCACCGTGAGCTCTGATACGATGTTAATTTGTCACAGTGGTCTAGGAACTGAAAACATAGTCTCACAAAGAATACAGACAAATATGCATAAAATTGGCAAAATGGTGCTGCAATTGAAGTAGCAGCTTTGTATAATCAGTGAATAATGAAGAATACAATACAATGATCATGCAAGATGCATGAATGCCAAGACAATTCGAATTCTCAAGGAGGTCACTCGAATTGAATGAATGGGTGTAGCTTAACTGACTGTAAGCCACAATAAACGCACTAGTTAACCAACTGATCAAGTGCCAATTGACTCAACTAAGTCCTGACTGAAGTTGGAGTGCAATGAATGACTGATTCTAACTGAAAGTATCTCAGACACATGTCATTGCATGCCAACCAACAAGTGGTAGCACATCATTAACTCCAATGAACCCTGATGAGGTTAACTGAATTCAAACTGGCCATCAGAGGGGTTGTAGGTGCCTGTGTTAGCTCCAGTTCATAAATAATCATTAAAAATAATTAAATAATGAATGGAGGTGCCTTCACCACTTAACTTAATTGATTGTAACCATCAATTATCAATTAGGTGCATTTATGACACTCAGATCACTCTCAGAGTGCTCCAGTTGGCCTCCCCAAATGAAGGAGAAGGCTTAGTTGGCCTCTTTGACTGAAGGTAGGCGTGGGTGTGCTCATGCTGATGTCATACAGTGCTCCTCTGATGTCAATTAAGTCAATAAAACTTAGGATAGTGGTTTAACAAGGCCGAATTGACCAAATTAAGTGTGCATGGTGGGTAAATGTCTCCAACACCCCCTCCTTGATTCCTCGATTGAGGTCCACTTGGACCGAAAGAGGTTCCTGGAGGGTTTTTCTTTCTAAGAAAACACACCCTTTAAAACTCACTAAAATTGACAAGACTCTGGTGTGTATGCTCTGCACTTGGATGCGGTTCATTCGATCAGTCAATTTGCATAAAAAACAACGTGAGTGACTAGTTTAATTAGTCTTCACCTTCCCCAATCAACCACCATCAGGCGAAAATCCAATGCCTTGATCAAACCGTAAACGGTGGCAAAATACCCAAAGGAGGTGGGAACTCTTGAAAAGTGACCTCGGGGCGCCGATCTCTATTACACCTTCGGGTGTATTATGAACAACAGTCTTAGAGACTCCATTTAGCCCACATATTCCTTGCGGGTAGTCGTGAAGTTCCATTTTGGACATACTCCAAGTACCCTCGCGTATATCTGGAGTCCCCCCCTCACCTAATTTAATTTATTCATACCTCACATTAACTTCGAACGTACCAAGAGGCAATCGCAAAACATTCACTCCAAACACATGCAAGTACATTGATTATTTTATGATTCCATTCTAAGGCATTGGCTATTTTATTTCTATATATATATTGTGTCTCAGCATTGTGCTTTCGTGCGCTCATTTTTTATCTTTTCATCGATGGTTTTTTATGGTTAAATTTCAAACTCCTAAGTAACTCATTCAGTTTAACATCACCATACTAAATAATTTTGCCTTAGTAACTTAATAGGGTCTACCCCCCTTGGCTTCATTCGGAGTTGAGCCTAAATGGAGGAGTCAAGAATAAGGTGACAGCCTTGACTCGAGACTTGCCCCCAAGGACACACTGAGTGGCTTGAATATTTCTGCCACGTTACCCCCAGGTGTGTGAAAGGTGGCAACATGCATAATGCAAGGAAAGCGAGCAATATAAGGACACTCGGGAAACGTCTCCTCAAGGAACGAGGTGTTAAGTTGCAAAGGAAAAAAGGTACAAGGCTGAGCAACAATGAGAACATAAATGAGGGATTATACAACGAGCTAAAAGCGTGGAAGCCGACATAAGGCTCATAAGCGCGAACATAGTACATGCAAATGTAGTTACATCTTGAACAAAAAAATGAGATGAGTAAACAGTTGTGAATCCAACTAAAAATACTGTCTCCAAGAAACAACAACATCAGAATCACATTCAGAAGAAAAGATCCGATGTAGGTCACTTTGGAAAAAACACATGTGACTTTGCTATCTTCTACAAAAGGTGTAGTCAAGGTAGAATCAACGAAAGTTGAATCTATAGTGCCAAGATCCGAGGGTTTATGATCAATAAGGTCAACCTCAGAAGAAAAGAAAATATCAACAAGATAGATGGAGTCTGCAGGAACAAACTCAGTATCACAGGAGTTGAGAAATCTATAAGAAAAATCAAACTCATAAGGTTCACTGACTTGGTGTTCGAAGGAAGAGTCCAAAAACTCAAAAAGACCAACATAAGAAGACCGATCCATGGGAAGATAAGGCTTACTAAGCAAGTAAGGGTTAGACTTAGTCACAACTGAACCAACATCCAAAAGAAAATCAGACTGTATCAAAGACTCTAGGAAGACATCATCCGAAGGAAGGAGATCATCCGAGACATGACACATGTCTAAACTTTAAAATGAATCGACAGAGTGGAGAGTGAGCTCCACAATATGTATAGGATGAATCACTTGGTTAACTGCTAGGACCAAGTCCCAAGAAGGTAAACATGGAAACAAAGGTTGCTTCTTAGTAGAAATTGAACGCAAAGGAAATGAGGCCACATAGCTCACCTGTGGCAGGGTAGTGTCTATAGAAACACTGGGAATCAGTAAAGGAAAGACCTAGTCTCTAGTTGGGTTAGGAGATAGATCAAGAAAACCCAACTGATTGATAGTGGCAATTTCTTTGCCATGATTAAAGTACATCACATAAAAGAATGTTGACACTATAGCTTACATGGCATAGACATAATCACGCCCGAGGAGCATATTTGTAATAACCCAAAAATTCCTAAAAATTTAAAATTTTCCATATAACATAAAATGTTTAAGGATGTCATTTCCAATGAACCAACAACGGTTAGCGGTTATTCAAACAGTAATAATTAACAATGAGTATTATATTTCTTTAGTTCTGTATGCTTTATTAGTTTATCTTAAAGTACTATGTTAGGAATGTTAAACACAACAGTTTATGTTTTTAGAAAACAAGAAAGAGAACTACATCTTAATCTGGTGCTAAGTGTGTTATTACTTTCTATTGTCAAGTAGGGAAGAATCTTAGATGAGATCGGGGCTTACTTAGCTTATAGCTAACACAGTGGAATAATGGTTCTTTGACAGGTTCTAGGCAGACAAGCAATTTGTTCCAGTAAAATTCCAGATCGAGAATAATACTCCACTAGCATAGGATAAAATGCTAGTTAAAAATGTTTGTTTGTAGCTTGACCCTGTAAAAGGTATTGTTGGTAAATTTTTTTATGTTATGTTATCAAACTGCATAAAAGATTGTAATAGCACTACTGTGAAATAATGGGTTATGTGCAGTTTAATTTTATCACCTTTTTACTTGATCACATTATAGTGGTCCGGTTTCCCTAAAACTAGAATGTTTTTTCCTCTCATCCCGATTCTTCATCACGATCCAATTTATTCTTATCTAATTTCGTCGTTATCTAATTTTTCAAGAGCATTTGTCGTCATCTTTGGAGATAACTGGGGAAAGATTAGTAAAAGATCGATAGTGATCTAAGAATTCTATAAATGTAAATATATGTTGGACATACTTGCAACCATAAGTTCATATTTGTCGTTAATGATTGGAAAATGTTACTATTCATCATTGTTTGAGTTCCTTCTAAACTTTAAACCTTTAAAGTTAGTAATTCTTCTAAATCATGTATTATGACCTAGTTCCCTAGTATATAAACCTTGTTATATATAAGCTTCCGATTCTGATGGTTATATTGAAAAATTTCAAGTGTATTATTATACTAATCCCAGCTTTCGGATTTTTATGAATAAGTATATTCATGTCACTGTTTTATCTTCCTTAACATATGTAATATCATTATCAATAGTAGGTGTAAAAAAAAATAGAGGTAGTCTTATCAATACTAAGCCTATAGTTAACTATTCACAAACCCTATTGTAAATAAACACCTTCCAAAATACAAAAATCCATGGTATGTACTTCTAGGGCAGGTTAATTTACTTCCATTATTGTTGTCCTACTATTATCAAATGTAAACATTATACAATACTAACAAGAATATAGATAGAGTATTGTTATTCTAAGGTCTCTAGTAAGATGAGTACTTTTCAATTATTAATATCTTAAGGTTATAAACAAAGGAATCGAAACAAGGAACAAATATTGTCACTAAGCAATGATTTTGATATGGTTTTGACTTGAAACCCAATGATTTGTGCAGATTAGCAATGCTTTGTTTTGTCTGGTTTGTGGAGTGGTCGAGCTGAGAGCTCGTGGCTGCCATGTTTGATGTTGAACCTCCATAAAAAAAAACACACAGGCCTTTGTGACCTTAACAAGCTGGTGTAGGAGGGTGAGTAAGAAACTGATTACTATTGTGAGGTGGTTTTCACCTGTGTAAAGAGTATTGTGGTTTGGGCTGTCTTCACCGTTGTCTTTCAGAGTGAGTTTTGGTTCTGTGTTAAAGATTGTAACCAGTGTGAAGGGAGTCATGGTTGAGGTTTTTCACTGCATTCTGTATTATCCAGTTTGCAGTGCTTTACCTTATCTTATGTACCAACGAACAAGGCTTGGGTGGCTTCCACGGCTTCACTGTTGCACGATTTCACAAGGTAAAAACATAAATGTTTTCCTTTCAGTTTAATTGGCACAATAATTAATTATTATTTTGTAAAGAATAAGGGTAACTAACAGGACTAAGGTTTTCCCTGTGCAGGCTCTCCAGATTCAAAGTTGAAGCTGAAGGTCTCTACCCACAGTCTTCCATAAGGGCGTACACCTTGGTAAGCCTCGGTGACACCTGGGGTTTTTCCTGCACAAAAAGTATGGTGGAAAGAATGATGGCACCACCGTGTGTTGTGGTTGTTGGCTCGGCCGTGGTTATTAGTTACTTTGTTGTTTTTTTAATTTGTAAGCTTTAAAAGCCCTAGTGGCTATTTGTATTGACTGGATATGGGCTTTCACAGCCGTGACTTACATATTTTAGTTTTGAGCCTTCTTGGCCTTAGTTGAATATATGGTGATAATTTTTAAAACTGGCTTTAAGCCGTGACTTTATTGTCAGGCTATTGGGTTGTTTTAAATGGATTTGATTAGGGTTTTAAAGGAAACTTTGATGGCTGTTTCCTACAGCACTTCTTGCTTTGGTGAAAAAAAGCTTTCATAGCTGAGCAGTTGGTTGTTTCAATTTTGTAAACCGTGTTTAAGTAATTATACTTTTATGTAAGCTTTTAAGCTTTGATTTATAAATAAGGCCGCGAGCCGAGACTCAGTTTATTCAGTTTCATTTTTATCATTAAGAGGATTTTCACAACTTAATGCTGATTTAGCAGTTCCTCTGTTTGGTTTATATTTATGTATATTTGGTTTATTTTAACTATTTTTTTTCTTATAGTTATTTACTTTTTCTTAATAGTTAGGGTTAAATTGATCTGTGAGAAATTTTTGGTTCTTATTAAAGGAAAAGATTTGGAGATTTTAGTAAGGCAATATTTTATAGCAGCAGAGTTTATAATGTTGTAATGAATTTTTTTTAAAATGGAAATGAGAATGATATTATTAAATAAATGTTCCTTCTTTTCTGAAATTTGCTGGAAAGCACTGCTAGATTTTCAATATTATAAATCTTGAGTTTAATTTGTGTGAAAGAACAGATCTTTCGTAAACTCTAATTTTTCTAAGGTTTATAGAATTAGTGGTTTTATTTTTAGTAAACCTAGCTTACATGCTCTTGTTATAATTAAATTAAATAGGTAATTATTTATTTAAAATTACTGTTTTAATTAGTTAACCTAGTTTTAAATAATTACTAATCCTATATTATTTATTTAAGTTTACCTACTGGATTTATGGTACGCAACTTTGTTAGTTTTAATGTATAAACTATTACACATACTAGTGTATATTATTTAGACTAGTTTCTCTATCTTATTCTAGTTTACTTAAATACTTTAAGTAAAAGTTTACACACAGCTGAAGAACTATAAATATTTTTACATGCAATCGTGTAGATGGTAATCATTTGCATCTACATTCATAAGTCATTAAATCTACTTATTTGAATAAAATAAACCTACTGTACTAGAGTACTGCCTTGCAAGAGGTGTGGAAAAATACAGTTTAGGTTATGTTTCCTATCTATCACTCAACTCAGATATTTCTCTATTAATTTACCCTAATCTAGATACGCACTAACTTTCACAGCATAAGTAATCTTTCTATTTATCCCTAATAGTATTACCAAAGAAATATACCTGATTATTAAAAACTCATAAGATTTTATGATACAGTAAATAAAATAATAACTGAACTTAAACAAAGAGAACATGTAATATAGATGAGGTGACAACAGCTTGAGGGAGTTGTTCCTCCCAACCAACTCCTGGAGAAGAGCTAAACTGCAATTCTCAGGACCCCCGAGCTTGTCTCATGGTCCTCCTGGTAGAGTACTAGGTGAGAGATGTAGTCTTAAGATCGTCTGCAACTCCAATGAGTGTTCAGCAGTAACTTAGCTCTGCTTACAAAAGTTTGAACTCAACTTAGAATAGCTGCACTTGTTTAGTCTTCAACACTTATCCCCTCAAACTTACTTCAGCTAGTACCCTCCATCGAATTCACATGTGCACTTCATTCACTCAGAATGATGACAAATCCAGAATGAGCAGCCTCAGTTATCTTCAATGGGAAGTTTTATTAGCATGCCTAGGTCTTTTGGGTCAGTTTTTTACTTAATGAGCCACTTGCTCCTATTCCACTTTCTTGGGGAATCATGACCACAAAAATAGGGAATTTGCCACCTGTAATAGCTAGAAGTAGTTTGAGGATCTTGCCACTTGCCAATCTGCTCTCCACCCAGTCTCCTCCACCAAGTGGCCAATTAAACACTCATTTAATAGCTTCCCTAAGCTATTGTCTCATCTTTTAATATGTTTATTAATAAAATATTTCGCAATACATTAAATTATCCTTGACCCCACTTGGTCATTAATTACAAACTTTAACATAAAATATAACATAATGTTTCTAAAAAACATAAAATTGTTTTGCAAATTGGGCCATGTGACAATATTGAAGTCCAAGGGGTCCTATATCACCATGAAGTCAACTAAGACGTTTTTTCTACCCAAAGTAACAGGTGTTTGAGGAAGAATTCCCAAGGCTATACTAGTTCTTCTATAAAACGCCAGTAACTGACTAGCAGTTGACACATGGATGGGAGATCCCATGCCTCGCCAAGCACGAGAAGACAAGATACTAACTTAGGCTCCTTCATCAACAATACAATGAGCAATCGTGTATTGCTCAACTTTGACCTTTATCTGGAAAGGTGCATCAGAAGGAAGGCATGGCTCAACTAGGCTATCCCAATCAAAGGAAGCAATTCGAGAGCTTGGTGGGGGTTTATCCGAAGCGAGTTCAATGAACCCTTGTTCAGTAAGTTCTGAACTGGCAGTGAAGAAAATGTGACTAGCAGACACTTCACTCTCCAAAGGAAGACATTAGAGGAATTTCAACTCGAAAAGGGCCTTTTAACTCTAATTCAAAATCCATGTCATCATGTGTTAGCCAATGAAATTACTTTAAATTTGAAATACCGTATAGGTCTTAAGCACTTTTTTAATATAAATTTGGGGATAGGTATAAAAAAAAACTACTTTTTTGTTTGTATTTTCAACATATCTCCCTGTGTTTTTACTTAAATTTTGATTGGGAGAGCTCGTTGGATGCGGAATTAAATTTCGTATCCAACAAGCTCTCCCGATCAAAATTTGAGTAAAAACACATGGAGATATGTCGAAAATACAAACAAAAAAGTAGTTTTTTTCTTTTCTTCCTCCAAAATTAATAAATATTATTTTATTATTTTAACTAATATTTTATTAATTTTTTTTAGGAGGCCCATTTTGAGTTAAAATTTTCTCTAATGGTGGGATTGATCGACAATGGAGTCGATTCACTCTCTGAAGGGAGAGTGCAATTGAACAAATATGACATTGGTTCAATCACATCAGGATCACTCTTCGAAAGAAGAGTGGGATCGACCAAAGCTGAGATTGGTTCGACCACTTGATCAACCAAAGGTTGAGTAGGTTGTTAAGAAACTGCAATTTGTTTAGGAGAAGGAAATCCTTGAGTCTCGGACCACACTCTTTGCACCTCCGCGATAGCAATGCACTGGTGAGTAAAATGAACTTAAGTTTGCATTTCGAATGACCACTTTTGTCAATAGTGTCAAAATGACTAGCAGTGGCTGACTGTTTGCTCTCAGCATGAACTACAGAGGCTGAGAGTTTTCCCCCAACATGACCATTAGAGGTTGGGTGACTGGGTCCAACCTGACTAAGAGAGGCTGGTTATTGAAAAAATTCAGGATGTTAAAAAACAGGATGACCATGAAACCAAACTCTTCGTACCTCTGCGATGGCAGGGCATAGATAAGCAAGGTGGTGTCCCTCACAAAGCTTACAAGGAAACTTGGGCTTGTGTTTTGAACGGTTAGTCTTTTCAACATAGTAAACATGAATTGCAGTGGTTGACTGATTTCCCTCAACATGAACCATAGAGGCTGAGAGACTGGGTCCAACATGACCTGCAGAGGTTGGACCGGAAGGATCAACATGCTTTGCAGCGGTTGAGTTTGTGCCCCCAGCATGACATTTAGAGGCTGGGTGGATGGATCCAACATGAACTGCAGAGGTTGGATGGGGAGGTTCAGCTTGACCTATAGAGGTTGAATGGGTGCCCTCAGCATTAACCAAAGAGGCTGAGAGATTGCCCCCATCATGGCCTGCATAGGATGAGAGATTGGAACCAACATGAACTGCAGAGGTTGGACGAGCAGGATCAACCTTCTTTGCAGCAGTTGAGTGTATTCCCCCAACATGACCTTCAAAGGCTGGGTGGATGGATCCAACATGACCTGCAGAAGTTGGATGGGGGGGTTCAAATTGACTTACATAGGTTAAACAGGTGCCCTCCGCATGAACCATAGAGGCTGAGTGACTGGATCCGACATGACCTGGAAAGGTTGGAAGGATCCCACCAGCATGATCATCAGAGGCTGGATGGTGAAGATCAACTTGACTTGCAGAGGTTGAGTGCTTAGATCCAACATGACCTACAGAGGTTGGATAGGTGCCCCCAATAGGAACCACAAAGGATGGGTGATGAGGTTCAACTTGACCTGCAGAGGTTGAATGAATGCCCCCTTTCTTATGTGTCTTCTTCCTATTCTTCCTTCTTTTACTCCTTTTAGACTATCGGTTACTAGTACCAGTAATTTCACTGCATGAGGTAGAAGGAGGAGGAGAAGTAGCTACATGTGAAGGGGAAGTAGTGTTTTGATTCCCTTGATATAAGGAGCTTACTTGAGAAGCATCAGGAGCATTCATGACAGTTGGAGTGGAAAAAAACCAAACCGATAGCCCTAGGGTGAATCCAGGCAGATTCAGGGTGGCCATCATAGGAATACCAACATTCCCTGTGAGAGGAATATTACAAGGAGTTCCCAACATGGGGATCTCTTGGTTAGTGTTCAAAGGGTTGTTAGCCATAGTTTCAAATAATAAGACAAAGTCTGAGGTCGACAAGAAACCAACAGTACAAAAACACACCACTACAAAAAGACCTAAGTATCAACTAGGCAAACAAATATGCCTTCCAAAGGAAAGTCTGGGATGATGAGGGCTCAGAACTAACTAGTGAAGGAAAGAGAGTAGTTACTGGGAGTCTCATGAAGAGCCCTCTGGGTGCAAGCACTGGAATCACCTAACCTCCCTCCCAGACTGTCTACCGAGGTTACCTTCCAAGTCTACCCTAGGTGTACTTGAAATAGCCTTCCAGTGCCACTAGTGTAAGATCACAACAGACAAGATACTAAGGCTACCAAAATCGTGGAGAAATTTTGGCAAAATAATCATCAGTCTAGCCGATGCACATGGGCAGGGTAGCAAATCCCAAGACCCAAATAGTACCAGGCACCACATGGGGTTGGGAGGAGGTACTGGATGAGTCCCCAAATGTGCACCAGCTCTGGTGTATGCTTTACTGAGAAGTGGAGGGGTATCTCCAACAACTTAGTATCGCACGACCTCATGCTTGACTCTTGTGTGAGAGGAGCTTCCCAGCGTATTTCCCAACGAAGTTGGATTTCCTAATAGATAGGCCATTATGTTTGAGTTTGAAGTTTTGGGTAGTTAAGATATACCTAACCCAAAACACTAGCCTAGACTAGTGTGTGTCGTCCCTGTAAACAAACCGTTACTAATAAATTTTAAATATTAAGCATTTATTTTAAAGGGCTGTTAATTAATCAAAGGGGGTGGTGATAGTGAAACCAATGGTGTTTTGACTCAACGTTGAAACAAGATGACTAAGAAAAGAAAAATGAAATGCAAAAAGCAAAAGCTATTCTCTTTCTTTTTCAAATAGAAACTTGAAAGCCACAACCGAACAAATTATTTTTTATTTTTTTCAAAAACAATGATATGCCATGCAATAAAAAAACCCTAATATACATGCGTATAAATAAACCATGTGTTTTTTTCTTTTCTTGAAAAATATCGAAAAGAACACTAGATGCAACCTAATGCAAAAAGTATAAAATTTTGTCTTTTCTTTTAAAAAAATTTCAAAAATTATAATGCAAATAAGTGCAAACTTGAGTACGTTTGAACAATCTAAACATATATTAGTAAATGATGTAAGAAGATCCTATAATGACACACTCCACCCAAACAGGATGAAATGACACAAAATCAAACTCGACAGAACTATCAAACTTAAAAGCTTATTAGATCCACAAATAGGGAGAAATACAAACTCAGACTACAAACAATAGTGCAGAGCATAAAGTGTTCCTAAGGACTGATCAATGACCTATAACACAACCATTCAGACCCGAAAATCCAAGTAAGAGGACCAACAACATTCACAAATGAAGAAAGTCAAACACAAAAAAACCCAAGGACTTGAAAGACCAAGCAAACTGTGCGATGTACAAACCTAAGACTTACAGAATCATGTTAGATACACATTAGAGGAAATTTCAACTCAAAATGGGCCTCCTAAAAAGAATTAATAAAATAATAGTTAAAATAATAAAATAATATTTATTAATTTTGGAGGAAGAAAATAAAAAAAACTACTTTTTTGTTTGTATTTTTGACATATCTCCCCGTGTTTTTACTCAAATTTTGATCGGGAGAGCTCGTTGGATGCGGAATTAAATCCCGCATCCAACGAGTACCCACTCGGCATAGTTTTAACGGACCCCGCTACCCCAAAAACAAGAAATACCTGAAAAAATGTGATGATGAATCCCACATCCAACGAGTACCCACTCGGCATACTTTTGACGGACCCCGCTACCCCAAAAACAATAAATACCTGAAAAAATGTGATGATGATGCAGGATTTAATTCCGCATCCAATGAGCTCTCCCGATCGAAATTTGAGTAAAAACACGGGGAGATATGTCGAAAATACAAACAAAAAAAGTAGTTTTTTTTATGATACCTATCCCCAAATTTATATTAAAAGGGTGTTTAAGACCTATACAGTATTTCAAATTTAAAGCAATTTCATTGGCTAACACATGATGACAAGGAATTTGAATAAAAGTTGAAAGGCCCATTTTGAGTTGAAATTTCCTCTAATGAAATCTTCACAAGCCTCTGAGAGGTCACCAAAATAGGGACAAGCAAAAACCCTATGAACTTAGAGAAAACTACAGGAACACACGACTGTTATAAAGACAACCCGCGTGTGACACATGGCTGTTCAGAATGCAACCCGCGTATACAAGGTGAAACACGCGACTGTCAATAAGACAACCCGCGTGTACTGCTAAAAGTTTTTCAAAGAAAAAAGTACTAGCAGACAGGCTTTGAACATGCCAAACTAAAAATCAAAGGAAAAAAGTAGACAAAACACACCCAAAATCAAAAAGATCAAAGATTGGTAAGGAAACCTAAAGAAACGACCCACATTAGGCTGGACTCCCCAACGGAGTCGCCGGTTCTGTTGTTCAGGAAAACACACCCTTTTAACCTAGGGTCTCTGGGGTTACCAACTTACTAAGCTATACTTGCATACAATCAACCATGTAGAAATTGAAATATGAATAGGAAGAAAACTTAACAAACTTGGTTTATGACGGTTGATCCAAGCTTTTCTTCTCCTCTTCCAGTTGCTTCCACAGCTTCCAAGGTATCTCCAATCACCTGCAAAGAACAAGTTCTTCCTGCAAATATCTTGTGTGTGTATATATATATATATATATATCAATTGTTAATGAAAAACATATTCAAAATGAAATTATAAGATAATTCAACAATCAACATATACAAGAGTGCACATTATTCGAAGAAGAACTTGCTTTATTAATAAACAAAGAATGGTGAGATTACAACCCAAATTTTGAAACAAGTACTCCTTTTGCAAACCAAGGACACTGAGTTATGCTGCTCCAAGATGTCTGAAGGCATACCAGCATCATAACTTTGCTCTTCTAGGAATGATTGATTAGCCCCATCCCATGACCTCTATTTATACATGAGGTAAAAGAGAGGTTTCAAAGGTTAGGATGGTTGAGACAGTTGAGATAGTTATGATTAGGGACTCAACTGATATGAACTAATTGTGTTTTATATTTTTAACTTCGAATTAAGGTACACACGAGTATTGATATAGGCAAGTTGCGTATGACACACTCCTTGCTTTAAGGAAACCCGTGTGTTCAATGTACACGCGAGTTGCAATGCACATACTCGCGTGTGACACGTGGGTGTGAAACCCTAATGTCCAGATAAAAATATATTCAACTGGTCAGGAGATGATGTATGAACATTCATGCCAATCTATAGTGTTTTGGCTACTTCAATCTAGTTTTTCCTTTCATGTCCCGACATATTGGATGTTAGTACTCGGACGAAGAAGTGCTATTTTACATTATAAGAGTTGGCACAAGGTTAAGTGGTTAAAAGGCCATTAGAAATATTATATGCAATAAATTCTAAATTTGAAAATTTGAAGTTGTCTAATTGTTGAACTCCAACGTGGCACCAACAAGATGAGTGTTGTTAAAAGGGTATTAACACAATTTAAGAGATGTCCAAGTATTCAATGTTTGACAAAAGTTTCAACCTCTTAAGGTATTGATATATTTCAATTTTTAAAGTTTAAATGAAAACGTCACTACATTTATGGAGGAAATAATACCAATATTCTAAATATCATTTTGGGAAAATGCCATTGTTGGGAAATATTTGGGAAGATGACAAGTATAAACTTGGACATAAAAAACATACAAAAGCTCAAATTATTTGCAATATGAAAGACATGGAAAAATTGAATATATTAGAGACATTTGCAACACTAGTTGATGTGTGACATATAATATTTCGACAATCGAAATGGAGTTCAAGTGAAACAAATCTACACTTGATGTAGCACTATAGGATACTTGAGATTTTTTGTGAAGCACCATTTAGTCTCTTGGAAAGTAAAAGATCCATTTCTGGTACGACAGTTGCAAACGCTCTAAAACTCTAAAACGGTTTGTAAGATTTAGAATGCAACCCTTGAGGGAATGTTGCAATGTAATCTTTTCAAAGATACTTGGAAGAGACCATGCCCAACTTTTGATACATATTTAGTAGGAAAATTAAAATCATCCAATGGCACTCAAAATGGATTTCTTAAAAACACAATAGATTTTAAAAATTTTCAACTATTTTAGTGGTTGTGTTTTAGGTATGTCTTTGATTGGATTATACTTCACACAATTAATAATTGAAATAAACTAAATACTAATAGAATAGACTATAAACATTCATTTGCACACTGCACAAATTTTTTGATTGTTGGAGAGCCGTCACGGTGAAGAAACTCCATGTTTATTAAAAATGTCGTAGCAATCCAACAAAAATGTTCACAATTGTAATTTTGACACCTTTGTGATTTCTGTTCATATGGCTACATTTACAATGCCCCACTCTTATGGTAAGAGAGTCAATGAATTTTTTTTGATTGTTGATGCAACTCTCTTCTCCTCCTTACTCTACAAGCCCAAATTTGACCTCTCGATCAACTAAACAATGTTTAAGGAATTCCTTGATTGAAACAATCGAGCAAGAGTGTAAAAACAATTTATTGACATGGTTCTGTCCTCCTCCTTACTCTACTAACCCAAATGTGACTTGTAAATCCACTAACACAATGATTACGGAATTCCTCAATCCAAACATATGAGTAATGATCACTGCATTGATCAATTAAACCTACCATTTTTATTAACCTTTAAGTAGGTCTTCTCCATGATTCGATTATGCTTTGTTGAATGCCTTTGGCATCCAATTGCCAAAATGGTTTCTACTTCCTACAATGGTTTTAGTTACAAAACCTGTACACATCATGGTAACAATCGACCACTATCTATGGACAATTTCTTGTCGACAATCGCCACATCGACAATTGCTCTATTGACACTTGTCCTTGATCCACTATCTATCTGTTGACAATGCTCCATTTACATACATTTATGGCCTCCATTCCCTGGTTGACAATGCCCCTGTCCAATGGATTATGAGTAATAGAATCTGTTCAATAGATTTTTTTATTTAACTATGCCTTAGTTAATCATGCGTTGTGGTGTAAAATAAAAGGTCAACTTTTCGTGACATAACTTTTGTACATGAATTCCCACTAGGGTGTTCTTTGCATGTTGGAAAAATATTGACAAGATTTGTATGTTGCAAGGCCCAACCCTCTTGAAGTTATAGCGTTTGAGGATATATGTCCCTTATAAAACCATGTTTTAGTCCTAAATTGGGATACAAAGGCAAGGAACCAAAAATTTCCCCAAACTACTTGAATTTGTATGAAGTCATTTAAATGATATACAACTATTGTGAACAATTGAATTCATATCCAAAATGTTTTCATGCTTTGGATGGCATGGACCAAAGTACCTCATCGACAAGGGTTTAGTTGATCAATCTCTATCAATCATTGCCTTATCCCTTGGTCTTAGTTGGAAAAATTTGGCCCTTTTCTTTACATCTCTATGTTCTTCATTTTCTCCATCTTGAACTAAAGGAATTAGCGCTTTGGACTCTAATTTTGGGCTAGACCTCCTAATTTAAGGAGCTCTTAATCCCTTAATAACTTTATAAAAATGGGAGAAGCCCCACGGCAAGGAAGCGCTCAGGTTAGGAAGTTGGCTCAAGAACGAAGCACGGCCTTGATACACACTTGTACGATATAGACAGCCAAAGGAATTAAGACATTTGGTAATCGAGGGAGATCAAGCATTTCGAACTTAGAGAAGCAAGACGAAAGGAAAATGAAAGGAATAAAATGGGTGCAGGTCTAATAGGCCCAATTTGGGCGCAAGTCTGGTGGAGGAAGATTGGGCATACTACACATGGTCGCTTATGCCGTTTTCTGGACATGAGTTGCATGAAGTGTTACTACAGGAGCTTCAGGGAGAGACTATTGAGATAGTGACAATGCCTAGAATAAGGGTTAAATATCTTGGGTTTTTTTGAGAGTTTTTCCAATTGGGTACTTTGATGTGTTGGTGGCCTGTAGACACACTTGTATTTCATGTAATTTGTGTTCTTGTATATTAATAAAGGTTTTAGGAATGATCGATTTGGGGTGCTACCTCTACATATTCTTGTCTCTTTGTGTTTGTTGAATAAGTGTATAAATGTGGTTAATGTTAAACACATATAATTGGATAAGTCTAAATAATGAACAAAGATAAGCGTTAAGTAACAAGAGGTTGGGTTAGGTGTATTTTGTCGGACTTCCAACCTGGGAAAGGAACTTTGGTTCTGAGTCAGGACGGTAGTAGGCTTGTGACATATTACCTTACTGAATCACATTGTTAGGATTCTTTTCACACCTCTATGGGGTTTCTATGTTCTTATTACCAATAGGACCCTTGGATTTTTCCTTTTTATTGAAGCCTTCCTGCCACTAAGATATACCTCATTTGTTGAGTTTTCTTTCCATTGAACTCTCACCTCATCTTTTGAGTCTTCCTTCTACTGAAGTCTACCTCATTTGACATCAATATACTCTTTTAACAAGGATTTACCATTCTTATGCATGTCTCTCCTTCTTAATGCTACCCATCCATGAGGTTGCTAGCCTATTCTTTTTCATAAGGCCTTCTCATGCTTTTCCTTAATTCATCCCCTTCACAAGGCTTGCTTACACTTTTGTTGTTAGTCTATCCATTGTGTCTTTCCCATGCTTTCTCTATTGCTATGTGCTTCTCACAAGGCATTTTCATGCTTTCACTAATTTGGCCTCCCCAAGGCTTGCTCATGCTTGTTGCTTTTACAAGTACTATCCAAGTTGATTTGTCCTCCTTGAGGCTTTTCCATGCTTATTGAATTTATTTTCAACAGTGAAAACATTTTCCCAATTGGGTTGCACTACCCATTAGGACCAGAGACCTGCTCATGCACATCATCCTTCAACAAGGCTTGACCCTCTAGTTTATGAGGTGAATCACGAAGATACTGATCAATGAAAAACTTATGCCCTACTAGCATTTATAATAACAAATCAATAACCTCTCCAAGATGGTAGTTTACACTGGCAACTTAACATTAGTGGTGTCTCTACATGCTTCCTTTTTGGAAAGTGTTATTATAACTTTCACACTTTTTGAAACAATCAATAGATTCAATGTGAACAAGAACACACAGGGAAGTGCTTAACAAACTCTCATCTTCCATGGTTTAGCATCTTGTGTAGAAGGAAATAATTTTTCTCTCTTATTCACTTTAAACTTGGCCAACACTCCTTTAGCAGACAAATGTTATTGCAACTTGTTCATGCTTTGGACACATGTTCCTTGAGGCTATCCATTATTTTGAAGACAAATTATTTATTTTTTACAAATAAATCTCCACACTCCTACCATTTGTCCATGGTTCCCTCAAGAAGTTCTGCATAGTGTTCCAACTGGTCTTTCATTGCTAGGCTAGTTATTTTTCTCTAGCGATTGCACTGCCTTTCTCATTTTTTCCTTATCTTCTTGGATTCATTGATTAAAACCCATAACTTTTGGATTCTCTCTCATTTAAGAACCCAACCCATGGTTGTGGCTTCAAACAACATCCATAAAACTTAGGAAAAAATAAAATGATTTGATATCGATTTGATCCATTCATAATGGGCAATTCAAAATCATCCACTCGCATTCAAAATTGATTTTTTAAGAACACAATATATTTTTAAAACCTTTGACTATTTAAGTGCTTGTGTCTTAGGTGAGTCTCTTATTGGTTTATTACTTGAAACAATTTACATGGAAATAAAATAAATACTAGTGAAAAACACACACATTAATTTGCATAGTACATAAGACATTTTTGGCAAGTGGAGAATTTTCATGTTGAAGAAAATCCAAGTCTATTGAAAATGGGTATATAGACCAACAAAATGCTTATATTTTAATTTTAATACTTCTCTATAATTTTTGTTCATAGGGTTACAATGTGAATTCCACACCCCTTTGATGATAGAGTTAGAAGCCTTTTGTTAATGATACTCTTCTCTTCCCTTAATATCAATGCTTGCAACCTCTCAATCAACTAACTCAATATTCAATGAATTGCTCAATACAAACCCCATAGTGATTAATCACCCAATAAATAAATCAAACCCATGTGCTCTCTATAATTTACCGACAAGTAGACCTTATCCATAAGTCAACTATGGTATCTTGGAATGCCTCTAATATTTGGTTACAAAAAAGGATTATATTTCTTGCAACAATTCGACACATGCCTTTTCCATTCAACTACAAACTATATGTATCTTAGTACAACCACTACCACTACCACATCAATCACTACTTTGTTTACACTACAAGATATCTTCATACAATTCTACTACCATGAAAAATTTCTCAGAAGCATTCTCAACAATATACACCATCACCGAGTTGTGGGTCTCTCGATATATATATTCTGAGACTTTGAAGTTGCATGGCTTCTAAGAAGCTAGATAAAATTACTAGAAATTTTGAGATACAAAGTTTGTTTTTATGTTTGAATGGTCACACTACAAAAGTTTTATTTTAACTATATCTATTTTGTCTCATGTAGGCTCTCGACAATGGGTTTTTGGAAAAATTTATGAACCTCATGATTTTTATGTTTCATTGGTTTAATGATATTGTATCTATTTCCGATTTTCTTATTAATTCAATAGCTTCACTAGGAAGTCTTTTTTGGGAATGGTATATCTCCATCTTTCACTCTTATGCATAGTTTTGTCATTGTTTCAGGCATTTTGGCCATTCTATGTTGCTGATTTTTGTTTTGGGTCAGCAGGGATTTGAGATTTAGGGTTCTCAAATTAGATCAGTCCTATATTGTTGCTTGAAGTGTGGTTTCTACATTCAAATTATATAGTAAATGAGGTTTTTCCTTTACCGAAGAATTGTTGTAGAATTCTAATCCATTCCCACAAAGATGTTACATAGGCATTTTTTGTGGTTTCTAATGCCCAAGATACTATTGCATAGGTTTAATTGAGATATTAGGCCCAAGATATGAATTGCATAGCTACAAAATTAACTCCGTTTTCATATTTTTGTAGTTGGATTCCTTTTTCTTATGCCTGGACACTAACATATTAATTTGCACTAGTGCTAATGTATAGAAGATATATTTAGAATTCATATCACTTTGTGATTAGTGCATAGAAATACTTGATTAAGTGGAACAAGAAATTAAAATGTAAGATACATGTGAAATTTCTTGTTCTCTTATCTTGTCAGTGCTAGGGAGTGACCATATTTCAAGTTGGTATGAGTGTGGTCCTGTAGTCTAGGTTGGTTCTAATGTGAAGCTACTAGTTGGGTTTAGAAAGTAGGCATGCCACTAGTTGTTGGAATTCCTTGACAATATTAATAAATAAGTCAACCTATCCCGTGGTTTATATTTTAGTCGGTATTTAATGCCAATAGAAACAATTCCATCTATTTATCTCTAG
Source organism: Pseudotsuga menziesii (assembly GCA_001517045.1). Classification (NCBI taxonomy): domain Eukaryota; kingdom Viridiplantae; phylum Streptophyta; class Pinopsida; order Pinales; family Pinaceae; genus Pseudotsuga; species Pseudotsuga menziesii. The sequence goes on along the minus strand of LPNX011051304.1, from coordinate 183,394 downwards.
AAAGATAATTGGTCATATCCAACTATATGACCAATGATATTGGTAGCCATAATATGACGAAGAGTAAAAAAATCAGAATTAGAATAAAGGCTGACTCACCATAAGATAACTATCAAAATCAAGCCAACTCACCAACCTTCGTAAAAACATAAGTTTATTTGAATGGGTTGACCCTCTCGAAAGAAGAGCATCATCGTCATTAGAAAAGGATGAGCACCGGTGGCGTGGGGAACATGGTCAATCAACAACAAAATTAGGAAGACTTATTTTATATTCAACAACCGACAATCATTGGAAAAAACAAAGAATAATAGGACACCTTGTTATATGAATCTTTTGCACAAAACACCATAGAAATTATTCACATTAAAGAAGGATCCCTATATTTAAGATAATATAATTTTATTAATGTCTGCCAAATGACCATAAAAGAAGGCTAATGAAACTAAAATTTACATCCAATGACTTCAATGTGGGAGTGCCAAATCAACTATCTTATCTTGACTTGTTATATTGATAAATACTGGTAGAACTAGGCCTTGGAAATTACTATAACAAAATTCAATTCAAGAAATGAGAAAATGATTATGTGATCATTGAAAGACATGCCGACAAATAAAAATTCTAGGTCACAAGACACTAGTGGATGTTTATTTCAAAGTGAAAATGAATAAAGGATGTTAATGATATTTCCTTATCTCAATGGCTCTTCCTTGTCTCTATCTTGATCTCATTGTCATAAGGGCACATCCTTCCCTCAACAAGACACAAATCCATATGGTTTTTAAATTTTCTTTTGACATTACCACTTCTAGTGGATCTCAACCTCTTACTTGATGATTCTCTTTCCCCTTTTTCTTTATAGCTACTATTTCTATTTGAGTCAATATTTGTTAGATATCTATTTGGTTGTCCCTCCCCATGAATTAAAATAGTCTCAACATTTTGGTGGTCAAAACATATTTGGCAACCCTCTTTTTAAGGGTGACATCAATGCCAAGGTTCTTTATGATTCGAGAAAGGGGAATTCTTGAATAATTTCAGGCATCAACTTCAGTAAACATTGAAAATTCCTCAAAGACATACCTTATGCTTCTCAAATTTATTTCCACCAATTAAGAAATTATTGAAAAAAAAAATGGTTTGAAATAGTGGACGATTATCAATATTTCAAGGAGAAATTATGGAAATTAGTGCCACAACTAGTACCCTCTAAAAAAAATAAGGCTGTCTTAAGGCAATCCAATGGTTGTGATCAAGTGTCAAATTGTGAGGTTGTGTCGTGCTAGACATGTTGATCTACATTAAAGACTCTTGAGCTAGATGATAGAACGTGCTCCATGCTTGAAAATATTAGTGGTGAAAGTATTCACACCAAGAGTGAGACTTTTTCCACTTAAGGAATGACACCACCCACGCCAAAGTTTTGTGATCATTTTGTGTAATTATCATATTAAAAATCATATTTCATTGCTATATTATTCTCTTAATTATGTAAAGTTTATTTTCATTTTGAATTTTTTTTAGTGGATGCACAATGAGATAATACAGAGTGGATATTTAGAACACATTATTGCTGTGCAAAATGGTGCCACATTCACTCAATTCGGACCATCTAGAATATACATAGTAGATATATTGACCTCTACGAAATATGATTTCCATAGCCTTCCCATTGTAGTCTAAATTCCAATTGATTCCCACACGTGGAGATGGAAATAATCACTTTACTTGAATGCATATTTCCTTAGTTATAAGCACAACTATGGCTTACAAAATTATAATTTGTCTAGAAAAAGGGATAAGTGGTGATTTATAAGGGTTTGATTGAAAAGCACTCAATCCATCAACATCACAAGACTTAGGTAATCTCCTTAAATTAAATCATGTTTGGGACTTGCTCAAGATTTTTAGCTATCATAATTAATCAACTTTTCATCTAAAAGAACTTTAATTTTTATTATAAACTAAATGTTAAATGTACAACATTAGGAGTCATTCTCCAGACTTGCGAGTCATATTAAATCCTATATATATCCTCATATGATTGAGGTGATGATGTTGTATTGTAAAGTCTTGTGAGTTATATCAAGACTAGATACTTGTGTGTAGTATCAAGATAGTTTTGTGAGTTTTATCAAGACTGTGGACTTCTGGGTTATATCAAGTTGGGACTTGTGAGTTATATCAAGTCAATGATTCTCATAGATGGTACCCTATGAGATAGACCTATAGTTATGGAGATGCGCTTGTGAGCGATATCAAGTTTAACTTGTGAGTTATATCAATTTATGATGCTCATGCGGTTATCCAAAGAATGGATACCCATTAAAGTGGACCTCTAGTAATAGAGATAAATGTTATGTGATATATTACTAACCATGGTCACATATTACTATTATGTCTCATTTATGGATTAGCTACCCCTAGAGTGAATTACTTTAGTAATGAGTTTATGGTCCGAGAGTAATATAATATCATCATAACCGGTGACAATTCTTACAAGTATAATATGATATGATGAATAAATAATAAATACACATGTGGACCATGCCGTGAAAGTTAAATGATAAAGAGATAAGCATAGAAGATATAAATAATTTGAATTTCCTAAGTAGACCTCCAATGAACTTGAATGGATAAGGATTCAGTTAAAGCCTCAGTTATAATAAAGCATGCATAAATTAATTATAGTAATCCATGCAAAGTTAATTATAGTATATAAAGTGATTTGCATGCACAACACTAAAGTTAAAGCATTACGCTATCCTCCTAACTAAGTGGTCATTCTTTCAGTTAAAAGATCAAGTTTAGTTCAATATCAGTTAACATTCCATCAAAGTTTATAATGGAAGGTATGATGCATATCTTGTGCATGGTTAGAAAAACAAGGCTACTACTTGGCACCAATGTTGTAAAGGGTGAATTATTATGCACTAGGAAGCATTATACATCGCACCCATTCGCTAATATTTGCATGGGAGCTTGTGTTAACTTGTTATTAATCTGTTGGGAACATGACAAGTTCATTACAATTGTTTTTAGTGACCTCTCTTCTCTATTACTTGATTCTCTCTCTTATCGGACAATCTGCTATTGTGTTGTAATCCATTCTATGCAATCTATCTATTACACTCAAAGAATTGTTGGGGTTTTCATCCTCTGTATTAGGAGGGTTTTCCCATGGTATATATTGTCTCATGTGGATAAATGATTAGTGTGATTGATGTGTTTATGAGATTCATATGATTAAATATTTGATTGATAAAAGTTTTAAAGTTCAAATATCTTCATTATTGCTCAAATATTAATACTAAAGACACTAGAAATTACTATGTTTTACACTTTTCTTTACTAGGATTTTTTAATGAAAATGGTTATGATTGAATTTATTAAAGGCTTAAAAAAATTTCAGTAGAACAATACAAAATTCCCCAAAGGATTCATAGGTTCTTGAGCGGTATCTTAAAAATAAAATATCTTAGTTATAGCCATCCATGAGGGAGTATACTTATAAAAAAACAAGATTTCTTAAGCTACTATATATTCTTACAAATTGTCTAACAAGAAACCCACAAAAAAGTTCATAAAACGATAGACTAAATGCTAGTATCACTATCTGAAACATACATCATGAGGAAATTTTTCTTCATCTTCATAATTGTTCTCAGCATCTTCATTTTCTGGATCTTGTTCTTGGCTGACAACATCATAATCATGTTCTTCATTCATAGTCTCCTCAACATATTCGTCTTGGTAATACATAAAGTCTTCCTCTGCTTCCTCACTGTCCATAGTCTAATTTTATTGACTATCCTCATTTTTTCCATCTCTCTCCTTTGAATGGAGATAATTTGAATCGGCTGTAATTTAGAGCGCCCATCAATAATTTTATCATCTGAATTTTTGTCAATCTTCAATTTTTTTCCTGTATTAAAGTCCTAATGCTTGACTATAGTCTTCAAAATTTCTTGTACTTGCTCATCAAAATCATTAACAATCCATTAAACATCAACAAGACAATATTTCATTTAGGAAGTTAAAATTGAAATTTGCTTAGAGGTTCCTTCAATTTTATCTACATTACCATCCAAAACAGGCAGATGAGTGGCTAACTAATGATCAACAACTATTAGAACTGGTGTCAGATATTATGGTACTGGGTTGAGAATAACTTATTCTCTCTGTGAGATTCTCTATCTTTTTTTTGATATCCATTATAGCATGAAATCCAAAATCCCTTCAAGACTGTCAATTCCTACATTGACTTGTCCACTGGAGTTTCCAAACAGAAAATTCAAAGTGTAGTCACCACCACCAAGGTTAACATAATGCTCCATCCAATCCCAATTTGTCCCTAAAGGACATGGCTTCTACCATCTCAACAAAAGATCAAAATGAATGCTACTTCCCAATCACTAGAAAATACAAAGGAAAGAAAAAACTCCTTTCAACCCAACCAAAGAATAGAATACTCAAAGAAAAAATAGAGTCTACCATATCCTACTAGACCCTAATATCCTAGACCTTCCACACAAAATAAAAAGCGGAACCCAGTCGATTTAGAAAGAAAATTATCTAAAATTGTGTGTCCTTGCTAGGATAGGAAGCCTATCTCCTTGAGCATATGAAAAGTAATGAAAATTATATGAATTCCACAACACCGTTATAGAGGTAAAATCATCACAACGAATACTACCTCCAGCACTGTGAATAGAGCAATATGACCCAATGCAACTCACTAAGTGTCGTAGGTGATACTCCCCTGCACATTAAACCGCCCAACACCTCCTTCCTTCAAACACCTAGGGAAAAATACCAAATTTTCTAGAGAATGTTCCCAAGAAGAGTCACAAACAAAATCTCCAACTAACCTCCGCATGTCCAGGCACAGTAAAAATACTATATGTCGTCATTTGATGAAGTTAGTGCTTGATGGGACTTGTATCTTGATGTTGGAGGTCTTCCCAAATGCAAAATAAATTCTAGGAGATCCAACAAACTATAGTTTGGGCCTCATTTTTTAAAAGCTACCACAAGGAAATTGTGAGGATTCATTACCTAGTTTGTTTGCAAGAACATTAGTTGATCCAACCAGCAGTTGGAATGTTGTCGAAATTCGACAAAGTCTAGCACTCTGACTACTTCGACTGATTAGATAGGTTCAATATTGGCTTCAACAAGTCTCAACCTCGAAACAACTGACTTCGACAACCTTGACAGGTTTCACCTTTGACATACCAACATGCCTTGTCGATATCTATGATTGACATTGAAAGATTGTCTCTCTGCCTTCCAGTCGTCTACGATAGTTGAACCTATGAACCGTTATAACTTCTTTATAACTAAATGTAATGGGTAGTCACCAAAGCATCTCAACATTCTATATAGACATGTACACTACTGTAAAATACATATTTGCTGATGCTTCCATCTTTCATGGAAAAGAAGTCTTAATATAAATTGGTTCGAATTCTTGCATATTTTTTGTGTGCATACTTTCTATCGACCTAGTATATTTATTGCTTTACTTGTTTCTCTTTTATGCTTCCGGCATAGTAGAGCTCAACTCATTTAGTCGACTGTTGTCCCCAACGTGCACCTGGGAATGACCTGGATCATTGGTATCAGAGATTGATCAAAGCTTAAGTTACATAAGAAATTCCATCATAGTTATCTAACTTATGCCTATTCAAACACACTCGCAAACTCAACAACACAAGCAAAAAATACCTTCAACTTCAGAAAAGACGGCTGAAGAAGCAAACAATAGACATGCAACTGACAAGATAGGGAAACTCATAGAAAAAGCACTAGCTCACCAGTGAACCGGAATTTTCACCCAGTTCAGTGATATTATCATGCGATTCACTTCGAACTCTAGAGAATCCTTGATGTGACCTCACTCCGATAAAATCAGCCCCTTCAAAGTACAAATGAATTTGGACATACCGAATCTTGAAGGAAATATCGACGCGGAAGCCATCAATAATTTGGTACAACAATTGGAATCTTACTACTCTGTGAATCAAATCTCTGAAGTGGAAAATTTCACCATTGCATATTTAAATATGTCAACCTCCGTACATTGCTTGTGGGAGAATCTATTGACAAATATGGAAAAAGAAGGTGAACCCATAGACACATGGGTAAAATTTGTTGAATATGTCTGAAAGGAGTTCTACCCGCCCAAGTATATTGAACAACAATACACAAAGTGGCAGCAACTGAGGCAATGGAAAGACCAGTCCATACAGAGTTACACTGACGAGTTCTATTGACTCATGGATAGACTTGGAATCCAAGAAGAAGATAAATCAATTGTCCTGAAGTACATCAGCAGATCGTACATTCAACAAGAAATGGAGTTTCTGAATGTTAGTACGCTTGTGGATGCATTTCATTACACCAGTAAGCTTTAATCTAAACAAAAAGGAAAATCATGTTTCCCAAATAGGCCAACAGGTCAAACATCAGACAAGAAGTCAATAGCTTACTCCGACAAGTTTAAGAAACCTTTTCAGCAGAATCTACCAAAGCATGAGCATCATAAGAATAACTTTCAGAAAGACAAGAAGGATCACAACAAAAATCTCCTACCGGGAAATGGTGTGATTATCACAATTCGACAAGGCATGATTTGTCAAAATGCCGAGCTTAGAAGACATTTTTGGCAAAATTGTCGACATCCAACTTGTCCAATAGAACCTTGGTAGAGTCAGATCCTAAAGCATCAACCCTCTTGGATTCGACATCAACCACTCTGACAGATTTTACTATGATCGATGAGGAGGAACAAGATCGCTTGTTCCATACACGGATATGGGTTCAGATTAATCTATTACATTTGATTATGGATAATGCTATCCAAAAGAAATTTGTTTCTAAATATCTTGTGAATAAATTAGGTCTTGTCACCACTGCACATCGTCAGCCTTAAAATATTTTTTGGATGAAGGATGGATAGGAGCTAAGGATCACACTCCAATGCAGACTCACCTACTTCATTAAGCCTTTTGAACATGAAGTACTATATTAAGTGGCACTATTATCCGTAGATGACGCCTTGTTTGGGAAATCTTACTTATGGGATCGACATGGTACATATCAATCATGGCCTCCGAAGGTGATTGTCAAAATTCAAAATCAGTGGTACGACATACCAGAGCGACAACCCACATCAATGGTTGCTATGATATCTGCCAAAAAAACAAAGAATCTTATCAATCATGCTCAAAAGTTCACATTAATTATGATAAAGCCTCAACACTCCAGGAATACTGCAGCAACAAGTCGACTCACCCACCAACACATCTCTCGAAAACAACAACATATCGACCACATTATTGAGGAATACTGGAACTTATTTCAAGAGTCGAATGGAGTACCTGTACATTGTCAGGTAAAACACTCAATTGAATTTGTTCCTGGTTCTTCGTTACCTAACGCATCTGTTTACAGAAGATCCATTCTCGAGAATGAAGAGATTCACTGGAAAATCCAAGATTTGATCGACAAAGGTCACATCCTCCCCAACTCATCTCCTTGTGGAAGTCCAGTCATCCTATTTCCAAAGAAAGACGGGACTTGTCACATGTGCATCGACTATCGGTCTCTCAACCAAATTTTAGTAAAAAACAGACACCCACTTCCATGGATAGATGAACTCATCAACTACCTGAAAAGGGCTAAGTTATTTACGAAGCTCGACCACAAGTCAGGATACCACCAAGTTTCGATTGAGTCCACTGATGTATGGAAAGAAACTTTCAAGACCAAGGAAGGATTGTTTGAATGGTTAGTCACGCCTTTTGGATTAACCAATGCACCTGCAACCTTAATGAGAGATATGGATGAACTTCTACGACCTTTCATAAGCAAGTGTGTCATTGTCTATCTTGACGATATATTGATTTTTAGTTGATCATTGTTGTAGAGGAAAGTTTCCTATGGCTAGGGTTTAGGAGGCCATCAACATACTGGGGTTGATGGCCTCTTAAACCTTAATATGGTTCTGCAAGTATATATAAGCAAGTTTCAGAGATTATAATTGTTCATACCTTGAAAAACGAAGGTTGATCCAAGCAGCTCTTCAATCTTCTTCTTGCTCGTCTCCCTTCTCTTGCTCTAAGAGACCTGCAAAACGAATTATACCTTCCTCAAACCAATATGACCACATATAAGGAAATGATAATCAAATAAACACGAAATAATGAACTGAANCACACATTGAACAATAATTTGGGAAGAAGAAGGACATCACATCTTTATTAATCTTGAAAACAAGTACAAATATACCTTCTCTTCAAGTTGGGCACTTCACGAAACCTTAATCTGGTTCTACTGCTTCTCTTCTCCAAGGAACTGAGCCTCCAAGCTCTGCAACACAAGGAGAAAGATTCTAGGGCAAAGGTAGGGGGAAAGAGAGTCCCAATTCCTATAGCATGACAATGCAAAAGTTCAAGTCTCCCCTCATGGACCTCCCTACCTCTATTTATATGCTTGTGAAGAGATAGGGTCAAAGACAAAGTAGTTACAATTGAAGGAGTCAATTGCATAACCACCCAAACTACCCAAACTTCGAGAAACTTATTTTTTTTGACATCTACAGGACGAACACGCAGGTTGTAGAGACCTAAGTCATGTGTTCAAGGGATATACACAGGTTTCAATGCAAATAGTCATGTATGATAGGGTACACACGAGTATTATATAGACAAGTCGCATGCAACACGTGGGTTTCCTTAAGGAAAATCGTGTGTACATAAAAAATCTCATTTTTAGGGTACTTATTAGAATTTTCAGACTTTGGTTTCTTCTGGAAAGTTTTAGCTGACTCAGATACCTTTCAAATAGTGCAAGGAAGAGGTCAAACAGAGTTGTAAAACTCTAGATATGGGTCCTCCAATATAGGTTTTTTTTCAGTGACTTTCATGAAGTGTTGACATGCGACGGAATCATGGGAAAGTGGTCACATGAAGAGATGTGTCATTTTGAGCTATAACATATGCCCCCTAGTGTATGAGTTTAGAGGGGAAGATGATAGCCTAAATACATTTTAAAGGAAACAACTGAGTATGGAGAGAGTAGAGAATCCAATATCAAAAGGCTCGAACAAAGGTACATGAAAGAGAGACAAATGTCAGACAAAACTGATCTCTGGGACATACAAGTCCATATACAAACATCGCCATAAAGATACAGGTGGATCCAACATATGTATAACTAATGAAACTATCATGGTCGCTAAATATGAAAAAAGGCACCATATCAAATCTAAAGGAGTCATGGCCACACCTGAACAAGGTGGATCCATGCTCAACAATCGATCATAGTCACAAAAATACCAGGTGGATCTATGTCTCAGCAAAATGTCATATGAAGTGTGACAAGGTGTTGTGCAACTCAGGAAATAGAAAAATATGACGATGCTACTATCGGCCCAAGGTATTCAATCCAAACCGCCCAAAAAGGTATGAATCATAACCATGCAAATAAAGGAGCTGAGGTCGAACATGGAGGAAACTGTTTGATTACCGGTCAATGATGAAAACCGTTAACAAATGCAAGCGAAACTACCATTAATGAAAATGGTGCCCAACGTACCTAGTACATTCTAACAAGTGTAAATACAAGGACTTGAAGTCAAACACTTGAAGAATCCATTGAGTAGGAGACAGTAAGGTATTACCACTACCCAATAGTGAGGGAAATTTCCACTGATGACTACAATCCCCAAGGTACTATCATAAACTCTAAATCTCATTCCTAGAGAAAGATGTGTTATAGTCGATATGAAGAGATCCATTGGAAGGAATGCATTAAGGCATCCTCCATCATCCAATAGAAGGTAAGTCAAAGACTAATTGGATCTAGAATTGGTACTGAATTTCACGACAAGAACCACTGAAGACATGATGTAATGAACTGATACCAAGGAATGGATGACACAAAAGGTCAAGGCAATCACAGAATGGATGACAAAGGTTTAATCCTTGAACAGTGACCATGACACAAAAAGTGACTTAGGCAGCTTTTGACACAAAAGAACCAATGACACAAATTTGTAATGTAGGAGACATTGACAGATTCCCCCTATAATTAGAAAATAGACCAACTGGAGGAGTAAAAAATATGAATCGGGATAATGTCAAAATATGAGACCCAACTATTGATAGAATCAAAACTAGTGCTTTGTTCAAGGAGACAAGACTTGCTGCCATGATGTAAAATACATGTGAATGAACTTCGCTTCCCTCTTTCTTGTAAAGGTTTAATGAGTCCAAGAAAGCCAACTCGGGACCTTCTTCGCTTTTGGCAAGCTCAAAGAAGAGAAATAAGAATGCTTGATAAAGCATTGATTCGTGACTTTTACGAGCCCGAATTAGTCAATGCTTGATGATGTTTTCATAGTGTTAACACCGTTACTTAGCAGAGGAACGAAAAACCATGGTGAAGAAGAAACAATAGTTACTTGTCAAACGTTGGTTAAATGTTATAGTATAAGAGTATGACGAAGGGCAAGTAAACGATAGTTTCTCATGGGATCCAATGGTGTAAAGTGAAGTGATAAAGATATACGGCCTATAATGTGTCCGCTATATAAAGATGCGAGAAGAATAGGTACATGCGGGTGTTCGATGAAATATAGAGATCAACGGTCGTCGATCTAGCTTGATGAAATCTACGGTCGTTGTGAACTCTGCCTTGTGAACCTGCACGTTTGATAAAACAAAGGAACCCGACGGAATTGGGTACGTGTTGCTTGATCCAACAGCTGGGAAATATAGGTGAATCACATCGACGATCGTGGGTGGATCCGGAGTGGGAACTTGCGCGGTAGTTGGAGGTAAAGGGATATAGCGGAATAGAAACCACTGTACACGTGGTTGATCATGGTGCATTCCGGAGGCCAAAGTGGTTTGGTGGAAACTACCAAAGGGGGGTCTCCGGAGTGGGTTTCCATATAAACAAAGTTGACTTGCTCAAAGATTATTTTATTTCCGCCGGACGAATGAAAAGGACCTGCATGCTCGTCAACCTCTATAGCCAATTTCGAACACACGCAGCCACAGTAAGAGGTAAGGCTCAAACGCCCATAATTCATCCATCTAATTACCATTATCGACTGAATTATGGACCAAGGAAAAGATTTGGAAGGGTTTGGTCATATTTTGGATGACAGAGAAGACTATCTAGTTGATAGGGACAGAGGGGTGTGTGACCCTTTCCTGTCCATAGGAAGTGTATCAGTCAGTAAAGAGAGGTTGTGGCAATAAAATTCACAGGGTAACGATGTCCTGAATGTTTGTAAGTCATTTTTATATTATTTTGCTGTCGAGCAAACCCTGCATTTTCCTGAATTCGCAGAATGGTGCGCATTTAATTATTCCCCTTCTCAGAGAGTCATTGTAAGTAAGTCTACGTCTAGGATACTCTGTCAAATTAATGCTAAGGTCATCCGTGAAAACCTAAACTTGCCCGACAGTTACCCTGACAGTCGTGAACCTATAAACGAGGCCATTCTTGCTGAATTGTACAAAAATTGTGAAACTGAAGTTCATTGCAAATTGCTGGCCAGCCTCTTGAAAGAGGGTCAGTCGTTAGATGGTCTTTTCCTGCCATACCATGTTTATATTTTTAAAGACGAAGTTCAATTAGTGGTGTCCTTAGTCTGTCAAATCTTGGGTCTTGATGATGATTGTCACATAAATGAAGTCATCATGGGTTTTCTATTAAAAATAAGTTCATTAGGTTCTGAGTCTCAGTCAATTCCTGTATTCAATCTAGATGAATACTTGGCAGAAACGATACATCTTCAATTGAGTGAATTCCCAAAGGTTAGAATCTTCAAGTTTCAGACTTATTTGTTGAACATGTTGCTATGTTCAAACGTCACTGAATTACAGTTTTTAAGCACTATGTTTTCTCCATATTTGCCCAAGCAAATTAGCATGTTTGAATTTGCCAATTCAATCATGTCAGAGATTTACAGGATGTTATTTGATGAAGTGTTACCCCGGGTCTTAGAAGAGATGAAATGCATGATGCAGCCCTCACCTGAAGATCGAGTCGGAGATTGGTTTCTGTTCAAGGATTCCACTATTTTGAGGATATATGGATTTATTGGGGAACCATATAAGTTACCTGCTTTCCTCGCTCCCAGAAGTTTTGCATTAGAGTTTATGAGGCAAAGATTGCATTCAGAGGAAGAACATTTTGGGGCCTTCAAAAAATCTTCAAATATCAAATTCCCCCTCAAAGTTGGTTCTTTTATTTTCAAAAGTAAAGGTACCCTGGTGTTTATAGAAAAATTGTTGGGAAGCATGAAATTTCAGAAAGAGCCTAGGGTAAATTATGATCCCCATCATGTGATTTCCCTGAGGAAGCAGAAAAACAAAAACAAGCCATTTGACCACCAAGTTATTGAAGGCCTGAGCAAGGCAGCCAATTTGTCTAATTTTACGGAAATTCCAAGATCTGATGAAAGTGCAAGTGTTATACGAGTTACAGCATCTCAAGTGATGGAGAGTCCTAATATTTTGATTAAGAGGAGTCTATCTGAAATTGAAAGCATGGAAGTGGATGAATATGGGTCACACAAAAATACAAAATTGTTTCAAGTTGGTGGAGTTTTAAGTGAAGAGATTTCAGAAGATTTAAAGAGAGTTGCTTTAGTTCCAACAAAATCTGTACAGGGGAATCAATTTTCTTTTAAAAGTGTAGATAGTTCAGAATCAAGCCCAAGCTTCAAGTCGAAAGAGGAACTCATGGCCAGTTTTATGGAAAAACGAAAACAGTCCCTAGAAGAGACAAGGAATTTAATCCCGCGGGTAAGGAGTTTAAACAATCCAAAAACTTCCTTGATTTCTGCTAGGGATATAGAAAGAAATACCTTCAAATTGGCCATGGTAAATGATAAAAAGATGTCAGAGATGGAAGTAATATTGGACAAGATTAGTGTACTCGACAAGATACGGCTACACAAGCAAACAAGTGACATTATTTATTCAGATCTATTGCAAACTATGATGAGAATCAATAAGCTACAAATTTTGGTAGATAAGTTAGAGGTTCAGTTAAAACATGAAAAATTTGAAAATAAGGCCAATGCCATTCAAATTAAAAATCTACAAGCAGATATTATCAGTTCAGGAAATGCAAAAGATAACACCCAAGCAATCAAAAGAATGCTGGAAGAAAAGGACAATGCCCTCCAAGTGTTGAAGAAAAAGTTGAAGATCCCAAGCACATAGCATGTTCAATCATCCGAATTATTGGCATTGCAAGAAGAGAAATACAAGATCCACCAGGAGATGATGGAACATAAAGGAAGAGCCGTCAAATTACAAGAGGAAAAAGACAAATGGGAAACTGAACAGAGTGAGCTGATATCGCAAATCTCCCTGCTGAAAAAGGACCAAAATGATGAAAAAGAGATCATGGAGGAATTGATGAGTCAGACTCCCACTGATGAGGACCTGTCTATTGTAAATATTGAGAAACCATTAAATGATTTTTCTGCAGATGATTTGTTAGTACCTATGTACCAGGTCAGCCTAAAGGACGAAGAAATAAAAGAGTTAAAGGTGGAAAATGAAAAGATAAAGTCCGAGTTGGCCAAAGTAAGTGAGAATAAAAATAAAATATTGCAAGAAAGAAATTAGCTACAAAAGAAATTTAATGAATTAAAGGAAAGAAACATCGGAAAGGGTCCTCTCCAGGGGGCGGAGCACATAATTTGGGACACCTTATCTGTAGAAATTACTAAATTCAAGCACTATTTAAACTTCATTGATGATCAAAGCATATTGATCAAATTAGCCAACCAAAGACTGAAGTTAGTAAATGAAAATATGGAGAGGAAACCCCTCATCACAGCCCATAACGCGTTGAATTTTTTAAATTAATTAACATATCAAAAGTTGCATGATATAGGAGTAAAGGACATAATAGCAATGGTGCTATGGGCTAAAAGTTTATCCATAAGCATTAGTTAATGAAAACGGTCCAGGACAAAACTGATGAAATGATTTCACAGGTTAATAATTTCAAGCAGGATTTCAAAGAGCTATTTGAGGACGGCCTACCTTCCTTTTGGGACGAGGAATGTCAAATGTTTTCTCAAGAACAATATCACAGCCTGTTAGTTCAAAGCCGCATGGACCATTCCAAATTTGATGATTTGGAAAAAGGTTTGACAGGGAAAGTTATAGTGGATAAGCTGATAGAGGACTTTGAAATATTACAAAAGTTCCTGATTATTAGGGGAGGATTGCCTAAAGTATCATACGAAGCCTACATGGAGCTAGAAGTGTCAATTCGGGAGATGATCGAATATGATATTCTGAGCGGGGAGCAATGGAGAGCCATAGAGAGATTCGGGAAAACGAAGTACATCCTTCACTCATGAAGACAGGTGTTGCGCGCTAAGGAGCTACTTGGACGAGGATATGTTGTCAAGTTGATTTTAACTTAATGATCTGTTAGGATCGAAGCTGTAGTTTATTCCTAGGAGTTAGGAATACAGTTACCGGACTTTGATTAAGCAGTTATTCAATTATAAATCTTCTCGGAAGATGAATCATTTTATGTATATAAGTGCATCTATTTTATGTGATGGGGGTTGGAACCTATCGGGTTGTTGAATGATTTTGAAGACATATATTTTTGAATAACAGAGCGAATGCATAAGAATTATCAGAGATTCATGTGTCATTTACACTACAGTCCGTATTTCTTTCCTTATGTGATTGTGTTTTCCAGTGTAACACTCCATTCTGTTTTCTTCATTTCTGAAACACAGTGTTGAATGATTAGAATTCATAATGTTTATGCTTTGATCATCGTTTCAGATATTTTATAAATTCTTCTACTAAAGTTAATATAGAACTCATCTTTGATGCTCTGTATTAATGGACTGTTCATTGTCTCTTCTATTTCACCTGAACCAAATGAATGACTGTGATGAAATGGTTATCTTGCCTTTGATAAATCACATGTATATGTCTTTGTGATATTTTTGTGTATATGTGACTCCATTTCCCAATGGTTATGCGTTATTTCAACCACCTATACAAATATTTGAATGTTGGTTTATATCTGGTCTTGTTAAATCTGTATTGAGAGATCCCTCTCTGGAAGAAAAACTAGTTTCTTTCTAAAGTGGTTTTTGCTGTTACCTTTGGGATTTACCTTTACAACCTGGGTACATTCTGAGTGCTAACAAATTGGCGCTGTTTCCAGGGAACGAAAGTGCATATCTGCCCTGGGAGAACGACAGAGTTGAAGAAAGATTTTTGTGGGAAAACATGAATTTTATCAGTAGAAAAGGTTGTGTATTTGCCCTGGCGACTCCATTGTAAGACTTTTTACAGAATTCAAGGAGTCATTCTGGCTTCGAGAAGACACACGCGAGGTAACTATGATACTGAAGTCTTGAAAAGTTTTGAAGACCCATAAAAGTTATTTAAAAGAAAAAATAAAGAAAAGTTAAGTTTTCCTTTGTTTGGTGCATCATCATCTCAAGATTCTCATATTGATTCGGAATGGGAAGTTAATGCTGGAAAGAGTTTGTTGAGAACTAAATCTGAGTCTGACCTTAAGAATACTGAGTTTAATCCTCGTAGGTTAGAATCTTATTTGTTGGATTCCCTCTGGAGAGATTTACAACAAACCATGAAAGTTGAAACATTTACCTCCCAAAATACTCAAAGCTCTTCAGTTCCTGTGAGTCCACCTAGACCAATGGCAGCCATATTTTCTCCCTTGCGTTTGCCTGCTTTATTACATGATCTTCCTCAGAATTATTCCCAAAGAATTTCTTTATTTGATGGAGAAGGTGACATAACCGCAAAACAACATGTTGCCAAGTTTGAAGATTTCATTGACTTAGAAGAAGTTGATTATTTAGATGTTAAACTGCGGTTATTTGCCCAAAGTTTGTCAGGCGAGGCAAAGAAATGGTTTAAAGATTTGCCAAATGGGTTTATAATGAATTTTCAGGCTTTCCAAAATGCGTTTCTAGATAGGTGGGATGATAAACAGAACCCTTTGTAGCTCTTATCTCAGTATAACAGTCTAAAAAAAAAGGTTTTGAATCTGTTCATGAATTTTCTAGCAGATTCATGAGGGCTTATAATTCCATTCCGGAGGATATAAAACCTTCTGCGGACGCAGCCAAATTACACTATGCTGGAGATTTTGATAATAATTTCGCATTTTCATTAAGGGAGAGAAAATCAGCAACTCTTGCTGCCATGTTTACAGATGCTCTAGAAGTAGAAGCAAATATGATGGCAAGTGGAAAGATGAAACATAGAGATATTGATAGGAGGAAAAAGGAAGAAAATTTTCCTTTTGCTTCTTCTTCTACTAATGATATCAAATTTGAAATGATGTTGAAAACCATGGAAAATTTGATGGACAGATTAACTACGGACAATAGGGGGTTCAATAGAGAACAAGCTGATCCTCAAATTAGGAATCCTAATTTTAGGAGACCGAATCCGCCTGTTCCTCCCCAAAACCGATAGACAGACCTGAGAAATCCACGAAATCAAGAGGAACAGCACATCCGTTCACCATTTCCTGAAAATTATGTCGCTGATGAAGAAGATCCCGTTGAAAATGAGATTCATATTTTTGGAGAGCAGGATTCAGAGATATATCTTACTGAATAAGAACATAACATGCTCGAACAAGAAGGAGGGGATGAATAATTTGGAAAAGAGACAGAGCAGTATCAAAGGGGTTATTTACATGCTATGGATGATGTGCAGAGGAAAATCAGATTGAGAAACAGGGAAGTTCTCATAAATAAAGGGAAGGCAAACCCAAATCCGCCTTCCACTAGTTCTTTGAATGTAGAAAGGGGAAAGGAACTACAAAAAGAGTCTTTTGTGAATAAAGAGGTTGAAAATGGTGTACAAAGGGATAAAATAATGAAGCAGGTGGCTCTAGTCGATGTGGAAAGAATTGGTTCTGGCTTTAATTTACAAAATGAACTTTCAAAGATAAAAATCTCTGTTCCATTTAATGAGTTATTGAGAAACACCAAGTACAGAAACACTATCACAAAAATGGTCAAAAGTCAAGGGGACTGGCAATCTGACATTTTAGAGTTGAACGATGATAATCCTGCTATTTCGTTTGGGTCAAAGGTTGAAAATTTAGAAAGTGAAGAAGTCCCTCCTTTCTATTTGAGTTTAAATGTGCATAATAAGGTGGTCCACAATGCTATGCTAGACTCAGGAGCATCACATAACCTAATGCCGAAAGGAGTGGTAGAGAGTTTGGGATTGGAAGTGACAAGACCTTATAAAGATTTGTATTCATTTGATTCTAAAAGAGTAAAATTCCTTGGTTTGATTAAAGATATGGTGGTAACCCTAAATAAATTGCCATCTAACACTATAGTCATGGATGTGGTAGTGGCAGATATTCCACCTAAGTTCGGGGTACTATTGTCAAGATATTGGACTTCCAAGTTGAAAGGTAGTTTACAGATGGATATGTCATATGCTACAATTCCCATTCGAGATGGGAGCATAAGATTATATAGTGAAAAAAGAACTCCTTATGTAGTAAGCAGTCGAGATAAACCCAAAATTCATCACATATATGCTGTTGATACTGATTTGGGGTCTTCTATTTTCTTTAATGATGCTGTCCCACATGATTTAGAAGAGGCATCACAAAAGAAGTCTGAGGAAAATAAGGAAAAGGAGGTGATGGAACTGGATGCTTTGGAAGCGAAACAAAAAAGGGAAGGCCAGTGGATTATGTACTTTGATGGATCTGTTGCAAAAATAGGTGCCGGGGCCGGTGTGTATATAATTTCTCCTATTCGGGATTTCAAAGCTTTATCATATAAATTAACATTTGAATGCACAAATAATGTGGCAGAATATGAAGCTTTATTACTGGGATTGCATGCTTTGAAAGAGTTGGGAGCTCAAAGAATAAGGGTTTTAGGAGATTTCGAATTGGTGATAAATCAAGTAAATGAGAGCTATCAAACCAGGCATCCTTGGATGAGGGCTTATAGAAACGAAGTATGGGATATGTTTGGTAACTTCTTTACAGAGCATACAATTCAGGTAGTTCCCATACATGAAAATTTGGTAGCTGATTCTTTGGCTGTAGCCGCTGGAAAATTTGAAACCCCTGTTGCTGGTCAGAGGGAATACCAGGTGGAAATTGTAAATAGACCATCTATTCCAGATAACTCTAAATATTGGCAGGTATTTGAAGATGACATGCATATCAGAAGGTTTTTAAAAGTCTCAGGGGAATTTGTAAATACTCCTATTGACACAAAAAATGACAATGATGAGAGTATTCAAGATGATGACGAGGGACCTGATGAAGAAAAGGAAGGCGTTGAAAAGTTAAAGGGAACCTTAGGAGGTAACGATATTATTCAATTAAAAAATAATTTCATACCAAGAGGTTTGATTCCTTTGGAAAAACTTTTTGATCAGAATGATGTTGCTAAAAATCCAAAAGTAAATCCTGTTGAGAATGCTGTTGAAGATAGGAATATTGGCACTGAAGAGAATCCTAAGATTATAAAATTATCTAAGAAATTGCCTGAAAAAGAGAAGGAAGAATATCTGAAATTAATGAAAAAATACACTGATGTATTTGCTTGGAGTTATGAAGACCTTAAGGAGTATGATACATCTATCATACAACATACTATTCCTATAAAGCCTGGAGAGAAACCTTTCAAGCAGAAGCTCAGAAGGATAAACCCTAAGTTGCTTCCTATTATTGAGAGAGAAATTAAAAAGTTATTTGATGCCAAGATCATTGTCACTCTAAGGTTTTCAAAGTGGGTTGCAAACCTGGTTCCTGTTAGAAAAAAGAACGGAGAAATCAGGCTGTGTATAGATTTCCGGAACTTGAATAAAGTCTCTATGAAGGATAATTATCCTCTACCAAAGATGGGCCATATATTGTAGAAAGTAGTTGGACCTGAAAGAATTTCAATGTTGGACGGTTTTTCTGGCTATAACCAGATCAAAGGATTACCTGAAGATCAAGAAAAAACCGCCTTTACTACACCTTGGGGCAATTTTATGTATGCAAAGATGCCTTTTGGCTTAATGAATGCAGGAGCTACTTTCCAGCGAGCTATGGACATTGCTTTTGCAGGGGAAATCAAGAATTTTGTAGTGATCTACATGTATGATATCACAGTCTATTCAAAATCTGACAGAGAACATCTGCATCATTTAGAGAAAGTTTTCATGAAGTGTAGGAAGTTTGGTATATCGTTGAATCCAAAGAAGTCCAATTTTGCATTGGAAGAAGGAAAGTTGTTGGGCCATATAATATCAAAAGATGGAATAAAAATTGATCTTGAAAGGGTGAGTGCCATTCTGAAAGTAGGTGAACCCAGGAGTAAAAAGGAGATACAATCATTCTTGGGGCAAGTAAATTTTTTGAGAAGGTTTGTGCCAAGTTTTACTGAGATCTTAATGAATATCACAAATATGTTGAAGAAGGGTCATGAGATAAAATGGAATGCAGAAGCTAGAAAGTCTTTTTGGGAAATCAAGAAAGCAATATCAAAGGCCCCTGTGTTGGTGAGTCTAGATTTTACCAAAGATTTCTCAGTGTTTTCATACGCTTCAGAATATACTATAGTAGCAGTTTTATTACAGAAAAATGATGAGAATTTGGAACAGCCCATAGCATTTTTTAGCAAAATGTTGAGGGATGGAGAATTGAAATATGACATTATGGAGAAACAAGCTTATGCCTTAGTCAAAGCGTTGAAGGATTTCAGAGTGTATATTCTGCATTCACATATAATTGCACATGTTCCAACTGCTGCAGTAAAAGGGATTCTAACACAACCTGATACAGAAGGCAGAAGAGCAAAATGGATTGCTACATTGTTGGAGTATGATATAGAAATCAAACCCACCAAGTTGGTTAAAGGACAAGGATTAGCTAAAATGATGGCTAATTCAAATTGTGAGGCTTTGCAAATTAATTTCCTATCTCACCAAGCTAATCAGTTAGATATAGAAGTGGAAGTAATGGCTGATTTTGTGGCGTCTCCATGGTATTCTGATATTGTATATGTCCTTCGAAATTTACAAGCGCTAGAAGGATTGAGTAAGTCAAGGGCCCGGTCCATAAAATTGAAAGCTGCTAAGTTTTGTATTTTAAATCAATATCTTTATTGGAAGGACCCCGAGGGTGTGTTACTAAACTGTCTTTTAGAAAATGAAGCTCAGCATACAGTCAAAGAATTTCATAAGGGGGATTGTGGAGGACATCATTCTTGGAAAGTGACTGCAAACAAAATTCTAAGAGCAGGCTATTATTGGCCTACATTATTTTCAGATGCGTATAAAGAAACAAGTAAGTGTCATCAATGCCAAATTTTTGACGGAAAGAGGAAAGTGCTTCCTCTCCATTTGAATCCAATAATAGTGGAAGCTCCTTTCCAGCAGTGGGGTTTAGATTTTATTGGTGAAATAAACCCCAATTCATCGGGACAACACAAATGGATTCTTACAGCTACTGATTATTTTACAAAATGGATTGAAGCTATCCCCACCAGAAGAGCCACTGAAACTGTAATCATGGAGTTTCTTGAGGAAAATATATTGGCTCGATTCGGATGCCCCAGAAGAATAGTAACAGACAATGCAGCTACGTTCAAATCCAGGAAAATGACTGACTTCTGTCACAATTATCATATAAGCCTCAATCATTCAACTGCCTATTATCCGCAGGGAAATGGGTTAGCTGAATCTTCAAATAAAAGCTTAGTAAGGATCATCAGGAAGCTGTTAGAGGATAATAAAAGGTCCTGGCACACCAAGCTCAAGTATGCTCTATGGGCTGACAGGATTAGTACCAAATGGGCGATTGGCGTGTCTCCATTCCAAATGGTGTATGGAACTGAAGTGGTTTTTCCAGCGTCGCTCGGTGTTCCAGTTATGAGATATTTTCAAGATCAGCAGGAAGAACCAAATCACTTGCAAAGGAGAATATATCAGATTATTGAGTTGGAAGAACAAATAAATAAGGCTTATGACAAGGTGCAGTTACATCAGGAAAAAATGAAAAGTACTTTTGACAAAAGAATCAAAGAAGCAGATCGATGATTTGGTCTTGAAGTGGGATGCTCCTAAAGAAGACAAAAATGGGAAATTTGATCATATGTGGGTAGGTCCTTATGTTGTTGCTGGTTACAGAGGGCAAAACGCATTTCTGCTAGAATATCCGAACGGGGTTCCTCTGGATAGTAACCCTGTCAATGGAAGGTATCTGAAACATTACCTGTCCTAAGGAGGAGGGTAAAATTTGTATTATAGCCTGTAAATACTTATTTTTCTTTACAAGGTCAACATGAATGGTAAATCGAATGTATTTGAATCCCACAGTGAAGGCCCTAAGATTCAGAGGCATACTATTCCTTTCTAATAACAAAAAACAATATATCTACGAAAAACAAAAGATGAGTTTTCTGGAAGTTATTGTGATAAATTAAAGTCAGGCACCTGGTCTACGAGTTCTTTGATACCTCACAGGGAGGATATCATCCCCAAATGGAGCCAGTTGTTAACACCGTTACTTAGCAGAGGAACGAAAAACCATGGTGAAGAAGAAATAATAGTTACTTGTCAAACTTTGGTTAAATGTTATAGTATAAGAGTATGACGAAGGGCAAGTAAACGATAGTTTCTCATGGGATCCAACAGTGTAAAGCGAAGTGATAAAGATCTACGGCCTATAATGTGTCCGCTATATAAAGATGCGAGAAGAATAGGTACATGTGGGTGTTCAATGAAATATAGAGATCAACGGTCGTCGATCTAGCTTGATGAAATCTACGGTCCTTGTGAACTCCTCCTTGTGAACCTGCACGTTTGATAAAACAAAGGAACTCGGCGGAATTGGGTACGTGTTGCTTGATCCAACGGCTAGGAAATAAAGGTGAATTACATCGACGATCGTGGGTGGATCCGGAGTGGGAAGTTGTGTGGTAGTTGGAGGTAAAGGGAAGTAGTGGAATAGAAGCCACTATACACGTGGTTGATCGTGGTGCATTCCGGAGGCCAAAGCGGTTTGGTGGAAACCGCCAAAGGGGGGTCTCCGGAGTGGGGTCCTATATAAACAAAGTTGACTTGCTCAAAGATTATTTTATTGGCGCTGGACGAATGAAAAGGACCTGTGTGCTGGTCAAACTCTATAGTCAATTTCGAACACACGCAGCCACAGTAAGAGGTAAGGCTCAAACGCCCATAATTCATCCATCTAATTACCATTATCGACTGAATTATGGACCAAGGAAAAGATTTGGAAGGGTTTGGTCGTATTTTGGATGATAGAGAAGACTATCTGGTTGATAGGGACAGAGGGGTGTGTGACCCTTTCCTGTCCATAGGAAGTGTATTAGTCAGTAAAGAGAGGTTGTGGCAATACAATTCACAGGGTAACGATGTCCTGAATGTTTGTAAGTCATTTTTCTATTATTTTGCTGTCGAGCAAACCCTGCATTTTCCCGAATTCACAGAATGGTGAGCAGTTAATTATTCCCCTTCTCAGAGAGTCATTGTAAGTAAGTCTACGTCTAGTATACTCTGTCAAATTAATGCCAAGGTCATCCGTGAAAACCTAAACTTGCTCGACAGTTACCTTGACATTCGTGAACCTGTAAACGAGGCCATTCTTGCTGAATTGTACAAAAATTGTGGAACCGAAGTTCGTTGCAAATTTATGTCCAGCCTCTTGAAAGAGGGTCAGTCGTTAGATGGTCTTTTCTTGCCATACCATGTTTATATTTTTAAAGATGAAGTTCAATTAGTGGTGTCCTTAGTCTGTCAAATCTTGGGTCTTGATGATGATTGTCACATAAATGAAGTCATCATGGGTTTTCTATTAAAAATAAGTTCATTAGGTTCTGAGTCTCAGTCAATTCCTGTATTCAATCTAGATGAATACTTGGCAGAAACGATACATCTTCAATTGAGTGAATTCCCAAAGGTTAGATTCTTCAAGTTTCAGACTTATTTGTTGAACATGTTGCTATGTTCAAACGTCACTGAATTACAGTTTTTAAGCACTATGTTTTCTCCAGATTTGCCCAAGCAAATCAGCATGTTTGAATTTGCCAATTCAATCATGTCAGAGATTTACAGGATGTTATTTGATGAAGTGTTACCCTGGGTCTTAGAAGAGATGAAATGCATGATGCAGCCCTCACCTGAAGATCGAGTCGGAGATTGGTTTATGTTCAAGGATTCCACTGTTTTGAGGATATATGGATTTACTGGGGAACCATATATAAGTTATTTGCTTTCCTCACTCCCAGAATTTTTGCATTAGAGTTTATGAGGCAAAGATTGCATTTAGAGGAAGAACATTTTGGGGCCTTCAAAAAATCTTCAAATACCAAATTCCCCCTCAAAGTTGGTTCTTTTATTTTCAAAAGTAAAGGTACCCTGGTGTTTATAGAAAAATTGTTGGGAAGCATGGAATTTCAGAAAGAGCCAAGGGTAAATTATGATCCCCATCATGTGATTTCCCTGAGGAAGCATGAAAACAAAAACAAGCCATTTGACCACCAAGTTATTGAAGGCCTGAGCGAGGCAGCCAATTTGTCTCATTTTACAGAAATTCCAAGATCTGATGAAAGTGCAAGTGTTATACCAGTTACAACATCTCAAGTGATGGAGAGTCCTAATATTTTGATTAAGAGGAGTCTGTCAGAAATTGAAAGCATGGAAGTGGATGAAGATGGGTCACACAAAAAGACAAAATTGTTTCAAGTTGGTGGAGTTTTAAGTGAAGAGATTTTAGAAGATTTAAAGAGAGTTGCTTTAGTTCCAACAAAATATGTACAGGTGAATCAGTTTTCTTTTAAAAGTGTAGATAGTTCAGAATCAAGCCCAAGCTTCAAGTCCAAAGAGGAACTCATGGCCAATTATACGGAAAAACGAAAACAGTCCCTAGAAGAGACAAGGAATTTACTCCCGCGGGTAAGGAGTTTAAACAATCCAAAAACTTCCTTGATTTCTGCCAGGGATATAGAAAGAAATACCTTCAAATTGGCCATGGTAAATGATAAAAAGATGTTAGAGATGGAAGTAAGATTGGACAAGATTAGTGTACCCGAAAATATATAGCTACACAAGCAAACAAGTGACATTATTTATTCATATCTATTGCAAGCTATGATGAGAATCAATAAGCTACAAATTTTGGTAGATAAGTTAGAAGTTCAGTTAAAACATGAAAAAGTTGAAAATAAGGCCAATGCCATTCAAATTAAAAATCTACAAGCAGATATTATCAGTTCAGGAAATGAAAAAGATAACACCCAAGCAATCAGAAGAATGTTGGAAGAAAAGGATAATTCCCTCCAAGTGTTGAAGAAAAAGTTGAAGATCCCAAGCACAGAGCATATTCAATCATCCGAATGATTGGCATTGCAAGAAGAGAAAGACAAGATCCACCAGGAGATGATGGAACATAATGGAAGAGCCGTCAAATTACAAGAGGAAAAAGACAAATGGGAAATTGAACAGAGTGAGCTGATATCGCAAATCTCCCTGCTGAAAAAGGACCAAAATGATGAAAAAGAGATCATGGAGGAATTGATGAGTCAGACTTCCATTGATGAGGACCTGTCTATTGTAAATATTGAGAAACCATTAAATGATTTTTCTGCAGATGATTTGTTAGTAGCTATGTCCCAGGTCAGCCTAAAGGACGAAGAAATAAAAGAGTTAAAGGTGGAAAATGAAAAGATCAAGTCCGAGTTGGCCAAAGTAAGTGAGAATAAAAATAAAATATTGCAAGACATAAATCAGCTACAAAAGAAATTTAATGAATTAAAGGAAAGAAACATCGGAAAGGGTCCTCTCCGGGGGGCGAAGCACATAATTTGGGACACCTTATCTGTAGAAATTACTAAATTCAGGCACTATTTAAACTTCATTGATGATCAAAGCATATTGATCAACTTAGCCAGCCAAAGACTGAAGTTAGTAAATGAAAATATGGAGAGGAAACCGCTCATCACAGCCCAGAACGCGTTGAATTTTTTAAATTCATTAACATATCAAAAGTTGCATGATATAGGAGTAAAGGACAGAATAGAAATGGTGCTATGGGCTAAAAAGTTTATCCATAAGCATTAGTTAATGAAACGGTCCAGGACAAAACTGATGAAATGATTTCACAGGTTAATAATTTCAAGCAGGCTTTCAAAGAGCTATTTGAGGATGGCTTGCCTTCCTTTTGGGACGAGGAAGGTCAAATGTTTTCTCAAGAACAATATCACAGCCTGTTAGCTCAAAGCCGCATGGACCATTCCAAATTTGATGATTTGGAAAAAGGTTTAACATGGAAATTTATAGTGGATAAGTTGACAGAGGACTTTGAAATATTACAAAAGTTCTTGATTATTAGGGGAGGATTGCCTAAAGTATCATACGAAGCCTACATGGAGCTAGAAGTGTCAATTTGGGAGATGATCGAATATGATATTCCGAGCGGGGAGAAATGGAGAGCCATAGAGAGATTCGGGAAAATGAAGTACATCCTTCACTCATGAAGACAGGTGTTGCCCGCTAAGGAGATACTTGGATGAGGATATGTTGTCAAGTTGATTTTAACTTAATGATCTGTTAGGATCGAAGCTGTAGTTTATTCCTAGGAGTTAGGAATACAGTTACCAGACTTTGATTAAGCAGTTATTCAGTTATAAATCTTCTTGGAAGATGAATCATTTTATGTATATAAGTGCATCTATTTTATGTGATGGGGGTTGGAACCAATCGGGTTGTTGAATGATTTTGAAGACATATATTTTTGAATAACAGAGCGAATGCATAAGAATTATCAGAGATTCATGTGTCATTTACACTACAGTCCGTATTTCTTTCCTTATGTGATTGTGTTTTCCAGTGTAACACTCCATTCTGTTTTCTTCATTTCTGAAACACAGTGTTGAATGATTAGAATTCATAATGTTTATGCTCTGATCATCGTTTCAGATATTTTATACATTCTTCTACTAAAGTTAATATAGAACTCATCTTTGATGCTCTGTATTAATGGACTGTTCATTGTCTCTTCTGTTTCACCTGAACCAAATGAATGACTGTGATGAAATGGTTATCTTGCCTTTGATAAATCTCATGTATATGTCTTTGTGATATTTTTGTGTATATGTGACTCTATTTCCCAATGGTTATGTGTTGTTTCAACCACCTATACAAATCTTTGAATGTTGGTTTATATCTGGTCTTGTTAAATCTGTATTGAGAGATCCCTCTCTGGAAGAAAAACCAGTTTCTTTCTAAAGTGGTTTTTGCTGTTACCTTTGGGATTTACCTTTACAACCTGGGTACATTTTGAGTGCTAACACATAGTTTAGAGAGTCTGAAAACTCCAAAGAAAACTCCGGGGGGGTGCCTTTTCATCCAATTTAGTCTCCTGAGGCCGAAAAAGTATAAAACAAACCACAGAAGAACTCTCTTAGCTTCCAAAGAAGTAAGGGACACCTTTTTCGTACTTAGTCAGGAAGGTCCGAAAAAGGTTAAATTA
This sequence comes from Pseudotsuga menziesii, assembly GCA_001517045.1. NCBI lineage: Eukaryota > Viridiplantae > Streptophyta > Pinopsida > Pinales > Pinaceae > Pseudotsuga > Pseudotsuga menziesii. The sequence continues at coordinate 156,808 of LPNX011051304.1, read as the reverse complement.
CCACCTACCCAACGGTCCTTCAAAAGCAGTACATATCCTGAGTTTTACAAGTGTGAAGGAAGGAAAGATCACTCGGAAAGATCCATTTGAGTACAAGAAATGGGGCTTACAACAGTAAACTCGACGCTTGTTTATTTAGGGTTTAATGAGCATGACAAAGGCATAAAGTACGCTTGGAATATTTTTCATGTTTAGGTCCACAACATGAAAAAGAAAACTAAGCTCATACCAGGCGCTCCTTTTCTGTAAAGTTAGTCCCTCAGGTCTGGAAAAGTGATAAACCTATACCTGAGAATACTCTTCTCAATTTTATAGAAAAGTGAGTGTTCCTTTTTTGTATTATTCCACATGGTCCAAAAAAGCGATAAACTACCACCAATGTGGATTCCCATTCACATATTCTTAATGAGCTTGAATGGAAAAGTTTACTCGGTAGTCAAGTCTATTTTGAGGAGTTAGACCTGGGCCTAAAGAAACTCCATATATTTCCTGTGAAGTTTTAACGAGTTTGGAAAAGTCATCTCAAGACATCCTTACTATTTTTAACGAGCTCGAAGGAGAGTAGAAAGAATGCTCTAAATGTGAGGAGACGAGTGTCATAGGTAGGCGAAAGTAGTTCCAAGTGCAAGGAACAAAGCTATGAATAATGCAAGGAAAGTGAGCAAGATAAGGACACTCGGGGAGCATCTTGTCTAGGTAAAGGGTGTCAAGTTGAAAAGGAAAGATGATACAAGGCTGAGCGACGACTGAGAGCAGAGATGAGGACTTATACAACTAGCTAAAAGAGTGGAAGCTGACATCAGGCTTATACGCACGAGTAGAGCACATGAAAATGCAGTTACAACTTGAACAACAAGGCAAGGTCAGTGAACAGTTTTGAATCCAACTACAAATCCTGTCTCTGAGAAATAACAACATCAGACACATATTCAAAAGAAAATATCTGATTAAGGTCACTTTGGTAGAAACACATGCGACTTTGCTATATTCTACAAAAGGTGTAGTCAAGGAAGAATCAACCAAAGGGGACTCTATAGTGCCAAGGACTAAGGTTTTATAATCAATAAGAAAAACCTCAGAAGGAGAGAAAAAATCAACAAGAGAGATAGAGTCTGCAGGAACAAACTCAGTGTCACGGGAGTTGAAAAATTCATAAGAAAAAAAAACTCATCAGGATTAGTGACTTGCTGTTGAAAGGAAGAGTAAAAAGACTCAACAAGACCAACATACGAAGAAAGGTCAGGATTACTAGGAAAATAAGGGTTAGACTTAGTCACAACTAAACTAACATCCATAATAAGGTTAGACTATATCAAAGACTCTAGGAAGACTTCATCTGAAGGAAGGAGATCATCCGAGATAGGACACATGTCTAAAATTTTAAATGGATCGAAAGAGTGGAGAGTAGGATCTACAGTCTATATAGGATGACTCACCTGGTCAATTGCTGGGACCAAGTCCCGAGAAGGTAAGCATGAAAACAGAGGCTGCTTCTCAGTAGCAATTGAATGCAAAGGACATGAGGCCACATAGCTCGCCCGTGGTGGGGTAGTGTCTATAGAAACACTGGGAATCGATAAAGGAAAGAATTGGTCTCTAGTTGGGTCTGGAGACGGATCAATAAAATCCAATCGATTGTTAGTGACAATTTATTCACCATGATTAAATTACATCACATGAAATAATGTTGACACCACAGCTTGCATGGCATAGACATAATCACGTCCGAGGAGCATATTGAAGTCCAAGGGGTCTTCTATCACCATGAAGTCAACGAAGATGGTCTTCCCGCCCAAAGTAACAGGTGTTCAAGAAATAATTCCCAAGGCTATACTAGTTCTTCTATCAAATGCCAGTAACTGACTAGGAGTTGACTCAAGGATGGGAGATCCCATGCCTCACCAAGCACGAGTAGACAAGATACTAATTGAGGCTCCTTCATAAAAAATACAACGAGCAATCATGTATTGTTCAACTTTGACCTTTATCTAGAAAGGTGTATCATAAGGAAGGCACGGCTCAACTAGGCTATCCCAATTAAAGGAAGCAATCTGAGAGCTTGGTGGGGGTTGATCTGAATTGAGTTCAATGCCCCCTTGTTTAGTAAGTTCTGAACTGGTAGTGAAGAAAATGTGACTAGTAGACACTTCAATATCCAAAGGAAGAGTGGGATTGATTGATAATGGAATCGATTCAACCGCTTCATGAAAGTCACTCTCCAAAGGGAGAGTGGGATTGACCAAAGATGACATTGGTTCAATCACATAAGGGTCACTCTCTGAAAGAAGAGTTGGGTGAACCAAATACTAGGATGGTTCGACCACTAGATCAACCAAAGGTTGAGTAGGTTGTTGAGAAATTAGAGGTTGTTCAGGAGAAGGAATTTATTGAGTCTCAGACCACACTCTTCCCACCTCTACGATAGCAGGGCACTGGTGAGTAAGATGATCTCCCTCACATAGATTACAAGGGAACTTAAGTTTACACTTCAAACAACCAGTTTTCTCAATGGTGTCAACATGAATAGCAGTGAATGACTGTTTTCTCTTAGCATGACCTATAGAGGCTAAGAGTTTTACCCCAGCATGACCACTAGAGGCTGAGTGACTGGGTCCAACCTCACTAAGAGAGGCTGGTTGTTGAAAAACTTCAAGATGTTAAAAAACGAGATGACCATGAAACCAAAATATTCATACTTCCATAATGGAAGGGCATTTATAAGTAAGGTGGTCTCCCTTGCAAAGCTTACAAGGAAACTTGGGCTTGTGTTTTGAACAATTAGTCTTTTCAACAGTGTCAACATGACTCGCAGTGGCTGACGGATTATCTTCAGCATGAACCACAGAGGCTGAGATACTACCCCCAACATGACCTGCAGAGGCTGAGAGGCTGGGTCCAACATGACCTATAGAGGTTGGATGGGCACCACCATCATGAACAACAGAGGCCGAATGGTTAGGATCAACATGTTTGCAGCAGTTGAGTGTGTGCCCCTAACATGACCTTCAGGGGGTGGGTGGATGGATCCAACATGAATTGTAGAGGTTGGATGGGGAGGTTCAACTTGAAATACAGAGGTTGAACGGGTGCCATTAGCATGAACTACATAGGCTGAATGACTGGATCCAACGTGACCTGGGAATTTTCGAAGGATCCCACCAGCATGATCAACAAAGGTTGGATGGTGAAGATCAACTTGACTTGCAGAGGTTGAGTGCTTAGATCCAACATGACCTACAGAGGTTGGAAAGGTTCCCCCAGGATGAACTATAGAGGCTAGGTGGTGAGGTTCAACTTGACTTGCAGAGGTTGGATGGGTGCCCCCTTTCTTATGTGTCTTCTTCCTATTCCTCCTTCTTTTACTCCTTTTAGATTGCTGGTTACTAGTATTAGTACTTTCATCGCATGAGGTATAAGGAGGAGGAGAATCAAATATAGGTAAAGGGGAAGCAGTGTTTTGATTCCCTTGATATAAGGAGCTTACTTGAGAAGCATCAAGAGCATTCAGGATAGTTGGAGTGGAGAACAACCACACCAGTAGCCCTAGGGTGAATCCAGGCAGATTCAGGGTGGCCATCAAAGGAACACCAACATTCCCTATGAGAGGAATAGTACAAGGAGTTCCCAACATGGGGATTTATTTATTGGTGTTCAAAGGGGTGTTAGCCATAGTTTCAAATGATAAGACAGAGTTTGAGGTCAACAAGAAACCAAAAGTACAAAGCACACACCTGAAGGTAAACTAAGTACAGACAAACCACACAGCACTCACTAAAAAATTCCTAAAGACAAACAAACAAACATGTATAAGATATGCCTTCTAGAAGAAAGCTGATAGACAATTACTTGGCATCCCTGTAGATGTTCTTAGGCACAAGTGGAGGAATCACCCAACTGACCTCCCACACATTCTACCAGGGTTACCTTCCAATCCCATCCATGGTAGACCAGAAATAGCCTTTCGGTATACCTATGTATGAACCCTAGATGTTAAAGAGAGTAAAGGCTACCACAACTATACTGCATGGGCAGGGTAGCAAATCCCGAAACCTTGTCAACACCTGCACCGCACGGGGCCCAAGAGGTGGTATTGACAAAAGTCCCTAGATGCAAAAAAATGTTGGTCTATGCTTTGACAAGGAATCAGAGGGTTATCTCCTCAGTCCAAGTCTCCAAATGGTCTCATGCTTAGCTCCAGTCTGAGAGGAGCTTCCCAGATACAATCAACATAGAAGAGGATTTACCTAGTGATTGGCCAAGTACTTCTAAAATCAAATACTTGTGGAGAGTTAAAACTCCCTAATCCACAAGTCTAGCCTAAGCTAGTTGGTGTAGGAGACTAAAAAAGAAAACTTACTAATAATTTTTAATTATGTCTTTCTTTTTAATAGGCTGTTTTTAGTTAGAGGAAAATGGCGTGAAACTTATGTGGTGTTTTGACTCAAAGTTGAAACAAAATTACTAAGAAAATAGAAATGAAATGAAAAAAGCAAAAAACTATTCTCTTTTTCTGTTTCAAATAGAAACTTGAAAGCCACAAAAGAACAATTTCTTTTTATTTTTTCAAAAATAATGATATGCAGTGCATTAAAAACAAAACCATAATCTACATGCATATTAAACAACTATATGTTCTTTTTCTTTTTCTTTTATAAATGCAAAATAAAAACTACCTACAAACTAAAGTATGCAGATAACAAGAACAAAGCAAAAGGACTCTTTGCTATACAACCACCAAACATACTCTAGAATGACCTAAAGTCAGTATAAAATATACTTGGAAGGAAAGCTTGCATAAGAGACAAGTCAACTATTTTTGCATGGTGAATTTAACCAACAAAAGAAGAAGGAAGCAAAGACCAATAATCTTCTAAGTTTAGACAAAGATCACTAATATTAGAGGCTGACCAGAAAAATAAGCAAAAAATTATGCCAAGTGAAGGGGGTGGGGGGATGAGGAAAGAGAAAAACCTAATGCTACAAAAGGACTTACCACATAGATAAAGAACATCCAAAAGGGATGACACTAACTCCCTGTAGTCATGCACCTATAGAGGACCCCAAAAGACCTACCAAACAACCCACAACAGCATAAAAAACCACAAAATGAGGAAAAAACACTTTTTTAGGTGAAAAAATGAGTTGTAATACTGATAGGTTGTGTGTCACATGCAAATGGACAGTATAGCAGGTCGCATGTACAAAACTAGACATGCGATTGCATAGTCTATAGCTCGTGTATGGGTGGGAAAAAACCCCAAAAAGGTCAAAAACTGCCTTAGGAAGGCAAGGGAGGTGTTCTATCAGATAGAGAAGGTGTTCCTAAGTGGCAAGAAGGATATGAAACCTTACAAAATATTGGAAGAAAGACAGAGAAACCTCAAACAGACAAGGCTCTCCCCAGCGGAGTCTCCAGTTCCGTTGTAGAGGAAAGTTTCCTATGGCTAGGGTTTAAGAGGCCATCAATGTACTGGGGTTGAAAGAGAGATGCAAATGGTTCTGTAAGTATATATAATCAAGTTTTAAAGATTAGAATGGTTCATACCTTGAAAAATGAAGGTTTATCCAAGCATCCCTTCAATCTTCTTCTTGCTCCTCTTTCTCCTCTTGTTCCAAGAGACTTGCAAAATGAATTATACCTTCCTCAAACCAATATGACTACATATAAGGAAATGATAATCAAATAAACATGAAATAATGATCTAAATAACATAATCATATGATATGATAACAAAGATTCAATCACACATTGAACAATAATTTGGGAAGAAGAAGGACATCACATCTTTATTAATCTTGAAAACAAGTACAAATATACCTTCTCTTCAAGTTGGGCACTTCATGAAACCTTAATCTGGTTCTGCTGCTTCTCTTCTCCAAGGAACTCAGCCTCCAAGATCTGCAACACAACGAGAAATATTCTAGGGAAAAGTTGGGGGGAAAGAGAGTCCCAATTCCTCTAGCATGACAATGCAAAAGTTCAAGTCTCCTCTCATGGACCTCCCTACCTCTATTTATATGCTTGTGAAGAGATAGGGTCGAAGACAAAGTAGTTACAATTGAAGGATTCAGTTGCATAACCACCCAAACTACCCAAACTTTGAGAAACTTCTTTATTTTGACATCTATAGGACAAAAACATGGGTTGCAGAGACATCAGTCGCGTGTTTAAGGGATAGTCACGCATGATAGGGTACACACGAGTATTATATAGACAAGCCGCGTGCAACACACAGGTTTCCTTAAGGAAACTTGCGTGTACATCAAAAATATCATTTTTAGGGTACTTATGGGAATTTTTCAGACTTTGGTATCTTTTGGAAATTTTTAGTTGAATCAGATACCTTTTGAATAGTGTAGGGGAGAGGTCAAACAAAGTTACAAAACTCCAGATATGGGTCCTCCAATATAGGTGTTTTTTCAGTGACTTTCATGAAGTGTCATCATGGAAATGTCGACATGCGACGAAATCATGGGAAAGTGGTCACAGGAAGAGATGTGTCATTTTGAGATATAACAATCATGGGAAGAACATGTTAGAAAACTTCAACAAGTATTCGACACTCTCCAGTAACATCGACTATATCTGAACATGGACAAATGCTCATTTGCGATGACCAACATCAAATATTTGGGGTATGTAATTGACTTTGTAGGCATTCATGTCAACCAAGAAAAAGTACAGATCCTCAAGGATTGGACCATTCCTCAAAACATTCATGAACTAAGAATTTTTCTTGGTTTGGTGAATTTCTATTGACGCTTCATACTTGGCTTTAGTCATATCATATAACCTTTGAATCAGTTGACGAAATAAAATGGGAAAATTGTTTTCAAATGGAAACTGACACAACAACAATCTTTTGAACAACTCAAAAACAAGATTTTTACTGCACCAACACTCATGTTACCTAATTTACATCATCCCTTTGATATTGAGACAGATGCATCGGATTATTCCCTTGGCACAGTGGTCGCTCAGTCAAGTCACCTAGTCGCATTTCATTTCGAAACCTTCAGCGACATTGTTAGAAGGTATTCGACGTATAAAAAAGAACTGTATTCCATTATACAAGATCTTAAGAAATGGAGACACTACATTCTTGGAAAGGAAACGGTCATTCTCATTGATCATAATCCTTTCTAGTTCGCCCCGTCCTAGTCGAAACTACAAACAAATTGACAACTCAAGAGGATTAATTACCTGTAACAATTTCAGTTGGTAATTAAGTATCGAAAGGTAAAATCCAATGTCGCAACCGATTTTGTTAGCCGACCACCCATTACTCTACTGTCTACAATGATGAGTATGGAGGGTTATGAAACCACTACTTGGCCACAATTTTATTTGGTAGACTGTGACTTCTCCGCAATTTATCGATAGCTTCAGATCAACACGTTGTCTACTACTAACTACTTCCTAAAGGACAGCTTGCTTTACACTCTTGGACAACTTTGTGTACTGACCGGTGAGCACCGACATAAACCCATTTGGGACACACACTACAACAAGGCCGAAAGACATTTTGGAGTCATAAAAGCACTTGTTATCCTCCAAAAATATTTTTATTGGCCTTCGGTTAAATATGACGTTAACAAGTACATTCGATCGTGCGTAGTTTGTTCCATTGCTAAACCGACGAATCAACGACAAGGATTGTACACACCCCTTCCAGTTCCTAGTTGAACATGGGAATCTATTTCTATGGAATACTTGATGGGATATCCTACTACCAAACATCAACATGATGTGATATTAGTAGTAGTAAACATATTTTCCAAGATGGATATAATCATACCATGCAAGAAGACTACAACAACACAACAAATGACTCAACTCTTATTCAAACATGTTTGGAAACATTATGACCTCCCAAAGACTATTATTTCCAACATAGGTGTTAGATTTGTCAGCACCTTTTGGAAAAATCTTTGGCAACAACTCAACATGAGACTTTCTTTGTCGAAGACCTTCCATCCACAGACAGACGGAACAACAGAAGTTGTAAATCACTTGGTCATACAATTGCTTCTCATGTACAACCACACACATCGTTGAACATGGGATGATAACCTTCTGTACATACAAGATATATATAATAATTATCAACACAGTTCTACATGCAAGAGTCCATTTGAGATCTGTTATGGATTTCAACCCTAAACACTTATTGAATTGATCAGTTCCTCGACACAGTTGAATGACACTGACTTCAAGGGATGAGAAGTCGAGAAATAATTAAAGTTCAGAGATCAAATCTACAACATCCATAAGCAAGCACATGAAATGTTGAAATGAGCTAATGAAAAATCTAAGTCCCAACATGACAAACATCGTATTCCTCATTCATTCCAAATTGGGGATCAGGTCTGGTTACATCTAAACAAGGAGTGCTTCATTGGCCCATAAAGAAAGATGAAACCTTTGCGATATGGTTCATACAGTATCCTTAAACATATTGAAGAAAAAAATTTTCAGCTTGACATTCCTGCATTCCTTTTTCTACATCCAGTCTTTAATGTAGATCTACTTGTACCATACCATGCACCATTGTTGGAACATAATGACTTGCAGACAACATAACCAATCGAGATCCATCCAAATGTTCAAGAACCTATCCTTTGCAACACCATTGTGGGACGATGCATACACCATACAGGGACGAACTCCATTCCCTTGTTTCAACTGGCTAAAGTTGGACAACTCCCCACGTAGGGAAAATGGTACTCTGCTACTGAAATAGATAACAAGTTTCCTCACCTGAACGAATACACAATGGAGACCATTGTTTCTTAAGGAAGGAGGAATGATCCAACCAAAAGTTGGAATGTTGTCGAACTTCGACAACATCTAGAACTTTGACTACTTCGACCACTTCGACTGCTTTGACAAGTTGTTGATGCCTGGAAAAATCCCAGGTACTGACAGTAGGGATTCTCCCCAATAACCATTCCCAAATATATCGTTTATCATTTTTTATGGGGAATCCATCCGGTTTTGTGGTCCAGCTACCGTAGAGTTAAAATGTATTCTTAAATCTCTTTTACCGGTTGGGGTTAGATCCACTGTTTATATATTTTATTTTTTATGTATGAAATGCAAGTGCCTAGATTAAATGCAAGTAATATAAACATAACAACTAATCTAAATCTATTCTAACCTATCCCCAGGGAGCAAGGTTGATACTAAATAAGAATGAATGATGTACTGTATTGTTTGCATAAATAACTCTACAGATAACTAATAAATCTAGGATACATACATACAACAGAAATTTAACACAGAGATAGCGCAATGATGTTAAAACATTCATCATTCATTATTGCATAAGATTCATCACATAACATAAAATCAGTCATAACACAAAAAGAGTTCAAAAAGTTAGGAATGATCTCATAGATTGTATATTGCACTAAAAAAGAAATAGTTCTTCATTCATCTTTACACAACATTCTTTGAGGCTTATGCAATACTCTCTCTAGAAAAAAATCCATCTTCTTTATTATAAAAAGAAATAGTTCTTCTTACAACAAGCTTTAGTAACTATGCTAGTGAAAAGTACTTTCCTCATTCGATCCTACCTATATTTATACATCTCAAAATGACCTTTGCTCTTCTTACCCTTTGGGATTTCTTATCTTTCGGTTACATAAAACTTGTCTTTAATGTGCTCAAAAAGTAAATACAAAATATTAAAAATATGTCCATGTGTGAAAAAGGTAAAACACTTAAGTGGACCTAGTCAACTCAACAATGAATTGTTTCCATGCCTTAGTGTCTGAAAGAATTATCTCAAACTCAACTGGCTCCAAGAATCTAACCATGAGTTCATGTTTTGGCGGCCTGAGCCTTTATGTCATCCATCCTTGCTGGAATAAATCGGAGCTGATCTTCTAAAAGGAAGTTAATTACTGCAGCTTGGGTAATCACATTTTTGATCACCCTTTCAGCTAAGTTTTTTTATCAACTGTATGCCAAGCTCATCCTCCTGTAATCTAGCATGTAATTGCTTCAAGTGTTCTTCATGCGGTGGAAACTCATCTAGCCTCTTTTTGGATGATGTATGACATCTATTATGAGTTGTGAGTACTTTCTTCCAAAAATCCATGCATTTGTCTATTGTTTTCTGGACTGCCTCTACCAATTTCTCAGTAGCTCTATGGATGGAACTTATCAGTTCATACTCAAGCTGCAATATTTCTGGGTCTTTAACTGATGTGTTTTCTGGAGGTTCTTTGGTTGTTTCCAAACATGTCAATATACCTTGAATGATTTCTATAATGTCTTGGGATTTATCTTTGAATTTCGTAGCTGTGGCTGAAATTCCCCGCAGTCGATCTTCCATTTGTTTTACTTTGAAAACTTCTCCCGCGATCTAAACTTGCATTTGATAGATCTTACCTCTGAGAAAGAGAGCATGATTTTTCAGATGTGTTATATCTGTCTTTTGTTCATTTTCTACCTTCAATAACACCTCCAAGGAACTATTTCGGGCTTCTAGTTCCACAATTCGAGATTCATACTATTTTGCTTGTTGTTCAGCCACATATTTCTGTGCTTTAGTCTCTGCCACTTTACCTTATAATTACTGCTTATTCTTGTCAAAAGCCATGTTTGATAGCTTCAATCTATCCTACTCCTCTCCTAAAATTTGGTAATCCTGTTGAAGCTTCTCACATTCTGAAAGAGTAACTTCATATTTCCTCTTTGATTCCCTGCCTACTCTTTCTTCCTTCCTCAAAACCTCTTTCATCTTTGCCATTTTCCCCTTATAGTGATCAAGGGTTTCTATGAGTGTATTTATATTATGGGAATTTGCATGTGTAGTTGCAATACCCATAGAGGCCAGTCGCTTCAGATCTTCCTCTACATTCCTCATGACTGTCTTTTTGGTCACTGTGGTGATCGAGGGTTGGTTTCCTATTTTCAAAGTCTTCTCCCTTTTCCACATGATGGACTTCTTTTTAGGATCAAGCTGTACATCTTCTAGGCATGCAACGTCATATTTATTGGATGGGGTAAACGACACCAACTCCAATTCAACCAAAGGGAGATGCCCTCCGATAAGTATGATGCTTGATGTGGACGGAGGGTTCTCCGGGTTGTCCAGAATAGGGATCTGTCCTTGATCCTCACCACCTAGATCTTCTTCATATTTCTTGCTTTGTTCTTCCATGAACCCTTCTTGGTCTTGAAATTCTTTTTCTGGATTTAAAACCTCTTGAGTTATGGTCCTTTCTAGTTCTGCAATCTTTTCTTTGATAGGCTCCTCTTTCTTTCTCTTATATTCTTCGCTTTTTTTCCTAGAGGCTTCTTCTTCCTCCTTATCTCTTTGCGCTTCCTTAGCTGGAAGTATCTTTGCACCTACTACCAACCTCCTTGCAGTTTCTTCTTTTGCTTTTCTTGCAGCTTCGTCCTCCTGTCCTTTTAGTTCTGAGTTGCTGCTGCTACTACCTTTAACTTAAGCGGTTGAAGTATTCCTTTTAAGTCGCTTGTTTAAAGCGGTCATGTTGCAAATGTTCCTGTATATTTGTTCATCTTTGTCCACATAGTCAGTATATTCAAAGTTTACCTTGAGGTATGCCTTATAGGCTGCAACCTTACCTTGGGAGTCATTTCGATGGAATCTCTTTTCTTCGAAATGGAAGATCTCTAGTTCCTTGAAAAATTCAGGGGAAATCTTGACTTTGGAAAGCTTGTAACTCCCCACATAAAATGGTAATGGCAGAAACATGACCTTCTTTAGATCAAATAGGTGACTTCCAAAACCATCCAGAAAAAGATGCCTAACAGCTTCCTTGTGAACTATGTAATCAATCACGTATCTTGGCAGTAATGAGGGTGCTTTAGTTCCCCCATACATCCTCAGATATGTACCTTCTTCAGATAAGAATTAATCCCCATACTCCTTGATGGACTCCAAGGCTCCCTCTTATATGCATGTACATTCCTCTAGGAAAATTAACTGGTATATGGGCATAATGAATTCTTCACATATCATCTTGTAGTGATTATGATATTTGTGAGACCCCAATATCTGGCAAGCTGTGTATATAGGGTCTTTCCCTCCCTTCCATGTACAATTTAGCCTTTCAAACCGGTGGTGGTAAAGTATGCAGTCCACTAAGAAGGAAGACATATAGAATTTAGACTTGCTGAGGTGCAAACCTTCTTGGGTTGCTTTGATAGAGGTGGAGAAATTTCTGGCTACTATGTCAGCCCAGTTGAAGAATGTCCCTTTCATAGCTATATGGTAGATCAGTGGGATCCACCCAAACTTGTATAACTTCCCATCGGCTCTACTGTAAATCTTATTCATAATTAGCACTATCAATCTGTATGGGGTTCGTAGATGAGTTGTCTCGTACTCCCCCGATTGCTTGTGTCTAAAAATATTTCCTTCAACCACCATAATTTTTGCCGTGGCTACGTAATCTAGCTTCAAGCTCTTTACCCAGTCTGTTGTCATGCTAATTTATTTCTTTGGCAAGCTGTATGCTACTGATAAAAATGCGGGTGCGAAAGATGCAAATCCTTTGTTCTCCGCATAGTTCATCATCATCCCTGTTATATCTATCTTGGGAAGAATCCATTTGATGACTTCTGCGCAAGGGAAATTTTTTAGCCTAGTGGCCACCTTAGTGATTCTGGATCTCAGTAAGTTGTCATACAGGGCCAGGTCTTCCAACCCTACTTCTGGAACTTTATTTTCTACCAGCATGTGATAAATCTGACCCCATTTGAATTTGGGTTTAGCGCCAGTGATGGCCTTTGTACTCTCATAAATTATTTCTACCCTTGACACAGGTGCAACCTCTGCAATCTTTGCATTTGATTCATAATCTACAATATTGGATTTCTTCTCTCCTCTCTTCGTCATGATGTATGATATGAGAGGTGACTGCAATAACATAAAAAGCATTTTAGTATTTACATCATTAATCTAACCTGTGCATTTGAATGAGAGAAGAAAAGTAAAATGGATATATTATGCTAGGAAAATCATTCAAAGCAAAATAAATACTCTACATTACCCTGCCATCTTCAACAATTGGGTCAAAATGAACATGATGTAGGTCAGTGGGTAAAATGCTGGCAACAAAACTTCTAGATGCAGGTGTGCCTCGACCTTTGTACTCTAGTAGAAACATAACATAATCAATATGCGAGACCTTCTCGCCCTTAGACACAAAACATCCAAAAGGTTCTCAGCCCAAAGGAAATGCTCCAAATCTCAGGGTAGTGACGCCCTAGGTTAAAACCTCTGGGTTCATTATCCCATGGCCAAAAGATATAACGCCAAAATCGACAGGGTTTTCCTCAGATGAAAAAATTGTAGTCTCTGTTAACGCCCGAAGGCGAGCAATAGGAATGCTCCATGCCAACGAAAAGCTCGGGCCTCTGGAGATTCATTATTATCTAACAAATTGCAGGAGAAACGCCCCCGAACAGGCTAGTGGGGTTTATAAGAGCAGGTAGGGCATCCAAAGTGACTCATAAGGGAACGGTAAAGCCTAAAATGGAAGGGTAAACCCTTTTTTAAATCCCAACAAAAATATACCCACCCCTATCGCGGCGGATCAAATACTGGCAGTTCAAAAATCACCCTAACACATAAAAAAACACAAGGTGGATGGAAAACCTACCTGGAAGGCGACATGATAGACACATGGTTGAATATGCTTGGTGAGGATGTGCCATGTGAGCTCCATAAGTGATGCAGATGCTCCAAACGGGATAAAATTGCACTAACAACTTCAAACTCTCACCATAAAGAAAAACCACAATGGTAAAAAACCCTTCCCTCGTGTATAAATAGATTGCCATGGGAAAAAACCTTTAAAGCGATAGATGAAACATTAAAAACCACACGCACGAAGCAAAACGCCGTTGGTGCCAAAACACAATGCGTAAGTCAACATGAAAACAACCCTGACATCGGTGGCTCTAACATCTCATCACAACCACACCCATTGGCTTAAGACTCAGTAATGCGCCCGCATTTCTTTTGCGGCTCGGGGGTCAAAACCACACCGGTAAGAAAATATAGACGATAGCCGCTGTAGCGGCTCCAAGACTAACACTTCTCTACGCTTGCGGGCCTGATGAGGATCGGGTCATCGATGAGGAAAATTCTCCACCATTGCGACAACAAAAGTGAAAGGCATCCGCCGTAGTGGGTCCAAAAAATTGGAACAGGTCCCGATAAGAAACTTGTATGCATGCCTGCCTTAGTGGCTGAAAGATACAGAATAATCTGACAAGGCAGGGTAGAGGAGTCAGATGAAGTTCTAATTCTCAACATAACTTCGCATCCGTCGTTGCGGCACGAAACCCAAAACCATCCCCCATAGCGGTTTCATAAATAAAATGAAAAAGTAAACAAAAATATCAACCGTCGCAGTGGCCGTGGACTTGAGAAACTGTCCACCATAGCGGGACAAAGGATTGGGAACATTCCCGATATTTAAACTGAAACTTCACTCGCATTTGTGGCACAAAACCAAAAATTCATCCGTCGTAGCGGCTCGAAACTTGAAAAGCACCCGCTATTGAGGCTAAAAGGGAATTTTTTGACTTTGTAAAAAAAACAAAAATCTTGAACCTTTTCCATAATAAACAAGCATTAAATGCTGGATTTCAAAATCAAAATGTCTAAGAAGTAAAAACTAGGATTTAAAAGGGGGGTCCAAAAAAAAGTGTACAATTTTTGGGGAAAAAGTTGCAGCAGCAACACAGGTTCTGTATCAGCTTCGACAAATTCAAACCTCGACACAACCGAATTCGACAACCTCGACCGATTTCTCCATCGACATACAACATACCAACATGCCTTGTCGATATCAACGATTGACATTGACAGATTGTCTCTCTGCCTTCCAGTCGTCTACAACAATTGAAATTCTGAACCGTTATAACTTCTTTGTAACTGTACACAAATCAACTATATAAAAATTCTCAGCATTCTGTATAAACATGTACACTACTCTAAAATACAGATTCATTGATGCTTCCATCTTTCATGGAAAATAAGTCTTAATAGAAATTGGTTCAAATTCTTGCATATTGTCTACATAATTTTTGTCGACCTAGTATATTTCCTACTTTACTTGTTTCTCTTTTATGCTTTTGCCATAATAGAGCTCGACTCATTCATTCGACTGTTGTCCCTAGTGTGCACCTGGGAATGACCTAGATCATTATGATCTCTCCACATATGATAGAACTAGAAATTCAAAATTTGTTGAATAAGACCAAGAATGCACTTGTGAATCCTGTCAACTATTTGATCCAAAATATCCCGTTGATGTCTAGATTGGAAATGATAAGGCGAGAGCCTCCTATCACAAAAAATGATCAAATTCCCAAACTTATAGTTTGTTTCAATCCTAGATATAGAATGTATCACACTGCTTTATTATTGGTGATATTATTCCTAGACCACTTGTAGAATTTGAAACATTAGTTCTACCGGGGTCAAAAATCCCCCCCCACCCCACCTTCCTCCCTAGGATTACCTTTCAAGGAACCATCAAAGAAAAAAATATGATTTTGAATCCTGCTCATCCAATTGTTTAATTCTTCCCGATTCATTTCCATATTATAGGTTTACGACTCTTCTTGGTTCTTTTCTAACTTCCAATTCCCAACTTGAACATACCTATGCACACTCTGACATGGATTCCAAACCGAGGGAATTTTTTTTATCCATTTCTCCTTTCCCATTATCAATATTTCAGAATTGAACTTACTATTAATCATTCGCAGTTGAATGACTTCACTCAAGAGTGATTTAGTAGAGATATTTGTGGAAACTGCTGATATCTTATTGTAAAATATGTCGCAATGTCTTGCAATCCAAACTTTATGAAAACACATAATTTGGAATTGACCGCAAGAGATGAGTCAACACATGCTTACCGGCTAAACTTCTCAGGATTTCCAATTCAAAAAGTATCTTCTCCAATTTTCTGGTAAATCAAAGATATTGCCAAAATGCTTCAAGACACTATGCCAGGATTTCATAATATACTTACAATGGAAAATAAGGTGAGGAGTTGACTCTTCTGATTCTTTACATAAAACACACCTAGAAGGGCCATGCATTTGATGCTTTTAAAGGTTTTATGCAGTAAGAATTTTTCCATGAAATAAAAACCAACAAAAAATAATGATTTTCGGAAGACCATCCAACTGCCATATTTTTCCCCAAAGTCTAGAGAAGGAAGTGTGCAGATGGGCCAAATAGATTTTTTCATATCCTTCCTTAACCATGTATAGTCCCGTTTTTCCCCAACCTTTGTTGTCCTTGTTCTCAAGGTTTATTGGAGTGTCTCCATTAAGTTGATGGAGGAGGATGTCATAGACAAGTTCAAGTGAGTTGGAATCAAAAATTGTTTCTAGCTAACCTAATTACTTGCCTCATCCTAGTTAGAATGATCAAACAAAGTATTGACTCCACAATCATTGAGCCAATTATTTAATAAGAACATTCCTTCATTTTGATTAAAGCGAGATACTCTAATAATGTTGCCTCTCCATAGTTTTATCCTCTTTCCATTTCAAGGTATTCAATATAGTCCATCTCCAATGAATCGACCTGAATCCTTACACAACTTCCAAATGTTGGAGCCCTCTCCATCCCAATTTCCTTTATCCACACATCAGAGCTTAGGATGAGAGAAATACTTTTTCCTAAGAATTTTTTTCCGGCCAGTTTATTTATCCGAGACCACTTTACAAATCAACTTGTCTCCCATGAATAAATTCATAAACTTAGGATCACAGATACCTAATCCTCCATTTCCTTTAGGAGATTTTACTGTTTCCCAATTGACCAAATGGATTTTTTTAGTATTGGATTTTCCACCTTTCTAGAGAAAATTTCTTATCTATGTGCAAAGTTGATTCAAAATTTCCAATAGGAGCAAGTAAGGATGAAGATTGAAAGAGGGTAAGAGAGGAAATAAATGATGTAATTAAGACAACTTTATGGATTGGATTAACCTAATTCATATCCAAACTTTGGGTTAATACAATATGCCAAATTAGTCCTTTTGTTTACAACATGGATACCAAGATATTTAATATAAGTTCATTGGGTATGACTGGAAAATGCTAACACTCCGGAGATACTTTGCATAAGCTTAGGAGAAACATTCCATCCATTTTTTTAACCTTTTTTCTTATTTATGATCTAGATCTTAAGGGCCAAGACCCTAAATGCTTGAATGCCGAGAGAGGAGGATATTAGACATGAAATTCTTATATGAAATCGACCAAGAAACTAATTTTGCATAAGAAGAAACATTGATTAAAACACATAAATATCATACACAATGAAAATACAAGAGAGAGTTGAAGAAGAAGGACTCCAATAAGATGAACCATTACATGCAATGAGGTTAGTTTTGGGACCTCTCCTTCTTGATTCTAACTATCTCCCTACTACCCTTTTTTATAATGTGTCTTGTTGACAATGTCAACTTTGGATAACTACATTAATTACATGTCCATCATGATTTCTTTTTACATTTAATATTAATATGTCTTTTTGAGTTTCACATCGATCTTAGACTATAATCCCCCCTAAGATTTAGATCAATCCTCTCCCTTAGAAAATGATGGTCCCCATCATTTTGACAGAAAAAAATAAGACCCCATTATGTATTGTACCTACATGTTTACAATTCTCAATTGCTGATGAAAATAAGGGTTTTGTGTTGTAACCATGGGTTTGTGGATGACCCATAACTAAATGGAAATGGCAAGATTTATCTTGGTCTCGAATTAAAGTTTTGAAACTCGACATGCAAAAAAAGAAGAAGTTACAATAGGATTTATTGGTCCCCATCATTTTTTCTAGAAATAAATAAGATGCTATTATGTATTGTACCAATATGTTTACAATTGTCAATTGCTAATGAAAATAAGGGTTTTGTGTTGTAACCGCGGGTTCGTGGATGACCCATAACCGAAATGGAAATGAAAAGATTTATCTTGGCCCCAAATTAAAGTTGTGAAACTTTACATGAAAAAAAGAAGAAGTTACAATAGGATTTAATAAATCCAAAAAATTTAAAACTCATTAAAAGTTTGTGACTCTTGCTGCAATTGATGTCTTGCTGCAAATTTGTTCATAACTTCTGTTGTAGGTGATGAAATTGAGTTCTTCCAGAGAGCCATTTGAGATATTAGAGAGATATTTCCATTGATATATGGAAATTTCTTTGTGGTGTCCTATGGAGTGAGAAAATTTCCACTTAATAGGAAGATGGATGCGACCACACTGGTCAATGACATGTAGAGCTTCATTTGATTCTAACTCTCAAACCAGGAAGTCAAATGAGAAACCACCAAATAACCAATTCAGATGAGAGAAATCCCTTTCCAATGGGATAGACCCTTTGAAATTATCTATGCAAGTCACAACATTTGTTTGAAGTTTGCAGAGATGCGTCAAACTCAAATTCGTCCATTATTGTGCTTCTATATATGGCGGCCGTACAACTATGGTTGGAATGAGATAGGGATGGAATGAGGTCTCCCAATATCCAATAAGCATGTAAAAATTATTTTAAGGTGTTCCATGGAAATTTAAGGATAAAATACTTCTCAATGTGAGAGTGCATAGAGCCACAAAAAATTCCAAGGGTTTGTAGAGTAACACAGGATATTGTACATATCATGGAACCTTTGGCTGTAGACTAGAAACCCTAATGTTTTTCTAAAAATGATATTGATAATTGGATGTAGTGAAATACATGTATGATTCTCCTGCAATGCTGAACTAAGATCCGAGAGTAGAAAAACCCTGTAGTGCTTGAGGACCAATTGTGATGCTTACAGTGTATGGCCTAAAAAGTGGACTCCGAGTGTGCCAAAAGGAGGTTGGAAATTCCTATAGATATTTGAACCCAAACTATGCTCAAACCATCATTCCCATGGACTAGTTACCTGACATGATACCACTGATCTAGGTCTTGAGATTCAAGACCCAAAAGGATTGAATGTTGAGAGAGGACAAGATTAGACATTCATATATTCTATGAAATTTGCTGAGAAAATAATTTTTCATAATAATAAACATTGATGAAAACACATAAGTATCATACACCTTGAAAATATAAAAGAGAGTTGGAGAAGAAGGATTCCATTAAGACAAACCATTACATGCAATAAGGCTAGTTTTGGGACCTCTCCTTCGCGATTCTAACTCTCTCCCTACTACATTTTTTTTATAAGGTGCCATTGTTTTGAAATTTTTACACAAGATATTAAAAAAAAACTAATGCTCACTCATTTCACAGAAATTCACAAAAAAAATTGAGAGTAAAAATGATTGAATTGCATAGAGAAAATAAACTCTAATGGAAACAAAAGATTCTTCTATTATCCAACAATATCTTGGCTTTCCAAATATATTATAATCAGGGAAATTCACACACCTTAGGAGGCATTCGAATTCCAATCATGTGGTAGGATTAGTTTACATAGATTCCATCACTAGACAAAGTTCCAGTTATAACTCTTGATAGGAGGCCGGTTAATTGATAGTAGGTGGCGCATGAGGGTGTTACTCACTACAAATTAGGGAAAATAATCTCTAGGAGGTGCATGAGTTGACTGTTAGTAGTCATCGATGCTCATTATAGGCCCAAAATGATGAAATCAAGGAAGGTGCACTAATTAACTAATGGTAGGATCCTAAATTTATGCACGAGGGTGCATATGATACTAAATTCATGGAAGAGGTAGCATGTATGGATAATGAGGGACAAATTGACAAAACCAAAGTCCCTGATAATCACAATGATGAGGACTATGCACTAGGAAGTCAAATAATGTGGTCTAAACATTAGCGAGAACAAATAATGTTGCATGGTTGGATGCATTCCTACATGCCTAATGTATAGATGGATAATATGTCCCAACACCCCCCCTTAATCTTGACTTTTGCGAGGAAAAATAAAAATAGGGCCTTGGTTACAAAGGCCAAAGGTCACCCTTTACAAAAAAAAACTTGATTTTCCCAAATCAAACGAGGAAAGAGGGAAAACCCTATGGGAAGAACCCACCCTCCCCCCCTCCACCTTAAAATGGACATGAAAAATATCTATGTTGTATTCACCATGGCATCACTCAACCCAAGGAATGATTCAATATGAGTGAAATTATTTTCTATAAAATTCTTGGTGAAGAAGTCTGCAACTTGATCTGCAAAAGGACAATACTATAGTGAAATGATGTGATCATGCACCAACCCTCTGATGCAGTGCATGAATATCTCAATATGCTTGTCTATTTTCCTATGAATTGGATATGTTGAGATCTTGATAACACTCTGGCTGTCACAAAAAATGATAGTATGAGCACTAGAGTGAATCCAAAACTTTGATATGATTCCTTGCAACCAAATGGACTATGTGGCTACATGAAAATCACTTATGCACTCAGATTCAACAGATGATAGAGAAACGGTTGACTGCTTCTTTCTTAACCAACATATAGGAATAGAGCCAATCATGAACACATAACCAGAACTGGACTTCCACTTTGAGATATCATTGACATAATCTGAATCACTATACCCAAGAAGATAAAGTGGAGAGTCAACAACATAGTGAATACCAAAATCCTTGGTTCCTTGCACATATCAAAGGATCCTCTTAACTACTTTTGTAGTGAAGTTCACGGGGCTCTTGCATGCATCTAGAAAAAATATTTACCACATAGGAGATGTCTAGGAAAGTGTGTGTGAGTAATATGAGACTTTCGATTAACTGTCTATACAATTTACTTTCCACCAAGGGTGAAGAACCACCATCCTATAGATGCACACTAGAGAGGAAGGGGAATGCTGCTAGATTGCACTTTGATATATGAAACTTGTTAAGAAGATCTGATGCATACTTCTATTTTAAGACTTTGAGGCCTAAAATAACCGTGTGATTTCAACTCCAAGAAACTACTTTAACAATCCCAAGTCAGTCATAGAAAATGAATTATGCAAAGTAGATTTAATGGAATAAATGCTTGTAGATGAAGACCTCGTGATCAAAAAATCATCAACATATAAGAAAATAAGTAATATCCAATCATAATCATGCTTCATATACACATTCATATTTGATTTTCATCTTTTGAAATCCTATGACAGATGGAAGGAATCCATCTTAGCATACCAGGCTCTTGGAGCATGTTTGAGCCCATAGTGAGACTTCTTTAGTTTGAACACAAGTGAAGAATATTGATTGTATCCTTTTGGTCATTTCATGTATATATCCTCCTCAATATATCCATGGAGAAATTACTCTTTACATCCATGCGGTGTACCTCCCAATGCTTGGATGCAACAATGGCCAAAACCATCTTAACAAAATCCATCTTTACTACATGAGTGAATGTCTCTATGTAGTCAAGTCCTTGACCATGAGAGAAACACTTTTCCACCAAGCGATCCTTTTTATTGCATGAACATGAGAGAAACAATTTTCTACCAAGCGATCCTTTTGATCCTTTTAAACCCCATCTAAAGTTGTCTTGGTTTGATACACCCACTTTCATTGAACAAGTTTCCTTCTAGGAAAAAGTGGAACTATCTCCCAAGTTTCATTGTTTTGAAGAGATTGGTACCCTTCATCCATTGCATCTTTCCATATTGGATCTTGGGAGGATTTATAATTTTTTTTATCGATAAGATCCAATCATTATGAAACACCTCTCATGAAGAAGTGGACCAGGAGTAAAGAGCATTAGGAAGTGGTCCTGCGATATCATTGTGGATCAATTCAAGAGGTAAGTAGGCTCTCCATGATTTTAATTTCTCAAACTTATGCTTCAGATGTTTTCAAATCATGAAACCTTGAAAAATTCCATTAGAGAGTCTGATGTTTGGAATACCATCAACCATACACTACTTGAAAATATTTGTAGTTGAGGTGACCAAACCTATCATGCCATAGGCTACTGAATTCATTTGCATGTGTTAGGAGTGCATTTGGTGCTGAGTAGGGAAGGAAATGGGAGAATTCGTAGACCTTCAAAACATGATTTGTAGTACCAAGTACAATGAGTTTTCCAGTAGAGATCTCAACAATTTCTACATCATCATGATTCAACACAAATTTCTTAGGAACTCATGTGTGTGTCATTTGATATACTAAGAGAAGATTTGCAACCAATGAGGGAAAATATAGAACATCCTTGAAGCATCCATTGCCAAGATTGATTCTTCCTCTTCCTTTAGATGGAATTTCATAATCATCACCCATGAGAATAGATGGACCACCAATGGAATTGAATGTAGAGAAGGATTCCTTGGATGCAGACACATGTCTATATGCACTAGGGTTAATGATGAAGGAAGGAGACTTTGAAATTCCAGCCATTACTGCATGACACCTCTCTTTGTCTTCAATATTAATCCAACTTCTTTATCCTTGTGCCTTCAGGAATTGGAAGGTTTTTTTTCTCCAGAAGCTGTTCCATGAGATCAAAGGTCTTATTCATGCATGATATTTTAGGGTGAAAACCTTGTTGTAATATGCACATTTAGAATTCTCCTTCATATTTTGATTTTCCTTCTTGGAATTCGAAGTCTTTTGATGGTTTGGTCTTCTCTTTATTCTTTTTTTCTAATAGCTTCTTGTCCTGGGCCTTCTTCCTTCCTTTGGCATTCTTGCTTTCTCCAACATCAAGCACATGGTCCTTGGATGGTTTGACGTCTCCCATCTGAACCAATTTGTATTTCTCTTTTGTGGGAGACTCCATGAATGCGCTCAGGGTAGGCATATTCCAATTTGTAACTTCCAATTTTGTAGTATGGAAGGCGGATATGAATATCGAGTATTCTAGACCAAGTTTTGATAGAATTGGTAGAGTGATCTGATCATCCTTATTCTCTATGCCACATTGCTTGAGCTGGAGGACCAAAAAATTGATCTTGGTTAATAAATCTTGTATGGGGTTGAAGATGTTGGGACTCAATGAAATTATCTCATCCTCCAATTGGTGACCCATCAAATCATCTTGTTTTCCAAATAAGCAATCAATCTTGGTCCATACTTCATTTGGAGTTTTCAGAATAAAAATCTGGAATTGTAGATCTTTGGAGATGCTCAGATACATCAATCCATACACTTCATCAAGTATACTGAAGAAAGTGGCTTTCTCCACAGATGAATTTGGCTCATTTTCAGCCCCATTGTGACCCTATAGAGACCTATTCTGCACAATATGATCTCCATCCCATCCTTCCATTCAAAATAGTTGAATGGAGTGAGCAACAATGCCGAAGATTTGTCCATTGATTTTGTTGCTTACACTCTTGGTGATAATAAACCTGAAAAAAAAAAACAATGGAAGGATGTATTACATTGACAATATGCACATTCATAAGTGTATGACACAAGGGAAGACCAATTTGGATGAACCAAAATTGACTAGATGCAATTTCCCTAGGAATTATGTGGAAACTCCACTGTTGCTCGTGTAATACTGAAGGCAGCTACACCTGCAAAAATTCTCTAGAAACACTTTTGAAGATGATTTTTCTTAGATTGGATCTAATACCATGTGAAATTTTTACACAAAATATATTCAAACAAAACTAATCCTCACTCGTTTAAAAAAATTTCATCGAAAAAATTTGAGAAGAAAAATAATTGGATTCCATAGAGAAAAGAAACTCTAATGGAAAGAAAATTATTATTATATTATCCAATAATATGTTGGCATTCCAGATATATTACAATCAATTAAAATTTGTGATCCTTAGGAGCCATTCGAACTCCATTTATGTGGTAGGCTTAGTTTGCATAGATTCCATCACTAGATATAGTTCCAATAGTAAATCTTGATAGGAGGATAGTTAATTGATGGTAGGTGGTGCATGAGGCAGTATCTGGCTACAAATTAGGGGATATAATATCTAGGAGGTGCATGAGTTAATTCTCAGTGGTCATTGGTGATCGTTATTAGCCCAAAATGATGAAATCAAGGAAGATGCACTAGTTAACTAATGGTAGGATCCTAAAATCATGCATGAGGGTGAATATTCTCCTCAAATCATGGAAGAGTGTTCATGTGTAAATAGCAAGGGCCAAATTTATAAAATCAAAGTCCTTGATAATCACAACGGTGAGGACTACGCACTAGGAATTCAACTAATATGGTCTAAACACTAGGGAGAACAAATAATGTTGCACGGTTGGATGCATTATTGCATGCGTAATTTCTAGATGGATAATATGTCCCAACATTGTTGATGATGTCAACTTTGAATAAATAAATCCATTGATATTATGTCCATTATGATCCCTTTTTACATTTAATAAAAATATGGGTTTTTGACTTTCACACCTAATATTAGACTATAAGCCCCCCTAATAATTGGATCAATTTACCTCTCCTCCAGATCCATCTAAGAATTGATCAAGTGTGTGCTTAAATTTGCTGGAATTTATAACTGAATCTTCACTTAAGAAGACCATTTCTCTACAAGTATTATTTATAGATTTGACACACTTGGGTATTCTAGTACCATAAAGAGTCTCTTCATCTCAATATTTAGCAGCACTTCTCCCCAAGGTTTCAACCATAAGAATATATAAGATTAAAGATAGAGGGAAACCTTGTTGCAACCCACTTGAAGCTTTAAATAAATATGTTGGTGTACCGTTAACCAAAGGATCAATCTAAGGGAAATTTACACATTCCTTTATCCACTTTATAAATGAAGGAGAAAAACTAAATCTAGAAATAATATCATACAAGAAACTAACATAAACCTGATCAAAATCATTTTCCATATCTATCTTGACAACCGTTCCCTTTTCTTTTAGAGTAACACTAGAGTGTATTGATTCATGGACTAGGACAATGTTATCAACTATATGTATTTTTTCCACAAGACCACCCCACCCTTCTGAAATAATCATAGACATCAATGATTTCATCTGTTTGGAAAGAATTTTAGTTATTATCTTGCAGGAATAATTGCATAAGTAAATATGCGTAAATCTAGCTAAGGAGATGGGATGGACTCTTTTAGGGATCAAGGAAAGAAATGAGGAGTTAGTGTCCCCTCCAATATTTTATTTTCCTTTAGTCCAATTCAACATTTTACATAGATATTTCTTGATAATAGTCTAGAAGGATTGATAAAATTGAATAGTAAATCCATGTGGTCATGGAGACTTGTCACTAATATGATTATTTAGCATCTGATTCTCAGCATCTATAACCAATGAAAAAACATTTTCTGACATTTCTTCCTCGTCTGTTACATTTTCGATTGCTTTCTCTATGTACAAATTTTTAAAATGATAGAAAGCTTCCCTACTGAATATCAACACAGTCACAAATTTTAACTCCAACATTTTGAAGTTCCTGAATATTGTTCTTTTGTAGTCTTAGTTTTTCTCAGTTACGAAAAAAGGAGGTGTTTCTATAACTCACATGTAGCCAAAGAGCACAGGATTTTAACCTCCATTCCTCTTCTTTCCTATCATCTTCATTCAGTTTTGTACTTGAGTATTGTTATTTTTAAATATGCTTATATGTTATTTCCAACAATTCCATTTGCACTGCAAAGTACTCAAATTCTNGGGGGGGGGGGGGGGGACAATATAATGTTTCATGCCAATATTTTAATTCTAATTTTATAGTGTGAATCTTTTATTCCCAAATAAAATATGGGGAACCTTCCACATATTTGCTCCAAGTACTTTCAATAATATGATGGACTTTTTCATGTTTTAACCATAGTAGGTGAATTCTAAAAGGATTAGGACCTTGATTTTCCAATTCCTCAAGAGTCAACATACTTGGATTATGATATGAGATTGCATTCCAAATAATTTGAACATTCATCAAATATTTTGTCTGAAAAAGAGAACTATGAAAAAGACATCTATCCATCCTAGCCATGATATTCCCTGGGACAACTCTTCTATTGGTCCAAGTATAAGTACCTTTCTTTGGATTTATGTCCACCAAATCTAAATCCCATATCAATTCTTATAGATTTTCTCCAAAAGTATCCCTAACTAGGGAACCTCCTCTTCTTTTCTTAAGAGAAACGATCTCATTAAAGTACCTAACTATAATACTTCATTGGCAATCTCTAAGAGTGTTTAAGGAACTCCGTAAATCATGCTTAAGACTATAATGAATTGGCCTGTACTCATTGCAAATTTTTAACCTTTCTTGAGTACCAATGACTTCTATCTCAACCATAACCCAATTCCTATTTTCTTTCTGCTGTCTGAGGGCATACTTATTCTCGTCCCAAAAAACAACCATTCCACTTGAATCCCCTAAAGAATTCATTGTAATACCTTCACGATTCTTCCAAATATTATTGAATACTTGAATTAATTTGGTGGTTAAAATTTTTTCCTCTTGGGGTAAATGTACAAAGAGACAATATTTATGGACCATATTTTGAATTGCTTCCACTTTTTGTGTTCCTCTTAAACTTCTATAGTTTCGAGAGACAATGTTCATTATTATTTTTTCTCAGCTATCAACTTCATGTACTGTAAACCTCTTTCTCGATTTTTGACCCGAGTTTTTTCACATGGATGTTTATTATTCTAGTTATTTTGAAGATTCATTAAGGATTTGCTGCATGGATTTATCTCCCTCAGCATATTCATAATTTATTTACTCACTAGTCAAGTGTGTGTTAATTTCTATGATTGGATATGAAGGTAGATCATAAATACTAGAATTCACTGCTAGCTCTTCCATGACTATTTGAGGAAAAGGTTGGATGATACCTTGACCAATATTTCCTAATTGTTCTAACTATCCTTCATGATTTTATCCTTCAACTAAATATTGAAATTGATTTGAAGAAAGAGGCTCCATTGGTTTTTCAGCAACTGAGTTGGATTGAGTTTCCCTCTTTTTGCAACTTGTTGCCATTACTTTTCTTGTTCAAATTTTGGTTCCTTCACCTCATTTTGTGAAAAATATCTTGCAAAATGACTATATATCATGGAATTTCTTACATTTGAAAGGAAGCTAATCATAATCCACTTTTTAATGTGTGACAAACTATCCATAATCATATTTACCACCTCTGGAAGGCCCTTATCCATATCCACTTCCACACAAATTAGAGCACATGGAAACATAGGAGATTTAGGTTTTTACTTGTCTATATATCTTCCTAAATATTTTTTTATGGCTACCAGGACTTCATCCGACCAACAATGCAGAAAAAGATGCGCCAATTTTACCCAAAATGGGACAACTGAGGGGATATCATTTTCAAGATCAAATTATATATTCAAACTATATCTATACATGCCTCATGGACCCATAAGTATGACCCGTTTTGAAAAATTAAATCTCGATAAACTTTGAACTCAAAGAGAAATGTATAGTAACCCCTTCCACAGAAATGACACTACATTCTTCTTGTCAATAATGGCTTCCAATTCTTGTTTCACCAGACTTCCACGGTGCTTGGAGAAGGAGAGAGCATAGTAAATAATCCCACCAGTCCCTTCTTAAACAAACCTAAATATTTCATTTTTTGTTGAAGTAGAAGTAATCCTAATTTCTGGTGCAGTCACCCTCTTCACAAAGCGAGTAGGTACACCTTGAGATGATGAAGCCATCGTATGAACTTTAGTCAATTCATGAAATGATGCATCTACTAGAGTGAGAGGATATGGTTTTGGAGGATCTATAGGATCCATGGTCGCTAAGTTTGATTATAAACTTCATATACAAGTATTTACTAGATCGAAAAAAAAGGTTTAGTTGCAGAGCGATTTTCCCTCCTTCCTAAATAGGAAAACTATTTTCTTTACTAGTATTTTATGATATATTTTACTATGGATTGAAAACTCCTGACCAAATAAACAAGGGATATATTAAATCAAATTAATGTAGCTATCATATTCATTATTAATATATTTGGTCTGATATCAACATTCTTAACAAGGTTGTATCATTGGCTCAACATTTTTGTACAGTTTGAAGTGAGAGAATTTAAGCCTCATTACAATTACTATTCCATTGCTTAGAATATTTGGCTACAATTGGCCCATATAGGTGTATTTTATTTTAATGTATAAACAAATTAAGATAAAATTTACACCTCAATAAGTTTGATCCTTCTTAGTGCTTGGTAGAACCATATTTAAGATGGATCTATGTTGTTTTTAATTTTTATAGCTTTTGTAAAATTTAAATTTAAGATGGATAATAAGGTCAATATATTAATTTTTTGTCATGAGGGTTTTATAGTTTCCACATCAATGTTTCTTTTTTTGTTTGTAAGTAAGAACCCACAAAGTTTTGAATTGGTGACATTACGCAAAGAGTTCCTTATCCTGACCTTCAACCATCCTAACGTGGGCCATTCTAATTCTATAGTTTTCTTACAGATGATGTAAGGTCCTTTAAATATGGGTCCTTTGGACACTTCCATCTCTTCTCATTGTACCAAGGATGATGTTGATTATAAGTGGAAACAAGGAATCCATTTATTATGTAGGATTTGGCTTAATCAATAGGTTCCATTGCTTGAGACAAGAGCCTATGTTGGATTCCCTATGCGTTTCTACATTGTTATTGTACTTTATATGGACTATGTGTATCTTTAAAAAATCAGGAATGCATTCTAGAATTCTTTTTTGGACTCTCCCCATAGCTTCTTCCTTACCGAACTAGATGTTTCTCATATTCTGAATGACTAACCAGAAGTCGCCAAAGACTTGATAGTTTTGGAACTTAAGGTCTCCCACTGTTTTGATTCCTTGCATTAAAGCATCCCACTCTACTTGATTTTTTGTCTTGCTTCCCAATCCCCAAGCATAGGAATAGATCTTATTTCCTTCAAGGTCAAAGATGACCCCCCTACACCTGCCTCCCCTATCATTGTCAACATAATCATCATCATCATCATAATCCTAACTGTTGTCAACATCATGCATCCTTGACATCATCATCATACTCAACCTTAATACCCCTTGACACCCTAACCATTTTTACACCTTAATGAAACATTTTTGGGCTTGAAATACCTTGAAATAGTATGGTAACACCCTTAATACACCTTTATCACTGATTAGTTTTACGATTGAGGAATCTAGTATATCAGTTTGAGACGATAATGGATGCATATCACAACTCAAAGTTGGAAACTATCTTGAGATTGAAAAGTGTATCTAGATAAACATTGATTTGTGGATTTGGTTTCATAGTTGACTACTAAAACATAAGTAAATTTTAATTGAAGGAATAACTACAATAAATATTGGGTACATCCCAAATAGGGAAGAACATTCAACTCATAAAAGTTGTCTACAACTTTCTTAGTGATGGATTAGAAGGATCATGACAAAGAGGTAAAGTTATTATAAGGTCCTTTGAATCTCTTTTTGGATATTAATCATAATTCACCCCATGTAATTTTTAGTTTATTATAAATACATTTTTGGTAGTGTTTCCCATTGCACTTAGTATTTGTTTTCTCCAAGATATTACTAACTTGTTCTTGTTGAATGGTCTAACTTTGTTTAATAAAAATTAACTAGACCTTTTAGTATTGATTCTATGACGATGATCCTATTGGTAGTTCCCTCCATGTAATTGGTATTTCACGAGAAAGAGATTTGTGGTAGTGTTTCCCATTTCTCTTAATTTTTGTTTTCTCCAAGATAATACTAAATTCTTGTAGAACGATCTATTTTGTTTAAGAAACATTACTTAGAAATTTTAGTATTGATTCTATGATGATTTTCCTATTGTAGGAGTTGTAGGGTATGCCTCACAATATGGCACTATGGTTTGGATTCCAATAAAAAAATTAAGACATATATCCCATGATGATTTTACAACTTAACATTAACACATATACCATTTAACATTACTCTCTTTAACCCTTATAACCCTTAATACAACCATTATCTCTTGTAACCCTTTCTCTCTATATATTCTAATATAACCATTATGTCCTACAACCTATAACCTTTATTAATATCACCCTGAACCCACACAATCATAAAGTATTATAACAACTATCACCACTAATTGCTAAATTCCTTGTCCATGTAATTGTTAATCCTTATGAATGCTAATATCTAACTCATATAACTCCTAACCATAAACACTTTTTAACTCAAAATATCTATAGCCATATAACTTTCGATTGATATAAGTTTTATAACCCCTAATAACTATAAAAACCACTTGTACCCCTTATTACTTGAAATCATTATAAACCCTATCACATGTGTCCCCTAACCATGGGAGATTTTAACCTATTTAACCGCTAGTCCTAGTAACCCAAAACCTAATCCCTTAACATACATAATATACACCCCTTATAAATGATAACAAGTTCCTTTAATAATCCTTACAAATAACCCCCAACTTTAATTAACCAATTTTACTACTTAATTACCTCCATATATAGACCCTATAATCATTGCCATTTTAAATAATCTATAGATCAGACTCACTAAAATACTCATTATACTTTGTAACCCTTGTAACCCCTAACAATTGACCCCATTAAAATTTAGTTTTGGCCCTTTAATTTCTGAACAACTATCACTAAAGCCATATCACCACTAGAAGAACCTTTACATGTTTTAGTACTTGACCCCTAACCACTATCATATATTATACCTATAATATCCCAACCCTTATCATGTCTAACCCATCTAAACCTTACAAAATTAACAACTAGCCTCACTGTACATTACATTATAACCCTTATAACCCTTAACATCTAACATCTAATTCTTATAGCCCCTAGATGATAACCTATGTAATCCCTAAGAGTTAAAATTTAACTCATAACACTTAAATCCCCAATCTCCTAATCCTGATAACTTCTAACCCCTTTACTGCAAAATTGTTATATCCTCTAACCCCTAAAAGTTAAACCCTAATACCTAGCTCCGATAACTATAATCCATTATTATTAAAACCTTTACGACATGATTCTTAATTACCTATTGCTCTTATTACCATTATATCCTATAACCAATGACACCTATAACATATAATCCTTATAACCTTATAACACAAGGCCTAATATAATTCATAAAACCCCAAATCCATAATATAATTCTCCCCTTAACTCTTAATCTAAAAACAACCACATCATAGAAGTTAAACTTCAACTGTCAATCCATAAAAGATAACACCTATAGCCTCATACCTATATATTTTGTCACCCTTGGCACCTATGAATTTAGAACGATTATGCCCTAAATATCGTAAACATTATAACCCTTAACCCTTATAATCATAACACCTAACCCTTATTAAAAAAGACCATTATCCATTATTCCTTATAACAATTTATCATCATTAACATATATAACCTCCAATTAGTATACACCCCTAGGAACATACACTTATAACCTTTAACACTAACCCTAACCTCTACAACCTCTATAACCACTAACACTCTTACTCTTAACCCTTACCCCTAAATCATAGAACTTAAAACCATTAATTGCTATAACATCTAACTTTCAACCCTAAATAGATCTAACATCTATAATAAAAAGTTCATAATATATCCCAAAATATGTATAAGCCTAGCCTATTTGAACCATAAATAATATAAAACTATTGTCACATATAACCCCTAACTTGTATAACCATTAAAATGATTAATACATAGAAAAAAATTATAACACCTAACTCCTATATGCCCTACTTATAAATATTTATAAACAATAACTATTTTCTCTTATTACCCTCAACACTTAACCCTTGTACTTTCTATCCCCAAAATACTATCCCTTAACTCATATCACCCATACCATTAACTAATATAAACCCTAAAATATATTACCATTAACTTACCCTCTAACATTAATAACATTTAATCCTTATAACTATAATCACTCCTAATCGTAAACCATCATTATCCCTTACCACCAATCGTCATAACCCTAGTTAATTTAACTTGTATCCCTTATAAATATTTACCACTATTACCTTTATATTTATCATGTACCCGATAACCACTTACTTGTGACTTACCTCTAACACATTTACCCTTCACCCCTTTAACATAGTCAATCCCAACCTTTAAAATCCCTTATGAGATAACTTTACAGTCACTACAAGGATGCCTTTGTGCAATTACTACAATAATATTTCCATATCTAACATGTCATTTCCTATCCCTTGATCTTCAACATCTATTTTCCATGTTTACCAAGCTGTGAAAGCATGGTACCTTAATTATTTGTAGTTAACGTGACACATAGTCATTAGATTAGGAGACTTGACGGGATAATAACAATGATGGAGATTACTATGTCCACGACCATGACCATGATGGTGCTTACAATGACATTACAATGATGACAATTATTATGATGATGATGACCATGGAAGTGACCACGATGAGGTTGATGATGTGAGAATTTACAATGACATTGGTGATGAAGATGATGATGGCAATGATGATGATAATTATAATGACGAAAATTATGACAACAATGATGATGATGACGATGACGGGGATGGAAATGATGATGAAAATGGCGATGGAGAGAATGGTAATGATGATGTGAATATATTTTGATGACAATGATGCAGATGATGATAATTATGAAAATGACCATGATGAATATGTTGATGACGATGATGTTGATGATGTTTATTACAACTATGATGATGATGACAATAAGGATTTTGATGATGATTATGAAAATGATGACGATGACAATGATGATGTCATTATATCATGATGATGATGGTGGTGATTATGATGATGATGATTATGAGGAAGAGGAGGAGGAGGGGGAGGATGATGATGACAATGATGTTGATGATGCCGAGGATGACGATGATTATGACAATGATGACGACGATGATGGCGACGACGTAGATGATGATAATGATGATTATGATGATGGTGATGATGATGATGATTATGGAGATGATGATGGCGATGATGATGGAAACACAAATGATTATGGAAACAACAATGATGATGATGGCGAGGAGCAGGATAGTGATGATGAATATTAAGCACTTACACACATAACCTTCAACGCTAAACTTGACTATGTCAATGATGAAGATGATAACAATGATAATTATGATGATGATGATGATGATGTGTGCAAATCATGATGATGATGAAGGTGATAATGATGCGATTCAATGATTTTGGTAATGTAAATAAACATCACCATTGTCATTGTTTTCATCATCTCCATCATCATCATCGTCCTTGTCATCCTTGACGTCCTCATCATCATCATTTCCATTGTTGTCATGCATAATATATTATATTTCATTATATAATAGTATATACTTATTTTTTTCCAAGGCCCTTTTTTAAATATTTAGATAGAATATATATACATCAGTCCCAAAGGACTTATCCATATAAGGCTTAAAAATATCAGAATACAAAATGAAAAAATATTCTAGCCTCGCAAGATTCCTTTCACAACAAAGATTAAAAATACGACAAACAAAATATAGAGAAAATACTTTGAGTATTCCTTCCCGAAACACAAAATCATTTGTGTGAGTTCTTCCTATCCAAACGAGACAAAAAAATTCTGTTTTTTGTTTATAAAATTTCTTCATGTACAAGGAGCAATTTGTTATGAATGAAAAGACCAAGAATCCACTTCTTTCCCTTCCAAATTTTAATGAGATAAAAGTGACAAGAGCCAAAGTTAATGCTTCATTCGATAGCTCATTATATTTTTGGTTTAGTTCATGAGAAACACTAGTGAAACTTGTCCACTGGAAATAACTTAAATTCTTTTTAATTTTATGCATAAGGTGAGACAGTTTGGCATTATTGATAATTATTGAATTATGCAGCCAACCAATTACCACCTTGGAGTCCTCGAGTACCTATATCTTGGATATTCCTTATAGATAAGTTGTGTGCAGTAGGGCCCATATTGATGTAAGTTACACCTTCATATTTGACCCATTTCGAGAGGCATATCTAACCTCAAAAGAAATTTCTTTATTTTTGTATAAAATTGTGCCTGCTCTACACTATGAAGGGTGACTTTGAGTTGCATTGTAAAAAAAAACCCCATGCAATATCTTCATCTAGGATGGGAAAGACCAAATCTCTGTATTTTCCCTTTTTGGATCCGCCTTAAAATATTTGGATAGATTTAAGATAATCCCAATTGTAATTGAGGAAGGAAACATCTTATCCTTTTTTTTTTAGCATTTCAATCCCACCTTAGGAAGTATACCAGTAAAGAGGGAAAAGATTCATAACATAACATGTTCATCATGCTTCCATAATTTTACACAATATTCTAAAGGAGGATTATTCTAAGCGCATTTTGGATGAAATAATTTTCTATATCCTGCCAAACCACACCCATGTATGCAAAGATACAAAGAGATGAGAAATAGATTCCTTGCTTTGCATGCATAGTGCACAACAATTCAGTTCAATCCATCACCTCTTAACTATTTATCCCATGTTTATATTTTATTACTTAAGTCAATCCAAAACATATTTTTTCTCTTAATAGGTCCATGAAGCTTCCATTGTGATGGATGCATTTACAACAATAATGGAACTGAAGATGATGATGATGACAATGACAATGATGATGATGAAATTTAGGATGTTGACGATGACAATGGTGACGACAACGACGATGACGAGGATGGTGATGATGATGATGGTGATGGTGTGATTATATTATGATGATGACGGTGCGGATGATGATTAATATGACAATGAAAATGATGATGATGATGGTTACAATGATGATGATGACAATGAAGATGTTGATGTTGATGATGACAATGAAGTTGATTATGAAAATGACGATGATGGTGATGAAATAACAATTATGATGTGATTATATCATGATTATGGTGATGGTGATGGTGATGATGATGATGATGATGATGGTGAGGAGGAGGATGATGAAGACAATGATGTTAACGATGCCGATGATGATTATGATGATGAGGTTGACAATGCCAACGAAAAAAACAATGAAGATAATGATGGTTATGATGATTATGATGATGATTTCGATGAAGATGATGATGGAAAAGGTGAAAAAGATAATGATGGTGAGGAAGAGGGTGATTCGGATGAATATTAAGCACATGTACAGATAATATTCAATAGTAACCCCAACAATGTCAGCAATTAGGATGATGACAATGATATGTATGATGTTGATGATGATATGCAATTCATGATGACGAAAAAAGTGGTGATGATGATGATGTGATTATATGATGTTGATTATATCAACATCATCATTATCATTATCCTTGTTGTCCTCGATGTACTTATCATCACCATTTCCTTTTTGATCATACATATAATATATTATATTTAATTATTCCCCAAAAAAATTTATATTCATCGATAAAATATACATATATCAATACTGAAAGACTTCTCATAAATGACTTAAAAGTATCATAATCCAAAATTAAAACTATCTTCTAGCCTCACATGATTCCTTTTTGAAAAAAAAGACTCAAATACACGAAAAACAAAATACCCATAAAATAATTTAAGTCTTCCTTCCCGAAACACAAAATCATTTGTGCGAATTCTTATTGTCCAGAAGAAACAAAAAAAACTTCCAATTTCGGTTTATAAAACTTCTTCATGTACAAGGAGAAATATTCTAGTAATGAAAAGACCAAGAATCCACTTCTCGTCATTACATTAATTTTTACAAGATAAAAGTGCGAGTAGCCAAATTTAATGCTTCTTTTGATAACTTGTATGATTTATTGTCCTTCATTATTTACTTGCTCGACATACCTCTAGCCTTCTAGAGGATCAAGTGGTGTGACCATCCTTATCTCTTCATCTTCAAATATTAATATCCTCTTTTTAAAATTGATAATAGTTTGGTTATCAATGGCCCGTTGATCCCCAGAAACATGTGATATTGATTCTTATCATAAAAAATGTCTATCATTTCAAAGTATGCATAAGTCTTGAGTCCTTCTATGTTGACAGGAACCTGCGGCATTCGACCAATAGAAAACACCTTCGACTGATTGACTAATATTAGCTGGACATGAGACCACACTAGTCTCGACTTTCCCATACTTTCCTAGGTTTGTCTAGTAAGAATGTTAACATCAGAACCCAGGTCTGGAATAATATAATCCATGTCGTAATCTCCTATTTGGGAAGTCATTCTGAGTTCACAACCAATTTTCAATATTTTCCCGATGTGTTAACCCTCTTTTATGGCCGCACATATACTTGAGGTTCTTCTATCAAAGTTGTTAGTTCTGCTACAACATATTTATATGTTAGTAATGATAAACAACTTTTAAAGAATTATTTCATTTTACTAACCTTTTCTATATATTTATTTTGAAATAGTTGATCTAATATTTGAGGCATGTCCAATATTGGTCTTTCACTTGGTGCAATTGTGAGCAAT
Source organism: Pseudotsuga menziesii (assembly GCA_001517045.1). Lineage (NCBI taxonomy): Eukaryota > Viridiplantae > Streptophyta > Pinopsida > Pinales > Pinaceae > Pseudotsuga > Pseudotsuga menziesii. Next base: position 120,379 of record LPNX011051304.1, on the reverse strand, counting down.
AGAAGTCGACGCCTGATTTCCGTTAACAAACTCATGTCGAGCATCCAATAATACTTCTTTTTTCCTTCTGGAAATCAAATAGAAACTTCTTTTGTTGTTCCGGTATCACTCTCGGTTGTCCATATGGTGCTTCTTGACCTTCTCCAGTCGCAATACCTCCTCTTGTCACGATGGAAATATTAGGTTCCCTTGGTTCAACATAAATCTTCTATAAGTTTGGATCAATGTTCTGGTTTTGGTTTCTATCCTACCATTTAGCAATCAATTGTGGACATTATTCAACATTGTGATCCAGTGCTTTACAATATGAACATGTCGTCGTAGAATTAGTGCAATATCTAGAGAAATGTCTAAGCTTTCCAAAATTATAACAAATGACTTGGCCTCTTCCATGACCAAATCCTCCACCTCATCTTCATCCTCTAAAAATTACACCACCTCTGGGTTGAGGGTATTGTGTATATGGGTACTGTTCTAGAGGATATTGATCCTCCGGGTATTGAGCCCGAGCTCACTCAACTTGTATCCATTCGTCATTATTCATCTGGTATGTGTCGACTGTGTTCTCCTGCAGTAGTTGATATGATTTGAAATATTTCTGATTGTGTCCGAATGAATGACATAATTCACAATATAAACTAGTTGGTGTGCTTACTATTTTCTGTAAATATAAACATTCTTTCAACCGATGTCCCCTGGTTTGAAAAATTCTACACCAAGGAATCCCTTGTGTATTTGTCAGATTCGGTGTGCTTGATGCAAGATAGCTCGCGAAGGCTGGACATGAATCTTTATGGTGGCCTTTAGTCCTACATCATGTACACCAGAGTTCCTCCTGTATTTCTTTCCCTTTCTTGATATCTTGTAGTTATAATGTAAGGTTGGCGAGTTGTGTCTATATATGCATTGTTCTTGCACCAGTTTCTTCAACCAGTGAAGCCTCCAACTTCATGGGGAGCTCAAGAGATTTTTTCTATGATACAATGTTTTGTTGCATCAAAGGAAAACATATGTGCAATATCATTTCCGTAATAAACCATTCTTTGTGCTGGACATCTGACATATGAAAGACTACTTTAGCCATCAAAGTTTTGAATATTTGGTCAAATTCCCAAACATATGTTGGTTGTGGAGCCTAATCTTCTGGATCCAGAGATATTATTCAGTTGCGTTTGTAGCCTAGGTGTACTATACACTCATTCCCCCTGCCTTAGGGTTCAGGATTTGGCCAATAGTTTTGCGGACCCATGGTATTGGGTTAACCGTAGTATTTTCCCATGGTATTTGCCCTATAAAAGAAAGCATTGTAACACGACTATGCATGGTATTGTATTGTATTGGAAGAGAGACTGTGAGGGCATGAATAGGAAGTGCAGCGGTTTTGCTGTAGGTTGTATCTCTTCACCTTTTTGGACCGTAATAAAAGGACTGGAAATTTGTTTGTGGACGTAGCCCATCGTATGGGTGAACCACGTTATATCTGTGTCTCTCTATAATGTTTTAATTTGTTTTGCATATTGTTAATGATTTAACTGTATATTTGTTATTGCTCTACGGTCCTATTTTTCTAACAATTGGTATCAAATCCAAAAGGTCTATTTGGTTGGTAAACTCACAGGAAAGAAGCGTTCCTGGTTCGAGTGGGAGAAATGGTGGAAGAAGGAAAGTTTAGGGTCAAGAAATTTAATGGCCAAAACTATTAGTTATGGAAGATGCAAATGGAGGAATATTTGTACCAGAAGGATATGTACGTGTTGTTGGGAGGAAAAGCAAAATAGATGGCGGCTATGAAGGATGAAGAATGGGAGGTTCTTGACAGAAAGGCACTGGGAACAATACGGCTGTGCCTGGATTTGTCGGTGGCCTTCAATATTTCGAAAGAAAAAAAAATAGAGGGTGTGATGAGCGCATTGAGTAAGCTCTACGAAAAACCCTCGGTATCCAACAAGGTATTTTTAATGAAGCATTTATTTAATATGAAGATGCCAGAATGTGGATCTGTTGTCGATCATTTAAATGAGTTTAATACACTTACCAGTCAATTAAGTTCTGTAAAAGTGAAATTTGATGATGAGGTTAGGGCTCTTCTAATCTTGTGCTCATTACCAAAAATATGTAATAGCTTGGTCATGGTTGTAAGTAACTCTATCCTTATTTCAAACACTCTTAAGTTTGATGATGTTGTTAGTGTTATTCTTAGCGAGGAAATGCGAAGAAAAAGCATAGGTGAGACATCAGGAAATGCGTTGACCATGGAGAGCAGAGGGAGACAAAATGAGAGAGGAAGGAGCCTAGGAAATTGAGGCAAGTCTAAAAAGGGCAGATCCAAGTCCAGATTTGAAAAAATAGAGTGCTGGAACTGTGGTAAGAAAGGACATCTGAAGAAAGACTGCAGAGCTCCAAAGAAGAAAAGAGACAGATAACAAGAGACTACTCAGGAAGCAAATGTAGTAGGTGATGTGTTACAAGATGCTTTGATTCTTGCATTAGATAATACAAGTGATTACTGGGTAATAGATTCAGGGGCTTCATGTCATGCTACACCCCATAGGTAATTCTTTCATGATTATGTTCAAGGTGATTTTGGGCATGTGCTATTGGGGGATGATGAACCATGTAAAATTGTTGGAAAGGGTAAGGTACGGATTAAGTTAAATAATGGAAATGATTGGCTGCTAAAGGATGTAAGGCACATTCCTGCTATGAAAATAAATCTGATCTCAACAGGGCAGTTGGGAGATAGCGGCTGTTTGTCTACGTTTGGAGAAACATGGTGGAAGATCACTAAAGGATCACTGGTAATAGTAAAAGAATATAGGGTAGGTACGTTATATTTATGTCCTCATAATATTGATTATTCTATCTCTGTAGCTATCCACAAAAATAGGTGCGGTGTTGTATGGCATCATAGTCTTGGCCACATGAGTGAGAAGGGGATGCATATTCTCCACTCAAGGAAACTGCTTCCAGATCTGAAGTAGGTAAGTTTGGAATTTTGTGAGAACTGTGTTTACGGAAAAGAGAAGAGAGTTAGATTTCTCAGGGTTGGGAAACAAAAGAAGAGTGAAAAGTTAGAGCTTGTCCATATAGATTTATGGGGACCAGCTCAGGTACAATCTCTTGGTGGCTCTCGTTATTATGTTACTTTTATTGATGATGCAACTAGAAAAACTTGGGTTTATTGCATTAGACAAAAATATGATGTGTTTGATACTTTTAAGCCCCGGTGATAAGTATGATGATGTAGTCAGTCTGCCTCATCGTTTTGATTGGTATATCAGTCCTATCCAGTCATGGATAGAAGCAGCCTACATTTAATGAATTTATTCATGCCTATGATTTCCCATCCATCCCACCGATTCCGAATCATCATGCAGGTTTGCATTTTCTAAATAAAGTATCCTTACTTTGGCTGGTAACCAAAGACAAGGAATTTTTTTTTATGTTAATAAAATGCTTAGGTGGTTACATTGGATTTCTAATTACACTTAACCCTTTTTATATCATGCTTAAAGTAGGATAATAAGCTCCTTAAAAGAGAGCATTTACTTTCTGCATTTATGTTTTGTACTTGGCTATAATAATTTTTTTTTTAGTTAGTTACATTTATTTTATTTAAATAAATTAGCTTAATGGTTCATTTGGTTTTTTATAAAACTTGTGCTACTGAGGTTTTCTTGTCAAGTTGAGATGTTTTTACAGGGTATATAAACCAGAGATTCTGGTGTTCTCATATCCTCTTGTTGCCTTAAAGACCATATTAAGCACACGTCCCACAGTTGGAGCCATATGTTACCACCTAAGTTGTACTTAGTGGATTTTTATCAAGTGAGCCTGGTGAACAGGACAAAGTTTTTTTGTTCGGACTTCAGAAGACCTTCGGAAGTGCTTCTGGGAAGTGCTTTCTATACTATATCACATGTTCATACCCCATGGGGGAATTGTAATAAATTTTCTAGCATGATAGTGTCTGTAAAAGACTTGGTCTCTTAGACTTTATCTGTCAATTTGATCAGCCCAGGGTGTTTTTTCCTTTGGTTATTATTGGTTGTTGAATAAGCTACTAATAGCTTTTGAGTTTTTCACTCAATACCTCCAAAGTTGGGGTGGTCGGCTTGGCATTTATTCCTATTGAGATTATTAGAGCCTATGTGTCAATGTATAAACATGCTAGGCATCATGGTCGAGTCATATGAACATGTCTAAGCCTCCCTATGTTTTTTAATTTTTTAAATTTTTTCAGTGTTTTTATTAAAATTTAATTTTTCCAAAAGTTAGGCTATTTTTTAATAGTTTAATTGGAAAAATTGGTTTTGTAATAAAAGTTGGCTCGGAAGTTAGATTCAGTCATGTAGGCGCTCATTTTCAAGCTAAGAGCACCCAGTAAACCTATAGACCCACTATTTCCTAGTTTTGAGTGATTTTCTATCACTCAGGTCAGAAAGCCCCAAAAAATCAATTATTGATTATTTTAATTAATAAATTGATGAATAATGGAGCAAATCCAAAATCCTAGATCAATGGATTCTCAATCGATTTGATTGAAATCGGTCTCATCGGCACCAGATTGACTGGATCTGACAAATCCTTGACTGAAGGAGGTGATTTGGGTGGATCCAGAGTTGAAATTCAGCTTCCTTTATGGGGAATTGTGCCCTCTCTCTCTCCTCCACATTTGTGGGCTCTTCTAGGAGCTCTGTGGTTGATGATTCACTCAGCAGGTCGATGTGTTAGCTCAGTTAAGCTTCAGATCAGGCATTGATGGACTCTCCTTCAGCTACAATGGTCTATCTCCTTGGGATTTGCGCCCCCTCTGGCCCGGGGTTTCAATTTTGTGTATAAATAAAGCATGGTCGCTTCCTTTCTGAGTTGTTTAGAGTTGGATTGAGGATCCATTGCTGTTGTAATACTGCGTAATATCTTTTTCTATTGGAATAAAGTGAAGCTTTGGAGGCAAGATGGTGTCATGTCATTGTATGTGTGGATGAGCATTTTCATGTTTCACTGAGGTAACCTGTATCTATGTTCATAATTTGCTGATTGTTTGTGGATTCATTGCTAAGATCAATAATAAGTTTATTATAATCTTAATAGGAAAGGAGTTTGTTAATAATTTTACTGGCCATCTCTTTCCTTTTTGATGCATGTTTAGAGATCTAGATTTAGCATGTTTTATAAGTTTATATGCATGTTATTATGAAATCTCTATGTATGTATTAACTAGATCTCACAAGTATTTTGGCAAGTCTTTGGCTTCAGTTGTAGGTTCCTAGCTTGGAGAGGATGCTGATCTAGTTTCCTTCTTCACACTCTCCAAAGCCATTCAAAGGCATAGTCCCTCAACATTCCACGGGAAAGCTCCACGGTTGATCTTCAAGGCTTCCATCAACAAATGCTCTTCTTTTCCTCTTCCTCCTTCAAATTTTTCTAAAATCAGTCCGGTTACTTGTTTGCAGCTTTAAAATTGTTTAGATCTATCAATTTCAGAGTTTATTTTACATAGATCTTTCTGCCTTAAATCTCATAAACTAGATCTCATTCCTAAAAGAAAATTTACAAGCATTCTAGATCTAGTTTTAGGGAAAATTGTCATTTTTCAAGGCTATGAAAATGGATCTAAAGCTTGTTGAATGCATGCTTGTTTCCTTGGAATATAAAAATTTATATTCAGAAATTTGATTTCTTCATATTGGCTGCCCCCAAATCAGGCCAAGATCCCAAGGAAATCTTGCTTTCCTTGGTTCCTTTTCCTCTTCTTTAAAAACTAGTTTTAACTTAGAACTTTTGGGTAAAACGTTTGTTGATCCAAAAGTAGTTTCAAAGTACTTTTGGACATATTTAACTGTGATAATATTGCTGGTTTTTAATAGGTGTAATATAAAAGAGGAGGAGGTACTGTCCAGAAAGCATTTTTGGACCATTCGAAACCCCCCAGGGGGTCTCCATCTTCCCAAAATTTCAAATTTTTGCAATTTGTAAACCTTTGGTCTCATTCCATATAAGGACCAAGTGGATTAATTTCATTTTTATGATATGATAATAAAAAGAAAAAATATTTTCGAATAGGCTCATTCGAGCCTATTCACCATCCCCCCTGGAGGGATTCGCGTCTATGTTATTTTTGACATTGCTTCACCTTATTTCTGTTCTAGTTTAGTATTGACACATAGGATTGAATAATTTGATAACATTTTTCATTATTCCATATCTTCAATTCAAAATTAATCATACTACTTACCCCACAACTTCCCGATTTACTTGCAAGGGGAAAGAGATGCGTGGTAGGACTATTTAGAAAATCGGTGTTGTGTATCTCTGATTCCATTTTAATTAATTGTTTTAATAATCATAATAAAATCAACCCCTTCTTGATTCCCCGATTGAGTTCCATTTAGACCGAAAGAGGTTCCTGAAGGGTTTTCTTTTTAATAAGAACACCTCTTTTAAAACTTACTAAAAATAACAAAGACTCCAGTGTGTATGCTCTGTACTTGGCTGCAGTTCGTCTGATCAGTCAAGCTACATCAAAAGCACTTGAGTGACTAGATTAATTAGTCTTCACCTCCCAAATTGAAAAACCATCAAGCGAAAATCCAATGCCTCGAACAAACTATAAGCGGTGGAAAAATACCCAAAGGATATGGAAAAACTGGAAAGTGACCTCGAGGCACCGATCTCTGTCACACCCTGACGGGTGTTTTATGAACAATAATCTTCGAGACTCTGTTCCAAGCCACAAACAACTTGCGGGTAGCTGTTAAAGTTCACTTTTGGACATACTCCAAGTACCCCTCGGGTATATTTGGAGTCTGCTTTTAGCCTAATTTAATTCATTCACATTCCACATTAATTTAAAATCTACCAAGAGACATTTGCAAAACATTTTTTCAAGCGCATGCAAGCACATTAGTTTCTCTATTGACTCCATTTAAGGCACTAGTGATTTACTTTGATCAATTCTTTCAATTATATATATATATTGAGTGTCATTACTGTGCTTATATGCTTTAAATCTTGCATCTTGTTATCTTTTGTTTTCACTGGTTAACTTCAAAACTCCTAAACAACTTAATCATTATAACACCATCACACTAAGTAATTAGCCTTAGTAATTTAATAGGGTCTACCCCCCTTGGCTTCATTAGGAGTTGAGCCTAAACGGAGGAGTCAAGAACAAGGTGACAGCCTTGACTCGAGACTTGCCCCCAAGGACACACTGAGTGGCTTGAAGATTTCTGCCATGTAACCCAAGTGTGTGAAAGGTGACAACACTTTTTGGCGCCGCTGCCGGGGATAAATCTTTTTATTCTTGAGTACGACTTTTGTTTTCTTCCTTTTTTGTTTTTTTCTTTGTTAGTCTTAGAGTATATCTTTAATTTTCATTTGGTGACTCCACTAAATTTTTTCAGTTTTTTATTTTTTACAAAGAAAAGCAAAAAATATTCTTGTGAGAATTCTTAAATGTATATTTTTAATCTCACATGGCGACTCCATTGAAGGGATAAAACCCTATTATCTCATAAACTTGTGAAGTTTTGTTTTGTGTAGATGAGCCCATGTGACATGTTAAAACCTTTAAAGCTCATCACTTGACCGCTCCACCTTTTCAATACAAGGTTTAATGGTTATATCAAATGCATACTACTAATTTTTGATATGGATGAATTAAAGGAGAAATATGGTGCCCAGATAACTGGAATTTTTCAGCCTTTCGATTTCTCAAACATCCCGGGGTTTCCTAACTGTTGTAATGGTGTGGGCGATGCACATAAATGGCTTCCAGTATTTCATCGAAATTATGGTGATTCGACCATTTGGCATGTCAAATCTTTCCTTCAGTTGATGGCTGACTCCAATGTTCTTCATGAAGACAATATGATGGAAATGTTTGCTGGTAATTTTTGGGGTGAGGCCTATTGTTGGTTCTATCAGGGCCTTCCTAATAAATGTATAACTTATTTTCCAAGCTTCCTTTGGATGTTTTTAGAGCAGTGGCATGATGGTAGGGGTAGTATGAATGGTTTGAAAAAGTTCCTTGAAAAGATCTGTACCTTCTACCTATCTGGGATAGAGTATCACATGGAAACATATGATGGAACTTTTTCCATGATACAAGGCATTGAAGACTAGGAATCACTTCTTGAAAATTTAAGTGAAGAGGAGATCCATGATACTCCCATCAAACAGTTTCCTCATAGTTATTCAAGAAAGGAGGTACTTAAGTGGCTTATTAAAGAATATGAGGTATCTCCCAATACACAACAAGATTCTGAGGAAGGGAAAATCCAGGATGATCCTATTGAAGAGCTTCAGGAGGATCCCATGATGGAATACATTGTTGAAGACTCTCCTCATGTCACCATAGCTGAAAACATTGAAGATTTTAGGTACTTTCAAGTGTGTTGCAATGCTGATATTTTTCCAGAAATCCCTTTAGAGAAACCCACTGAGCAACACATCCCAAGTGATCCCATTGAATATGTCCAAAAAGTTTCGTTGATTGAAGATAATATTTAAGATCCTCTTCATGATATCATAACAGAAGCCTATAAAGAAACTTATGATAAGATCATTATGGTGTGTGGTGACACTAGACCTTGTTCTCCTCATGTTGATGAAGGTTTGGAAAGTTTATTGCCTTGTAACATTTTTTCTGAAGAATATTGTTATGAATACAAGGAAGACATGGATAGGTAGGAGAATGATGCCATGGATGAAGAGTCCCCCAAATATGACATGGATGGGAGTGATGACTATTTGAATTTCATAGATAATCCAACTTGTCAAAATCTTATGGAGAATCCCATCCATGATATGTTCAACAAGGGGAGTGTGTATTCAAAAATTTGTGGAAGTCGAATCTATGATACGTCCATAGAGGGCATCACAGATCTGGATGCCTGGGAAAACCTTAGTATGGAAGAGGAGCATTCAGAATTTTCACGTGATCATTTAGAGTCATATCATGCAGAGCCTCACAAGTGTATCGGTAATGAAGACATTGAGAAACAGTGTTATGAAAAGTCAGATGTGATGCAGTCAGTGGAATATCAGTTGTCGAGCACCCAATATGTAGGTAGATGATTTCCAACATACAGAGCATACGATATTTATTGTCAACTCGAGAAAGTCTTTTATTTCAAAGGATAAATGCACAGTATATGCTTAAACACACAACCACTGTAATTGAACACTCTTATCCTCTAACAACTATGCCCATCCCAAGAATCTGTGTAATCCCATTCATCGTCTAGATACTACAATTTCAATTACCTTCTACCGTGTAACAAGGAAAAATGATATAAGATTCAACGACAATTGCAATTAAAAAGGAAATCTTATTCACATCCTAGAACAAGTAAATTGCCTATTCAATCTGATTACTTTTGAAAGCCATAAACATAAATCAAATATTAATCTAGGAATTCAATTGCAAAGGATTGAGTTAAGCTACTCTAAGGAATTGAATTGCAGGAATGAAAATCAACAATCATAACAGGAAAGATAAATTGCAAGGATTCGTGGGATAACAACTTGAAACTACAGGATGAACAGAGCTATGTACAACTACCACTCAAATTGCATAAAGAAAGTTCCCTACCCAGTCGACTGTCACTCTGTACCACTTACCAATCTTAAGAAAATGCAATCATAATTATACTGTAAATCGACACTACTACAGCTGTGTACAAAGAAAATAGGATGAACAAAACATCACAAAATACTGAATTGAAAAGTCCTAAATTAACTCAGCAATCTCTGTGGAAGGCGGGCCCAGCCTTCGCACAGAGATGCTGGATGAACAACGTGCAACTCTCTTAAATAAGAGGTAAATCCTTATATTAAAGAAAGAAAGATTACACAAGTTGCTTCCACTGCTAATACAATGAATGAATTATCTATTTTCCCAAAAAACCCCCTGGGTCGAGACAGCTCCCCATATTTATACATGTAGATCATAACATCCGATCCTATTAAAGGGAAGCCATGAAGATCTATGATCTTCAGGCGCCCTAAATAATACTAGCTGTTACAAACGTGGCATAGTAAAAACATAGAATATGCGAGAAAGCTGTTAATTGGCCCAGGAGTGACGATCCCTTCAGATCGCAATTATACTCGAGCAGTAATGTACTAAATATCTCCAATTGTAGTGCATTCTGTTATAGCTGCCCTGTCACAGCTCTGCCTAGGATGTTGCATTGGAACCACGTGCCTTAATTGGTGATCGAAGGGTTGAGGATCATCTTGAGCGGCGATCATCCCTCCTTTCGAGGCTTATTCAACCTCATCTTCCTGCAGTCCACTCATCTCAAACTACCTTCATAAATCATAACATGTTAGCACAATCGAGAGATACACAGCCTTAATTATCACAATCATAAGCATTAACAAGATAAAGCAATGATCAGTCTTACCTTGGCAGTTTGGGAAATAAAGTGAGGACAACAGGTCCGATTACATGCTGAAATGGTGTAGGACAGGGGAAGAAAAAGTGATTGAGGGTGGTTAAAAAGGGCCAATTCTTGGCTCAACATCTCCCCCCAGCTATCCTGTTGCATGTCCTCATGCAACAACCTGCATCATTCGGAGTCTAAGTCCTGTACTGAGCTTTGTTCATGGAGGGAGGAAAAGTTGTAGGTAAACTCAGGCACCTCATATTCCTTTAAAAATCCTCCGTGAGTAACCCAATACTTCCAACATCCCTGCTCCTCTGCCCTAGTCAAGGAAAAATCCATGTTATACGGTTTTGCTGGCCACCAAATGAGAGGGAATTTAAATTTTAAACCAAACCAATTCACTCCACACTCCCTCATACTTCCTACGTAACCCTTGAATCTGGAAAGTGCCTACTTGAAATTCTTAAAACAGTAGGGGTCTCGGCTTCTGAGTGCAGAGGAGGCAGCCTGCCACCTATGCTTACTCCCCTCCAATGCTACCTGCTCATATCTGGAAATGTAATTTGTGCAAGTGGAGATCACTTCTTCCTGCAGTCTCATGATATGCTATGCCTGGGGAGGTCTTGAAAGAAAATTTCTGTACCATGCCAACAGAATACTAGGATTCTGGGGCTCACTTCGGATCCATAAGTTAGTGTGAGCTTCATTATGGGAAAAATTTTGAAAATACCTTTCCCATCGAGCGAGATTGCTCACAAAAGAGGCAAAGGCTCTTAGCTGAACATCCCCTGCAAATGGAGCGGGATTTGAGTGGCGATCCAGAGGGCAAGCCATCATATGCAAGTATAATTCACACAGCAGGTTCTTCTCCTCAAAATTGCTCCCAAAGAATGTTTCCAAGAACTTTGCTGAGGTTGTGATTTCGAACAACCTCCCTTCCTGTACAGCCTTCAATTTAAACCAGACAAATTGCTCAAATAGGAATACTGGATAAGAGGAAGAGGGTTTCTTGGTGCCCATGAGTTCTTGAGAGAGGGTGTACATCTGTTCTTTCTCCCGCTGCATGGATTGAAACTTTTTCAATTCTCTCAACTTGTTCTGCAGCTCTTCTTCCTGAACTCTGTGGCCCATGCGTTCTTTTTCCCAATTCTCTTCCAATCCCCTGATGATTTTTCTATGCTCGCTGAGAGAAATCATCCCTTTCTGATACTCCTCCACCTGGCTTTTCCATTTGGTCACCTCCATTCTTAGAGTTGAGATTTCGGCTACCAGGTTCAAGATTTCCTTTTTATGATGCCCTTCTTGATCCTGGTCTAGTCAATGAAGTTTTTAAAGGGTAGAAGCACTGGTTCTTGTGGGACAGTTTCTTCCTTTTGAGCATCCTGCACATCTAAATTTACTATAGGAGTTGCTGGTTCTTGTGTGACATCAACTTCCTTTAGACTCCCTTCATCCACTACATCCATTGCTTCTAGAGACACTGGTTCTTGTGTAGCAGTGTCTTCTTCCTGGGTAACCTGTATTTCTGAATTTGATTCAAGAGTTGCTGGTTCTTGTGTGGCAGCAACATCCCTTGGATTCTCTTCAACAGCTGCATTCATGGATTTTTGAGACACTGTTTCTTGTGTAGCAGTGTCTTTCTCTTGGTCAACCTGTATTTCTGAATTTGGTTCAAGAGTTACTGGTTCTTGTGTGTCAGCAACATCCCCTGGATTCTCTCCAATAGCTGCATTCATGGCTTTTTGAGACACTGGTTCTTGTGTGACAGTGTCTTCTTCATCCTTCTGCCTCTGAGATTGGATACCTTCCTCATTGTGCAGCTCCTCCTCAAGGATTTCATTGTCACTTGAGGACTGTGTCTGTACCTATTCATCCTCACTCCACTGTATATCGGGAATGATATCCATTCCAGGGTTATCTTCTAATTGCAATTCAGGAACCCTTGCTGCAACTTCCAAGGATGTTGGTTCTTGTGTGTCAGCAACATCCTTGCTTACTTCTTCATCCTCCTATTGTTGCAATTCTTCTCCTATGAGCTCTGTATCATGGGAACATTCTGGAGTTATAGTGCAAAGCTCTTCCTTAGGTTCCAGAGTATCCTCCATCCCAGGTTCTTCTCCCACTTGTTCGGCCGATTGGACAAGTATATTTAGGTTTATTGGTTCTTGTGTTGCAGCTCCCTGTTCAACTTCATCAATGTCCTGCCCTTGCGGCTCAGCTTCTACAATCTCTATGTCGTGGGAACATATTGGGGTTACAGTGCACTCTTTGTCCCCACAATCATACATGATTTCATCTTTTAGCTCCTCCGCCACTGGATTAGTGGCAACTTCAACAAGGATGTTTAAAGATGCTGGTTCTTGTGTTGCAGCATCTTCTTTTTCTGCATTTTCCTCTGTTGTGGGGGATGACTGTGGTGCTGTGCAGGTGCGCATTATAATCTTGTGGCCTACCTCTTTGAATATTTCCCCACAAGTGGGGCAGATCACACACTCATCTTCCTTGCCAGGCTCGGTAGAGTTCGATCCCTCTAACTGGTCTGCAGCCTCCACTAATGTATACATTTTCCTTTCTCCTAATTTTCTGCAGGTTTCCTTCCATGTCTCCAATTCCCTTCGAAGTACTTGGACTTCTTCTTTTAATAGTGTGTTCTCATCCAGAAGTCCTTCAATGCTGGGTTCTTCCTCGACTGGCCTTTGCAGAGCATCCATTGGCCTCGGTACAAGGATTGGGAACTCAACCTATGCTTCTAGGGTTGCCCATCTTTTTCTGGCTGCCTCTGCTGCTACAGCTGTTTTAGTTCTTTTCCTTCTGATTGGTGAGGTTATGTTAAGTTCGTAGATGGATCTTTTCTTTCTTCTTTGTGGTGTTTTCTTTTGTGGAGCTGCGATATCTGGTTTCACAGCTGAGGTCGAAGGAATATTTTCTTGCTCCTCAAGCTATTCTTCCTCAATTAAAGTTCCTCCTCCCCACTCAGGTGAGGATTCAATGGTTACTGGCTTGATATTTTCTTTTATTTCCCTAGCTCTGTCACCTTCAGGTTCAACTGTCTCAGCATTTAGTGCTGCTCCAGTTTCACCTTCTACTGGCAAAGCTGCCCTATTGTCTAGG